>CAXIEJ010000136.1:0-115000 GCA_964023215.1 Eledona agricola
AATGCTACTAACCATATCAAACTATGCCAAACTCACCTAAATTACTTCGGCTATCAAAAATCACCCCCAACTACACTTTACAGCAACAAACTAAGCCCAATCACTTTAAAATTACAAAAAAATGCTAAAAATCATAACAAACTATACCAGAATCACCTAAATTACTTCGGCTACCGTAAATCACCCCCAACTTTCCCCTACCACAACAAACCAAACCATATCATCTTAAAATTACAAAAAAAGGTGTACAAATCATAACAAACTATGCCAGACTCACCTAAATTACTTCGGCTACTCTAAATCATCACCAACTAACCCTTACCACAACAAACTAAACCCAATCACTTTTAAATTACAAAAAAATGCTACTAACCATAGCAAACTATGCCAAACTCACCTAAATTACTTCGGCTATCAAAAATCACCCCCAACTACACTTTACAGCAACAAACTAAGCCCAATCACTTTAAAATTACAAAAAAATGCTAAAAATCATAACAAACTATACCAGAATCACCTAAATTACTTCGGCTACCGTAAATCACCTCCAACTATCCCTTACCACAACAAACCAAACCATATCATCTTAAAATTACAAAAAAAGGTGTACAAATCATAACAAACTATGCCAGACTCTCCTAAATTACTTCGGCTACTCTAAATCTTCACCAACTAACCCTTACCACAACAAACTAAACCCAATCACTTTTAAATTACAAAAAAATGCTACTAACCATAGCAAACTATTCCAAACTCACCTAAATTACTTCGGCTACCAAAAATCATCACCAACTAACCCTTACCACAACAAACTAAACCCAATCACTTTTTAAATTACAAAAAAATGCTACTAACCATAGCAAACTATGCCAAACTCACCTAAATTACTTCGGCTATCAAAAATCACACCCAACTACACTTTACAGCAACAAATTAAGCCCAATCACTTTAAAATTACAAAAAAATGCTAAAAATCAGAACAAACTATACCAGAATCACCTAAATTACTTCGGCTACCGTAAATCACCCCCAACTATCCCTTACTACAACAAACCAAACCATATCATCTTAAAATTACAGAAAAAGGTGTACAAATCATAACAAACTATGCCAGACTCACCTAAATTACTTCGTCTACTCTAAATCATCACCAACTAACCCTTACCACAACAAACTAAACCCAATCACTTTTAAATTACAAAAAAATGCTACTAACCATAGCAAACTATGCCAAACTAACCTAATTTCTTCGGCTATCAAAAATCACCCCCAACTACACTTTACAGCAACAAACTAAGCCCAATCACTTTAAAATTACAAAAAAATGCTAAAAATCAGAACAAACTATACCAGAATCATCTAAATTACTTCGGCTACCGTAAATCACCCCCAACTATCCCTTACTACAACAAACCAAACCATATCATCTTAAAATTACAGAAAAAGGTGTACAAATCATAACAAACTATGCCAGACTCACCTAAATTACTTCGTCTACTCTAAATCATCACCAACTAACCCTTACCACAACAAACTAAACCCAATTACTTTTAAATTACAAAAAAATGCTACTAACCATAGCAAACTATGCCAAACTAACCTAATTTCTTCGGCTATCAAAAATCACCCCCAACTACACTTTACAGCAACAAACTAAGCCCAATCACTTTAAAATTACAAAAAAATGCTAAAAATCATAACAAACTATACCAGAATCACCTAAATTACTTCGGCTACCGTAAATCACCTCCAACTATCCCTTACCACAACAAACCAAACCATATCATCTTAAAATTACAAAAAAAGGTGTACAAATCATAACAAACTATGCCAGACTCTCCTAAATTACTTCGGCTACTCTAAATCATCACCAACTAACCCTTACCACAACAAACTAAACCCAATCACTTTTAAATTACAAAAAAATGCTACTAACCATAGCAAACTATGCCAAACTCACCTAAATTATTTCGGCTACCAAAAATCATCACCAACTAACCCTTACCACAACAAACTAAACCCAATCACTTTTTAAATTACAAAAAAATGCTACTAACCATCGCAAACTATGCCAAACTCACCTAAATTACTTCGGCTATCAAAAATCACACCCAACTACACTTTACAGCAACAAACTAAGCCCAATCACTTTAAAATTACAAAAAAAATGCCAAAAATCAAAACAAACTATACCAGAATCACCTAAATTACTTCGGCTACCGTAAATCACCCCCAACTATCCCTTACCACAACAAACCAAACCATATCATCTTAAAATTACAAAAAAAGGTGTACAAATCATAACAAACTATGCCAGACTCACCTAAATTACTTCGGCTACTCTAAATCATCACCAACTAACCCTTACCACAACAAACTAAACCCAATCACTTTTAAATTACAAAAAAATGCTCCTAACCATGGCAAACTATGCCAAACTCACCTAAATTACTTCGGCTACCATAAATCATCACCAACTAACCCTTACCACAACAAACTAAACCCAATCACTTTTAAATTACAAAAAAAATGCTACTAACCATAGCAAACTATGCCAAACACACATAAATTACTTCGGCCATCAAAAATCACACCCAACTACACTTTACAGCAACAAACTAAGCCCAATCACTTTAAAATTACAAAAAAATGCTAAAAATCATAACAAACTATACCAGAATCACCTAAATTACTTCGGCTACCGTAAATCACCCCCAACTATCCCTTACCACAACAAACCAAACCATATCATCTTAAAATTACAAAAAAAGGTGTACAAATCATAACAAACTATGCCAGACTCACCTAAATTACTTCGGCTACTCTAAATCATCACCAACTAACCCTTACCACAACAAACTAAACCCAATAACTTTTAAATTACAAAAAAATGCTACTAACCATAGCAAACTATGCCAAACTCACCTAAATTACTTCGGCTACCATAAATCATCACCAACTAACCCTTACCATAACAAACTAAACCCAATCAATTTTAAATTACAAAAAAATGCTACTAACCATAGCAAACTATGCCAAACTCACCTAAATTACTTCGGCTATCAAAAATCACCCCCAACTACACTTTACAGCAACAAACTAAGCCCAATCATTTTAAAATTACAAAAAAATGCTAAAAATCATAACAAACTATACCAGAATCACCTAAATTACTTCAGCTACCGTAAATCACCCCCAACTTTCCCCTACCACAACAAACCAAACCATATCATCTTAAAATTACAAAAAAAGGTGTACAAATCATAACAAACTATGCCAGACTCACCTAAATTACTTCGGCTACTCTAAATCATCACCAACTAACCCTTACCACAACAAACTAAACCCAATAACTTTTAAATTACAAAAAAATGCTACTAACCATAGCAAACTATGCCAAACTCACCTAAATTACTTCGGCTACCGTAAATCATCACCAACTAACCCTTACCACAACAAACTAAACCCAATCACTTTTAAATTACAAAAAAATGCTACTAACCATATCAAACTATGCCAAACTCACCTAAATTACTTCGGCTATCAAAAATCACCCCCAACTACACTTTACAGCAACAAACTAAGCCCAATCACTTTAAAATTACAAAAAATGCTAAAAATCATAACAAACTATACCAGAATCACCTAAATTACTTCGGCTACCGTAAATCACCCCCAACTTTCCCCTACCACAACAAACCAAACCATATCATCTTAAAATTACAAAAAAAGGTGTACAAATCATAACAAACTATGCCAGACTCACCTAAATTACTTCGGCTACCCTAAATCATCACCAACTAACCCTTACCACAACAAACTAAACCCAATAACTTTTAAATTACAAAAAAATGCTACTAACCATAGCAAACTATGCCAAACTCACCATAAATTACTTCGGCTACCATAAATCATCACCAACTAATCCTTACCACAACAAACTAAACCCAATCACTTTTAAATTACAAAAAAATGCTACTAACCATAGCAAACTATGCCAAACTCACCTAAATTACTTCGGCTATCAAAAATCACCTCCAACTACACTTTACAGCAACAAACTAAGCCCAATCACTTTAAAATTACAAAAAAATGCTAATAATCAGAACAAACTATACCAGAATCACCTAAATTACTTCGGCTACCGTAAATCACCCCCAACTATCCCTTACCACAACAAACCAAACCATATCATCTTAAAATTACAAAAAAAGGTGTACAAATCATAACAAACTATGCCAGACTCACCTAAATTACTTCGGCTACTCTAAATCATCACTAACTAACCCTTACCACAACAAACTAAACCCAATAACTTTTAAATTACAAAAAAATGCTACTAACCATAGCAAACTATGCCAAACTCACCTAAATTACTTCGGCTACCATAAATCATCACCAACTAACCCTTACCACAACAAACTAAACCCAATAACTTTTAAATTACAAAAAAATGCTACTAACCATAGCAAACTATGCCAAACTTACCTAAATTACTTCGGCTACCATAAATCGTCACCAACTAACCCTTACCACAACAAACTAAACCCAATTACTTTTAAATTACAAAAAAATGCTACTAACCATAGCAAACTATGCCAAACTTACCTAAATTACTTCGGCTATCAAAAATCACCCCCAACTACAATTTACAGCAACAAACTAAGCCCAATCACTTTAAAATTACAAAAAAATGCTAAAAATCAGAACAAACTATACCAGAATCACCTAAATTATTTCGGCTACCGTAAATCACCCCCAACTATCCCTTGCCACAACAAACCAAATCATATCATCTTAAAATTACAAAAAAAGGTGTACAAATCATAACAAACTATGCCAGACTCACCTAAATTACTTCGGCTACTCTAAATCATTACCAACTAACCCTTACCACAACAAACTAAACCCAATCACTTTTAAATTACAAAAAAATGCTACTAACCATAGCAAACTATGCCAAACTAACCTAAATTACTTCGGCTATCAAAAATCACCCCCAACTACACTTTACAGCAACAAACTAAGACCAATCACTTTAAAATTACAAAAAAATGCTAAAAATCACAACAAACTATACCAGAATCACCTAAATTACTTCGGCTACCGTAAATCACGACCAACTATCCCTTACCACAACAAACCAAACCATATCATCTTAAAATTACAAAAAAAGGTATACAAATCATAACAAACTATGCCAGACTCACCTAAATTACTTCGGCTACTCTAAATCATCACCAACTAACCCTTACCACAACAAACTAAACCCAATCACTTTTAAATTACAAAAAAATGCTACTAACCATAGCAAACTATGCCAAACTAACCTAATTTCTTCGGCTATCAAAAATCACCCCCAACTACACTTTACAGCAACAAACTAAGCCCAATCACTTTAAAATTACAAAAAAATGCTAAAAATCATAACAAACTATACCAGAATCACCTAAATTACTTCGGCTACCGTAAATCACCCCCAACTATCCCTTACGACAACAAACCAAACCATATCATCTTAAAATTACAAAAAAAGGTGTACAAATCATAACAAACTATGCCAGACTCACCTAAATTACTTCGGCTACTCTAAATCATCACCAACTAACCCTTACCACAACAAACTAAACCCAATCACTTTTAAATTACAAAAAAATGCTACTAACCATAGCAAACTATGCCAAACTCACCTAAATTACTTCGGCTACCAAAAATCATCACCAACTAACCCTTACCACAACAAACTAAACCCAATCACTTTTTAAATTACAAAAAAATGCTACTAACCATAGCAAACTATGCCAAACTCGCCTAAATTACTTCGGCTATCAAAAATCACACCCAACTACACTTTACAGCAACAAACTAAGCCCAATCACTTTAAAATTACAAAAAAATGCCAAAAATCATAACAAACTATACCAGAATCACCTAAATTTCTTCGGCTACCGTAAATCACCCCCAACTATCCCTTACCACAACAAAACCAAACCATATCATCTTAAAATTACAAAAAAAGGTGTACAAATCATAACAAACTATGCCAGACTCACCTAAATTACTTCGGCTACTCTAAATCATCACCAACTAACCCTTACCACAACAAACTAAACCCAATCACTTTTAAATTACAAAAAAATGCTCCTAACCATGGCAAACTATGCCAAACTCACCTAAATTACTTCGGCTACTCTAAATCATCACCAACTAACCCTTACCACAACAAACTAAACCCAATCACTTTTAAATTACAAAAAAATGCTCCTAACCATAGCAAACTATGCCAAACTCACCTAAATTACTTCGGCTACCATAAATCATCACCAACTAACCCTTACCACAACAAACTAAACCCAATTACTTTTAAATTAGAAAAAAATGCTACTAACCATAGCAAACTATGCCAAACTCACCTAAATTACTTCGGCTATCAAAAATCACCCCCAACTACACTTTACAGCAACAAACTAAGCCCAATCACTTTAAAATTACAAAAAAATGCTAAAAATTATAACAAACTATACCAGAATCACCTAAATTACTTCGGCTACCGTAAATCACCCCCAATTTTCCCCTACCACAACAAACGAAACCATATCATCTTAAAATTACAAAAAAAGGTGTACAAATCATAACAAACTATGCCAGACTCACCTAAATTACTTCGGCTACTCTAAATCATCACCAACTAACCCTTACCACAACAAACTAAACCCAATCACTTTTAAATTACAAAAAAAATGCTACTAACCATAGCAAACTATGCCAAACTAACCTAATTTCTTCGGCTATCAAAAATCACCCCGAACTACACTTTACAGCAACAAACTAAGCCCAATCACTTTAAAATTACAAAAAAATGCTAAAAATCATAACAAACTATACCAGAATCACCTAAATTACTTCGGCTACCGTAAATCACCCCCAACTATCCCTTACCACAACAAACCAAACCATATCATCTTAAAATTACAAAAAAAGGTGTACAAATCATAACAAACTATGCCAGACTCACCTAAATTACTTCGGCTACTCTAAATCATCACCAACTAACCCTTACCACAACAAACTAAACCCAATCACTTTTAAATTACAAAAAAATGCTACTAACCATAGCAAACTATGCCAAACTCACCTAAATTACTTCGGCTATCAAAAATACCCCCAACTACACTTTACAGCCACAAACTAAGCCCAATCACTTTAAAATTACAATATAATGCTAAAAATCATAACAAACTATACCAGAATCACCTAAATTACTTCGGCTACCGTAAATCACCCCCAACTATCCCTTACCACAACAAACCAAACCATATCATCTTAAAATTACAAAAAAAGGTGTACAAATCATAAGAAACTATGCCAGACTCACCTAAATTACTTCGGCTACTCTAAATCATCACCAACTAACCCTTACCACAACAAACTAAACCCAATCACTTTTAAATTACAAAAAAATGCTACTAACCATAGCAAACTATGCCAAACTCACCTAAATTACTTCGGCTACCATAAATCATCACCAACTAACCCTTACCACAACAAACTAAACCCAATCACTCTTAAATTACAAAAAAATGCTACTAACCATAGCAAACTATGCCAAACTCACCTAAATTACTTCGGCTATCAAAAATCACCCCCAACTACACTTTACAGCAACAAACTAAGCCCAATCACTTTAAAATTACAAAAAAATGCTAAAGATAATAACAAACTATTCCAGAATCACCTAAATTACTTTGGCTAACGTAAATCACCCCCAACTTTCCCCTACCACAACAAACCAAACCATATCATTTTAAAATTTCAAAAAAAGGTGTACAAATCATTACAAAATATGCCAGACTCACCTAAATTACTTCGGCTACCATAAATCATCACCAACTAACCCTTACCACAACAAACTAAACCCAATCACTTTTAAATTACAAAAAAATGCTACTAACCATAGAAAACTATGCCAAACTCACATAAATTACTTCGTCTACCGTAAATCTTCACCAACTAACCCTTACCACAACAAACTAAACCCAATCACTTTTAAGTTACAAAAAAATGCTACTAACCATAGCAAACTATGCCACACTCACCTAAATTACTTCGGCTATCAAAAATTACCCCCAACTACACTTTACAGCAACAAACTAAGCCCAATCACTTTAAAATTACAAAAAAATTCTAAAAATCATAACAAACTATACCAGGATCATCTAAATTACTTCGGCTACCGTAAATCACCCCCAACTATCCCTTACCACAACAAACCAAACCATATCATCTTAAAATTACAAAAAAAGTTGTACAAATCATAACAAACTACGCCAGACTCACCTAAATTACTTCGGCTACTCTAAATCATCACCAACTAACCCTAACCACAACAAACTAAACCCAATCACTTTTAAATTTCAAAAAAATGCTACTAACCATAGCAAACTATGCCAAACTCACCTAAATTACTTCGGCTACCATAAATTATCACCAACTAACCCTTACCACAACAAACTAAACCCAATCACTTTTAAATTACAAAAAAATTCTATTAACCATAGCAAACTATGCCAAACTCACCTAAATTACTTCGGCTATCAAAAACCACCCCCAACTACACTTTACAGCAACAAACTAAGCCCTATCACTTTAAAATTACAATAAAATGCTAAAAATCATAAAAAACTATACCAGAATCACCTAAATTACTTCGGCTACCGTAAATCACCCCCAACTATCCCTTACCACAACAAACCAAACCATATCATCTTAAAATTACAAAAAAAGGTGTACAAATCATAACAAACTATGCCAGACTCACCTAAATTACTTCGGCTACTCTAAATCATCACCAACTAACCCTTACCACAACAAACTAAACCCCATCACTTTTAAATTACAAAACAATGCTACTAACCATAGCAAACTATGCCAAACTCACCTAAATTACTTCGGCTACCATAAATCATCACCAACTAACCCTTACCACAACAAACTAAACCCAATCACTTTTAAATTACAAAAAAATGCTACTAACCATAGCAAACTATGCCAAACTCACCTAAATTACTTCGGCTATCAAAAATCACCCCTAACAACACTTTACAGCAACAAACTAAGCCCAATCACTTTAAAATTACAACAAAATGCTAAAAATCGTAACAGACTATACCAGAATCACCTAAATTACTTCGGCTACCGTAAATCACCCCCAACTATCCCTTACCACAACAAACCAAACCATATCATCTTAAAATTACAAAAAAAGGTGTACAAATCATAACAAACTATGCCAGACTCACCTAAATTACTTCGGCTACTCTAAATCATCACCAACTAACCCTTACCACAACAAACTAAACCCCATCACTTTTAAATTACAAAAAAATGCTACTAACCATAGCAAACTATGCCAAACTCACCTAAATTACTTCGGCTACCATAAATCATCACCAACTAACCCTTACCACAACAAACTAAACCCAATCACTTTTAAATTACAAAAAAATGCTACTAACCATAGCAAACTATGCCAAACTCACCTAAATTACTTCGGCTATCAAAAATCACCCCCAACTACACTTTACAGCAACAAACTAAGCCCAATCACTTTAAAATTACAACAAAATGCTAAAAATCGTAACAGACTATACCAGAATCACCTAAATTACTTCGGCTACCGTAAATCACCCCCAACTATCCCTTACCACAACAAACCAAACCATATCATCTTAAAATTACAAAAAAAGGTGTACAAATCATAACAAACTATGCCAGACTCACCTAAATTACTTCGGCTACTCTAAATCATCACCAACTAACCCTTACCACAACAAACTAAACCCAATCACATTTAAATTACAAAAAAATGCTTTTAAACCATAGCAAACTATGCCAAACTCACCTAAATTACTTCGGCTACCATAAATCATTACCAACTAACCCTTACCACAACAAACTAAACCCAATCACTTTTAAATTACAAAAAAATGCTACTAACCATAGCAAACTATGCCAAACTCACCTAAATTACTTCGGCTATCAAAAATCACCCCCAACTACACTTTACAGCAACAAACTAAGCCCAATCACTTTAAAATTACAAAAAAATGCTAAAAATCATAACAAACTATACCAGAATCACCTAAATTACTTCAGCTACCGTAAATCACCCCCAACTATCCCTTACCACAACAAACCAAACCATATCATCTTAAAATTACAAAAAAAAGGTGTACAAATCATAACAAACTATGCCAGACTCACCTAAATTACTTCGGCTACTCTAAATCATCACCAACTAACCCTTACCACAACAAACTAATCCCAATCACTTTTAAATTACAAAAAAATGCTACTAACCATAGCAAACTATGCCAAACTCACCTAAATTACTTCGGCTACCATAAATCATCACCAACTAACCCTTTTCACAACAAACTAAACCCAATCACTTTTAAATTACAAAAAAATGCTACTAACCATAGCAAACTATGCCAAACTCACCTAAATTACTTCGGCTATCAAAAATCACCCCCAACTACACTTTACAGCAACAAACTAAGCCCAATCACTTTAAAATTACAAAAAAATGCTAAAAATCATAACAAACTATACCAGAATCACCTAAATTACTTCGGCTACAGTAAGTCACCCCCAACTATCCCTTGCCACAACAAACCAAACCATATCATCTTAAAATTACAAAAAAAAGGTGTACAAATCATAACAAACTATGCCAAACTCACCTAAATTACTTCGGCTACCATAAATTATCACCAACTAACCCTTACCACAACAAACTAAACCCAATCACTTTTAAATTACAAAAAAATTCTATTAACCATAGCAAACTATGCCAAACTCACCTAAATTACTTCGGCTATCAAAAACCACCCCCAAATACACTTTACAGCAACAAACTAAGCCCTATCACTTTAAAATTACAATAAAATGCTAAAAATCATAAAAAACTATACCAAAATCATTTAAATTACTTCGGCTACCGTAAGTCACCCCCAACTATCCCTTACCACAACAAACCAAACCATATCATCTTAAAATTACAATAAAAGGTGTACAAATCATAACAAACTATGCCAGACTCACCTAAATTACTTCGGCTACTCTAAATCATCACCAACTAACCCTTACCACAACAAACTAAACCCCATCACTTTTAAATTACAAAAAAATGCTACTAACCATAGCAAACTATGCCAAACTCACCTAAATTACTTCGGCTACCATAAATCATCACCAACTAACCCTTACCACAACAAACTAAACCCAATCACTTTTAAATTACAAAAAAATGCTACTAACCATAGCAAACTATGCCAAACTCACCTAAATTACTTCGGCTATCAAAAATCACCCCTAACAACACTTTACAGCAACAAACTAAGCCCAATCACTTTAAAATTAGAACAAAATGCTAAAAATCGTAACAGACTATACCAGAATCACCTAAATTACTTCGGCTACCGTAAATCACCCCCAACTATCCCTTACCACAACAAACCAAACCATATCATCTTAAAATTACAAAAAAAGGTGTACAAATCATAACAAACTATGCCAGACTCACCTAAATTACTTCGGCTACTCTAAATCATCACCAACTAACCTTACCACAACAAACTAAACCCAATCACTTTTAAATTACAAAAAAATGCAACTAACCATAGCAAACTATGCCAAACTCACCTAAATTACTTCGGCTACCATAAATCATCACCAACTAACCCTTTTCACAACAAACTAAACCCAATCACTTTTAAATTACAAAAAAATGCTACTAACCATAGCAAACTATGCCAAACTCACCTAAATTACTTCGGCTATCAAAAATCACCCCCAACTACACTTTACAGCAACAAACTAAGCCCAATCACTTTAAAATTACAAAAAAATGCTAAAAATCATAACAAACTATACCAGAATCACCTAAATTACTTCGGCTACAGTAAATCACCCCCAACTATCCCTTGCCACAAGAAACCAAACCATATCATCTTAAAATTACAAAAAAAAGGTGTACAAATCATAACAAACTATGCCAGACTCACCTAAATTACTTCGGCTACTCTAAATCATCACCAACTAACCCTTACCACAACAAACTAAACCCAATCACATTTAAATTACAAAAAAATGCTTTTAAACCATAGCAAACTATGCCAAACTCACCTAAATTACTTCGGCTACCATAAATCATTACCAACTAACCCTTACCACAACAAACTAAACCCAATCACTTTTAAATTACAAAAAAATGCTACTAACCATAGAAAACTATGCCAAACTCACCTAAATTACTTCGGCTATCAAAAATCACCCCCAACTACACTTTACAGCAACAAACTAAGCCCAATCACTTTAAAATTACAAAAAAATGCTAAAAATCATAACAAACTATACCAGAATCACCTAAATTACTTCGGCTACCGTAAATCACCCCCAACTATCCCTTACCACAACAAACCAAACCATATCATCTTAAAATTACATAAAAAAGTGTACAAATCATAACAAACTATGCCAGACTCACCTAAATTACTTCGGCTACTCTAAATCATCACCAACTAACCCTTACCACAACAAACTAATCCCAATCACTTTTAAATTACAAAAAAATGCTACTAACCATAGCAAACTATGCCAAACTCACCTAAATTACTTCGGCTACCATAAATCATCACCAACTAACCCTTACCACAACAAACTAAACCCAATCACTTTTAAATTACAAAAAAATGCTACTAACCATAAAAAACTATGCCAAACTCACCTAAATTACTTCGGCTATCAAAAATCACCCCCAACTACTCTTTACAGCAACAAACTAAGCCCAATCACTTTAAAATTACAAAAAAATGCTAAAAATCATAACAAACTATACCAGAATTACCTAAATTACTTCGGCTACCGTAAATCACCCCCAACTATCCCTTACCACAACAAACCAAACGATATCATCTAAAAATTACAAAAAAGGTGAACAAATCATAACAAACTATGCCAGACTCACCTAAATTACTTCGGCTACTCTAAATCGTCACCAACTTATCCTTACCACAACAAACTAAACCCAATCACTTTTAAATTACAAAAAAATGCTACTAACCATAGCAAACTATGACAAACTCACCTAAATTACTTCGGCTACCATAAATCATCACCAACTAACCCTTACCACAACAAACTAAACCCAATCACTTTTAAATTACAAAAAAATGCTACTAACCATAGCAAACTATGCCAAACTCACCTAAATTACTTCGGCTACCGTAAATCTTCACCAACTAACCCTTACCACAACAAACTAAACCCAATCACTTTTAAGTTACAAAAAAATGCTACTAACCATAGCAAACTATGCCACACTCACCTAAATTACTTCGGCTATCAAAAATTACCCCCAACTACACTTTACAGCAACAAACTAAGCCCAATCACTTTAAAATTACAAAAAAATTCTAAAAATCATAACAAACTATACCAGAATCATCTAAATTACTTCGGCTACCGTAAATCACCCCCAACTATCCCTTACCACAACAAACCAAACCATATCATCTTAAAATTACAAAAAAAGGTGTACAAATCATAACAAACTATGCCAGACTCACCTAAATTACTTCGGCTACTCTAAATCATCACCAACTAACCCTTACCACAACAAACTAAACCCAATCACTTTTAAATTACAAAAAAATGCTCCTAACCATGGCAAACTATGCCAAACTCACCTAAATTACTTCGGCTACTCTAAATCATCACCAACTAACCCTTACCACCACAAACTAAACCCAATCACTTTTAAATTACAAAAAAATGCTCCTAACCATAGCAAACTATGCCAAACTCACCTAAATTACTTCGGCTACCATAAATCATCACCAACTAACCCTTACCACAACAAACTAAACCCAATTAATTTTAAATTAGAAAAAAATTCTACTAACCATAGCAAACTATGCCAAACTCACCTAAATTACTTCGGCTATCAAAAATCACCCCCAACTACACTTTACAGCAACAAACTAAGCCCAATCACTTTAAAATTACAAAAAAATGCTAAAAATTATAACAAACTATACCAGAATCACCTAAATTACTTCGGCTACCATAAATCACCCCCAATTTTTCCCTACCACAACAAACGAAACCATATCATCTTAAAATTACAAAAAAAGGTGTACAAATCATAATAAACTATGCCAGACTCACCTAAATTACTTCGGCTACTCTAAATCATCACCAACTAACCCTTACCACAACAAACTAAACCCAATCACTTTTAAATTACAAAAAAAATGCTACTAACCATAGCAAACTATGCCAAACTAACCTAATTTCTTCGGCTATCAAAAATCACCCCGAACTACACTTTACAGCAACAAACTAAGCCCAATCACTTTAAAATTACAAAAAAATGCTAAAAATCATAACAAACTATACCAGAATCACCTAAATTACTTCGGCTACCGTAAATCACCCCCAACTATCCCTTACCACAACAAACCAAACCATATCATCTTAAAATTACAAAAAAAGGTGTACAAATCATAACAAACTATGCCAGACTCACCTAAATTACTTCGGCTACTCTAAATCATCACCAACTAACCCTTACCACAACAAACTAAACCCAATCACTTTTAAATTACAAAAAAATGCTACTAACCATAGCAAACTATGCCAAACTCACCTAAATTACTTCGGCTATCAAAAATACCCCCAACTACACTTTACAGCCACAAACTAAGCCCAATCACTTTAAAATTACAATATAATGCTAAAAATCATAACAAACTATACCAGAATCACCTAAATTACTTCGGCTACCGTAAATCACCCCCAACTATCCCTTACCACAACAAACCAAACCATATCATCTTAAAATTACAAAAAAAGGTGTACAAATCATAACAAACTATGCCAGACTCACCTAAATTACTTCGGCTACTCTAAATCATCACCAACTAACCCTTACCACAACAAACTAAACCCAATCACTTTTAAATTACAAAAAAATGCTACTAACCATAGCAAACTATGCCAAACTCACCTAAATTACTTCGGCTACCATAAATCATCACCAACTAACCCTTACCACAACAAACTAAACCCAATCACTCTTAAATTACAAAAAAATGCTACTAACCATAGCAAACTATGCCAAACTCACCTAAATTACTTCGGCTATCAAAAATCACCCCCAACTACACTTTACAGCAACAAACTAAGCCCAATCACTTTAAAATTACAAAAAAATGCTAAAGATAATAACAAACTATACCAGAATCACCTAAATTACTTTGGCTAACGTAAATCACCCCCAACTTTCCCCTACCACAACAAACCAAACCATATCATTTTAAAATTTCAAAAAAAGGTGTACAAATCATTACAAAATATGCCAGACTCACCTAAATTACTTCGGCTACCATAAATCATCACCAACTAACCCTTACCACAACAAACTAAACCCAATCACTTTTAAATTACAAAAAAATGCTACTAACCATAGCAAACTATGCCAAACTCACCTAAATTACTTCGGCTACCGTAAATCTTCACCAACTAACCCTTACCACAACAAACTAAACCCAATCACTTTTAAGTTACAAAAAAATGCTACTAACCATAGCAAACTATGCCACACTCACCTAAATTACTTCGGCTATCAAAAATTACCCCCAACTACACTTTACAGCAACAAACTAAGCCCAATCACTTTAAAATTACAAAAAAATTCTAAAAATCATAACAAACTATACCAGGATCATCTAAATTACTTCGGCTACCGTAAATCACCCCCAACTACCCCTTACCACAACAAACCAAACCATATCATCTTAAAATTACAAAAAAAGTTGTACAAATCATAACAAACTATGCCAGACTCACCTAAATTACTTCGGCTACTCTAAATCATCACCAACTAACCCTAACCACAACAAACTAAACCCAATCACTTTTAAATTTCAAAAAAATGCTACTAACCATAGCAAACTATGCCAAACTCACCTAAATTACTTCGGCTACCATAAATTATCACCAACTAACCCTTACCACAACAAACTAAACCCAATCTCTTTTAAATTACAAAAAAATTCTATTAACCATAGCAAACTATGCCAAACTCACCTAAATTACTTCGGCTATCAAAAACCACCCCCAACTACACTTTACAGCAACAAACTAAGCCCTATCCCTTTAAAATTACAATAAAATGCTAAAAATCATAAAAAACTATACCAGAATCACCTAAATTACTTCGGCTACCGTAAATCACCCCCAACTATCCCTTACCACAACAAACCAAACCATATCATCTTAAAATTACAAAAAAAGGTGTACAAATCATAACAAACTATGCCAGACTCACCTAAATTACTTCGGCTACTCTAAATCATCACCAACTAACCCTTACCACAACAAACTAAACCCCATCACTTTTAAATTACAAAAAAATGCTACTAACCATAGCAAACTATGCCAAACTCACCTAAATTACTTCGGCTACCATAAATCATCACCAACTAACCCTTACCACAACAAACTAAACCCAATCACTTTTAAATTACAAAAAAATGCTACTAACCATAGCAAACTATGCCAAACTCACCTAAATTACTTCGGCTATCAAAAATCACCCCTAACAACACTTTACAGCAACAAACTAAGCCCAATCACTTTAAAATTACAACAAAATGGTAAAAATCGTAACAGACTATACCAGAATCACCTAAATTACTTCGGCTACCGTAAATCACCCCCAACTATCCCTTACCACAACAAACCAAACCATATCATCTTGTAATTACAAAAAAAGGTGTACAAATCATAACAAACTATGCCAGACTCACCTAAATTACTTCGGCTACTCTAAATCATCACCAACTAACCCTTACCACAACAAACTAAACCCCATCACTTTTAAATTACAAAAAAATGCTACTAACCATAGCAAACTATGCCAAACTCACCTAAATTACTTCGGCTACCATAAATCATCACCAACTAACCCTTACCACAAAAAACTAAACCCAATCACTTTTAAATTACAAAAAAATGCTACTAACCATAGCAAACTATGCCAAACTCACCTAAATTACTTCGGCTATCAAAAATCACCCCCAACTACACTTTACAGCAACAAACTAAGCCCAATCACTTTAAAATTACAACAAAATGCTAAAAATCGTAACAGACTATACCAGAATCACCTAAATTACTTCGGCTACCGTAAATCACCCCCAACTATCCCTTACCACAACAAACCAAACCATATCATCTTAAAATTACAAAAAAAGGTGTACAAATCATAACAAACTATGCCAGACTCACCTAAATTACTTCGGCTACTCTAAATCATCACCAACTAACCCTTACCACAACAAACTAAACCCAATCACATTTAAATTACAAAAAAATGCTTTTAAACCATAGCAAACTATGCCAAACTCACCTAAATTACTTTGGCTACCATAAATCATTACCAACTAACCCTTACCACAACAAACTAAACCCAATCACTTTTAAATTACAAAAAAATGCTACTAACCATAGCAAACTATGCCAAACTCACCTAAATTACTTCGGCTATCAAAAATCACCCCCAACTACACTTTACAGCAACAAACTAAGCCCAATCACTTTAAAATTACAAAAAAATGCTAAAAATCATAACAAACTATACCAGAATCACCTAAATTACTTCAGCTACCGTAAATCACCCCCAACTATCCCTTACCACAACAAACCAAACCATATCATCTTAAAATTACAAAAAAAAGGTGTACAAATCATAATAAACTATGCCAGACTCACCTAAATTACTTCGGCTACTCTAAATCATCACCAACTAACCCTTACCACAACAAACTAATCCCAATCACTTTTAAATTACAAAAAAATGCTACTAACCATAGCAAACTATGCCAAACTCACCTAAATTACTTCGGCTACCATAAATCATCACCAACTAACCCTTTTCACAACAAACTAAACCCAATCACTTTTAAATTACAAAAAAATGCTACTAACCATAGCAAACTATGCCAAACTCACCTAAATTACTTCGGCTATCAAAAATCACCCCCAACTACACTTTACAGCAACAAACTAAGCCCAATCACTTTAAAATTACAAAAAAATGCTAAAAATCATAACAAACTATACCAGAATCACCTAAATTACTTCGGCTACAGTAAATCACCCCCAACTATCCCTTGCCACAACAAACCAAACCATATCATCTTAAAATTACAAAAAAAAGGTGTACAAATCATAACAAACTATGCCAAACTCACCTAAATTACTTCGGCTACCATAAATTATCACCAACTAACCCTTACCACAACAAACTAAACCCAATCACTTTTAAATTACAAAAAAATTCTATTAACCATAGCAAACTATGCCAAACTCACCTAAATTACTTCGGCTATCAAAAACCACCCCCAAATACACTTTACAGCAACAAACTAAGCCCTATCACTTTAAAATTACAATAAAATGCTAAAAATCATAAAAAACTATACCAGAATCACCTAAATTACTTCGGCTACCGTAAATCACCCCCAACTATCCCTTACCACAACAAACCAAACCATATCATCTTAAAATTACAATAAAAGGTGTACAAATCATAACAAACTATGCCAGACTCACCTAAATTACTTCGGCTACTCTAAATCATCACCAACTAACCCTTACCACAACAAACTAAACCCCATCACTTTTAAATTACAAAAAAATGCTACTAACCATAGCAAACTATGCCAAACTCACCTAAATTACTTCGGCTACCATAAATCATCACCAACTAACCCTTACCACAACAAACTAAACCCAATCACTTTTAAATTACAAAAAAATGCTACTAACCATAGCAAACTATGCCAAACTCACCTAAATTACTTCGGCTATCAAAAATCACCCCTAACAACACTTTACAGCAACAAACTAAGCCCAATCACTTTAAAATTACAAAAAAATGCTAAAAATCATAACAAACTATACCAGAATCACCTAAATTACTTCGGCTACAGTAAATCACCCCCAACTATCCCTTGCCACAACAAACCAAACCATATCATCTTAAAATTACAAAAAAAAGGTGTACAAATCATAACAAACTATGCCAGACACACCTAAATTACTTCGGCTACTCTAAATCATCACCAACTAACCCTTACCACAACAAACTAAACCCAATAACATTTAAATTACAAAAAAATGCTTTTAAACCATAGCAAACTATGCCAAACTCACCTAAATTACTTCGGCTACCATAAATCATTACCAACTAACCCTTACCACAACAAACTAAACCCAATCACTTTTAAATGACAAAAAAATGCTACTAACCATAGCAAACTATGCCAAACTCACCTAAATTACTTCGGCTATCAAAAATCACCCCCAACTACACTTTACAGCAACAAACTAAGCCCAATCACTTTAAAATTACAAAAAAATGCTAAAAATCATAACAAACTATACCAGAATCACCTAAATTACTTCGGCTACCGTAAATCACCCCCAACTATCCCTTACCACAACAAACCAAACCATATCATCTTAAAATTACATAAAAAAGGTGTACAAATCATAACAAACTATGCCAGACTCACCTAAATTACTTCGGCTACTCTAAATCATCACCAACTAACCCTTACCACAACAAACTAATCCCAATCACTTTTAAATTACAAAAAAATGCTACTAACCATAGCAAACTATGCCAAACTCACCTAAATTACTTCGGCTACCATAAATCATCACCAACTAACCCTTACCACAACAAACTAAACCCAATCACTTTTAAATTACAAAAAAATGCTACTAACCATAAAAAACTATGCCAAACTCACCTAAATTACTTCGGCTATCAAAAATCACCCCCAACTACTCTTTACAGCAACAAACTAAGCCCAATCACTTTAAAATTACAAAAAAATGCTAAAAATCATAACAAACTATACCAGAATTACCTAAATTACTTCGGCTACCGTAAATCACCCCCAACTATCCCTTACCACAACAAACCAAACGATATCATCTAAAAATTACAAAAAAGGTGAACAAATCATAACAAACTATGCCAGACTCACCTAAATTACTTCGGCTACTCTAAATCATCACCAACTTATCCTTACCACAACAAACTAAACCCAATCACTTTTAAATTACAAAAAAATGCTACTAACCATAGCAAACTATGACAAACTCACCTAAATTACTTCGGCTACCATAAATCATCACCAACTAACCCTTACCACAACAAACTAAACCCAATCACTTTTAAATTACAAAAAAATGCTACTAACCATAGCAAACTATGCCAAACTCACCTAAATTACTTCGGCTACCGTAAATCTTCACCAACTAACCCTTACCACAACAAACTAAACCCAATCACTTTTAAGTTACAAAAAAATGCTACTAACCATAGCAAACTATGCCACACTCACCTAAATTACTTCGGCTATCAAAAATTACCCCCAACTACACTTTACAGCAACAAACTAAGCCCAATCACTTTAAAATTACAAAAAAATTCTAAAAATCATAACAAACTATACCAGAATCATCTAAATTACTTCGGCTACCGTAAATCACCCCCAACTATCCCTTACCACAACAAACCAAACCATATCATCTTAAAATTACAAAAAAAGTTGTACAAATCATAACAAACTATGCCAGACTCACCTAAATTACTTCGGCTACTCTAAATCATCACCAACTAACCCTAACCACAACAAATTAAACCCAATCACTTTTAAATTTCAAAAAAATGCTACTAACCATAGCAAACTATGCCAAACTCACCTAAATTACTTCGGCTACCATAAATTATCACCAACTAACCCTTACCACAACAAACTAAACCCAATCACTTTTAAATTACAAAAAAATTCTATTAACCATAGCAAACTATGCCAAACTCACCTAAATTACTTCGGCTATCAAAAACCACCCCCAACTACACTTTACAGCAACAAACTAAGCCCTATCACTTTAAAATTACAATAAAATGCTAAAAATCATAAAAAACTATACCAGAATCACCTAAATTACTTCGGCTACCGTAAATCACCCCCAACTATCCCTTACCACAACAAACCAAACCATATCATCTTAAAATTACAAAAAAAGGTGTACAAATCATAACAAACTATGCCAGACTCACCTAAATTACTTCGGCTACTCTAAATCATCACCAACTAACCCTTACCACAACAAACTAAACCCAATCACTTTTAAATTACAAAAAAATGCTACTAACCATAGCAAACTATGCCAAACTCACCTAAATTACTTCGGCTACCATAAATCATCACCAACTAACCCTTACCACAACAAACTAAACCCAATCACTTTTAAATTACAAAAAAATGCTACTAACCATAGCAAACTATGCCAAACTCACCTAAATTACTTCGGCTATCAAAAATCACCCCTAACAACACTTTACAGCAACAAACTAAGCCCAATCACTTTAAAATTACAACAAAATGCTAAAAATCGTAACAGACTATACCAGAATCACCTAAATTACTTCGGCTACCGTAAATCACCCCCAACTATCCCTTACCACAACAAACCAAACCATATCATCTTAAAATTACAAAAAAAGGTGTACAAATCATAACAAACTATGCCAGACTCACCTAAATTACTTCGGCTACTCTAAATCATCACCAACTAACCCTTACCACAACAAACTAAACCCAATCACTTTTAAATTACAAAAAAATGCAACTAACCATAGCAAACTATGCCAAACTCACCTAAATTACTTCGGCTACCATAAATCATCACCAACTAACCCTTTTCACAACAAACTAAACCCAATCACTTTTAAATTACAAAAAAATGCTACTAACCATAGCAAACTATGCCAAACTCACCTAAATTACTTCGGCTATCAAAAATCACCCCCAACCACACTTTACAGCAACAAACTAAGCCCAATCACTTTAAAATTACAAAAAAATGCTAAAAATCATAACAAACTATACCAGAATCACCTAAATTACTTCGGCTACAGTAAATCACCCCCAACTATCCCTTGCCACAACAAACCAAACCATATCATCTTAAAATTACAAAAAAAAGGTGTACAAATCATAACAAACTATGCCAGACTCACCTAAATTACTTCGGCTACTCTAAATCATCACCAACTAACCCTTACCACAACAAACTAAACCCAATCACTTTTAAATTACAAAAAGATGCTACTAACCATAGCAAACTATGCCAAACTCACCTAAATTACTTCGGCTATCAAAAATCACCCCCAACTACACTTTACATCAACAAACTAAGCCCAATCACTTTAAAATTACAAAAAAATGCTAAAAATCATAACAAACTATACCAGAATAACCTAAATTACTTCGGCTACCGTAAATCACCCCCAACTATCCCTTACCACAACAAACCAAACCATATCATCTTAAAATTACAAAAAAAAGGTGTACAAATCATAACAAACTATACCAGAATCACCTAAATTACTTCGGCTACCGTAAATCACCCCCAACTATCCCTTACCACAACAAACCAAACCATATCATCTTAAAATTACAAAAAAAAGGTGTACAAATCATAACAAACTATGCCAGACTCACCTAAATTACTTCGGCTACTCTAAATCATCACCAACTAACCCTTACCACAACAAACTAATCCCAATCACTTTTAAATTACAAAAAAATGCTACTAACCATAGCAAACTATGCCAAACTCACCTAAATTACTTCGGCTACCATAAATCATCACCAACTAACCCTTACCACAACAAACTAAACCCAATCACTTTTAAATTACAAAAAAATGCTACTAACCATAGCAAACTATGCCAAACTCACCTAAATTACTTCGGCTACTCTAAATCATCACCAACTAACCCTTACCACAACAAACTATACCCAATCACTTTTAAATTACAAAAAAATGCTCCTAACCATAGCAAATTATGCCAAACTCACCTTAATTACTTCGGCTACCATAAATCATCACCAACTAACCCTTATCACAACAAACTAAACCCAATCACTTTTAAATTACAAAAAAATACTACTAACCATAGCAAACTATGGCAAACTCACCTAAATTACTTCGGCTATCAAAAATCACCTCCAACTACACTTTACAGCAACAAACTAAGCCCAATCACTTTAAAATTACAAAAAAATGCTAAAAATCATAACAATCTATACCAGAATCACCTAAATTACTTCGGCTACCGTAAATAACCCCCAACTATTCCTTACCACAACAAACCAAACCATATCATCTTAAAATTACAAAAAAGGTGTACAAATCATAACAAACTATGCCAGACTCACCTAAATTACTTCGGCTACTCTAAATCATCACCAACTAACCCTTACCACAACAAACTAAACCCAATCACTTTTAAATTACAAAAAAATTCTCCTAACCATAGCAAACTATGCCAAACTCACCTAAATTACTTCGGCTACCATAAATCGTCACCAACTAACCCTTACCACAACATACTAAACCCAATCAATTTTAAATTACAAAAAAATGCTACCAACCATAGCAAACTATGCCAAACTCACCTAAATTACTTCGGCTATCAAAAATTACCCCCAATTACACTTTACAGCAACAAACTAAGCCCAATCACTTTAAAATTACAAAAAAAAGCTAAATATCATAACAAACTATACCAGAATCACCTAAATTACTTCGGCTACCGTAAATCACCTTCAACTATCCTTTACCACAACAAACCAAACCATATCATCTTAAAATTACAAAAAAAGGTGTACAAATCATAACAAACTATGCCAGACTCACCTAAATTACTTCGGCTACTCTAAATCATCACCAACTAACCCTTACCACAACAAACTAAACCCAATCACTTTTAAATTACAAAAAAATGCTACTAACCATAGCAAACTATGCCAAACTCACCTAAATTACTTCGGCTACCATAAATCATCACCAACTAACCCTTACCACAACAAACTAAACCCAATCACTTTTAAATTACAAAAAAATGCTACTAACCATAGCAAACTATCCCAAACTCACCTAAATTACTTCGGCTATCAAAAATCACCCCCAACTACACTTTACAGCAACAAACTAAGCCCAATCACTTTAAAATTACAAAAAAACGCTAAAAATCATAACAAACTATACCAGAATCACCTAAATTACTTCGGCTACTGTAAATTACCCCCAACTATCCCTTACCTCAACAAACCAAGCCATATCATCTTAAAATTACAAAAAAAGGTGTACAAATCATAACAAACTATGCCAGACTCACCTAAATTACTTCGGCTACTCTAAATCATCACCAACTAACCCTTTCCACAACAAACTAAACCCAATCACTTTTAAATTACAAAAAAATGCTCCTAACCATAGCAAACTATGCCAAACTCACCTAAATTACTTCGGCTACCATAAATCATCATCAACTAACCCTTACCACAACAAACTAAACCCAATCACTTTTAAATTACAAAAAAATGCTACTAACAATAGCAAACTATGGCAAACTCACCTAAATTACTTCGGCTATCAAAAATCACCCCCAACTACACTTTACAGCATCAAACTAAACCCAATCACTTTAACTTTAACATAACAAACTATACCAGAATCACCTAAATTACTTCGGCTACCGTAAATCACCCCCAACTATCCCTTACCACAACAAACCAAACCATATCATCTTAAAATTACAAAAAAAGGTGTACAAAATCATAACAAACTATGCCAGACTCACCTAAATTACTTCGGCTACTCTAAATCATCACCAACTAACCCTTACCACAACAAACTAAACCCAATCACTTGTAAATTACAAAAAAATGCTCCTAACCATAGCAAACTATGCCAAACTCACCTAAATTACTTCGGCTACCATAAGTCATCACCAACTAACCCTTACCACAACAAACTAAACCCAATCACTTTTAAATTACAAAAAAATGCTACTAACCATAGCAAACAATGCCAAACTCACCTAAATTACTTCGGCTATCAAAAATCACCCCCAACTACACTTTACAGCAACAAACTAAGCCCAATCACTTTAAAATTACAAAAAAAAGCTAAATATCATAACAAACTATACCAGAATCACCTAAATTATTTCGGCTACCGTAAATCACCCCCAACTATCCCTTACCACAACAAACCAAACCATATCATCTTAAAATTACAAAAAAAGGTGTACAAATCATAACAAACTATGCCAGACTCACCTAAATTACTTCGGCTACTCTAAATCATTACCAACTAACCCTTACCACAACAAACTAAACCCAATCACTTTTAAATTACAAAAAAATGCTCCTAACCATAGCAAACTATGCCAAACTCACCTAAATTACTTCGGCTACCATAAATCATCACCAACTAACCCTTACCACAACAAACTAAACCCAATCACATTTAAATTACAAAAAAATACTACTAACCATAGCAAACTATGGCAAACTCACCTAAATTACTTCGGCTATCAAAAATCACCTCCAACTACACTTTACAGCAACAAATTAAGCCCAATCACTTTAAAATTACAAAAAAATGCTAAAAATCATAACAAACTATACCAGAATCACCTAATTTACTTCGGCTACCGTAAATCACCCCCAACTATTCCTTACCACAACAAACCAAACCATATCATCTTAAAATTACAAAAAAGGTGTACAAATCATAACAAACTATGCCAGACTCACCTAAATTACTTCGGCTACTCTAAATCATCACCAACTAACCCTTACCACAACAAACTATACCCAATCACTTTTAAATTACAAAAAAATGCTACTAACCATAGCAAACTATGCCAAACTCACCTAAATTACTTCGGCTACCATAAATCATCACCAACTATCCCTTACCACAACAAACCAAACCATATCATCTTAAAATTACAAAAAAAGGTGTACAAATCATAACAAACTATGCCAGACTCACCTAAATTACTTCGGCTACTCAAAATCATCACCAACTAACCCTTACCACAACAAACTAAACCCAATCACTTTTAAATTACAAAAAAATGCTACTAACCATAGCAAACTATGCCAAACTCACCTAAATTATTTCGGCTACCATAAATCATCACCAACTAACCCTTACCACAACAAACTAAACCCAATTACAAAAAAATGCTACTAACCATAGCAAACTATGCCAAACTCAACTAAATTACTTCGGCTATCAAAAATCACCCCCAACTACACTTTACAGCAACAAACTAAGCCCAATCACTTTAAAATTACAAAAAAATGCTAAAAATCATTACAAACTATACCAGAATCACCTAAATTACTTCGGCTACCGTAAATCACCCCCAACTCTCCCTTACCACAACAAACCAAACCATATCATCTTAAAATTACAAAAAAAGGTGTACAAATCATAACAAACTATGCCAGACTCACCTAAATTACTTCGGCTACTCTAAATCATCACCAACTAACCCTTACCACAACAAACTAAACCCAATCACTTTTAAATTACAAAAAAATGCTAGTAACCATAGCAAACTATGCCAACTCACCTCAATTACTTCGGCTACCATAAATCATCACCAACTAACCCTTACCACAACAAACTAAACCCAATCACTTTTAAATTACAAAAAAATGCTACTAACCATAGCAAACTATGCCAAACTCAACTAAATTACTTCGGCTATCAAAAACCACCCCCAACTACACTTTACAGCAACAAACTAAGCCCAATCACTTTAAAATTACAAAAAAATGCTAAAAATTATAACAAACTATACCAGAATCACCTAAATTACTTCGGCTAACGTAAATCACCCCCAACTATCCCTTAACACAACAAACCAAACCATATCATCTTAAAATTACTAAAAAAGGTGTACAAATCATAACGAACTATGCCAGACTCACCGAAATTACTTCGGCTACTCTAGATCATCACCAACTAACCCTTACCACAACAAACTAAACCCAATCACTTTTAAATTACAAAAAAATGCTACTAACCATAGCAAACTATGCCAAACACACCTACATTACTTCGGCTATCAAAAATCACCCCCAACTACACTTTACAGCAACAAACTAAGCCCAATCACTTTAAAATTACAAAAAAATGCTAAAAATCATAACAAACTATACCAGAATCACCTAAATTACTTCGGCTACCGTAAATCACCCCCAACTATCCCTTACCTCAACAAACCAAACCATATCATCTTAAAATTACAAAAAAAGGTGTACAAATCATATCGAACTATGCCAGACTCACCGAAATTACTTCGGCTACTCTAAATCATCACCAACTAACCCTTACCACAACAAACTAAACCCAATCACTTTTAAATTACAAAAAAATGCTACTAACCATAGCAAACTATGCCAAACTCACCTAAATTACTTCGGCTATCAAAAATCACCCCAACTACACTTTACAGCAACAAACTAAGCCCAATCACTTTAAAATTACAAAAAAATATTAAAAATCATAACAATCTATACTAGAATCACCCAAAATTACTTCGGCTACCGTAAATCACCCCCAACTATCCCTTACCACAACAAACCAAACCATATCTTAAAATTACAAAAAAGGTGTACAAATCATAACAAACTATGCCAGACTCACCTAAATTACTTCGGCTACTCTAAATCATCACCAACTAACCCTGACCACAACAAACTAAACCCAATCACTTTTAAATTACAAAAAAATGCTAGTAACCATAGCAAACTATGCCAACTCACCTCAATTACTTCGGCTACCATAAATCATCACCAACTAACCCTTACCACAACAAACTAAACCCAATCACTTTTAAATTACAAAAAAATGCTACTAACCATAGCAAACTATGCCAAACTCACCTAAATTACTTCGGCTACCATAAATCACCCCCAACTACCCCTTACCACCCCAAACTAAGCCCAATCACTTTAAAATTTCAAAAAATGTTACATACCTTAGCAAACTATGTCAAACTCACTTAAATTACTTCGGCTACCATCAATCACCCCCAACTACCCCTTACCACCCCAAAATAAGTTTAATCACTTTAAAATTACAAAAAATGTTACATACCTTAGCAAACTATGTCAAACTCATTTAAATTACTTCGGCTACCATAAATCATCACCAACTAACCCTTACCACAACAAACTAAACCCAATCACTTTTAAATTACAAAAAAATGCTACTAACCATAGCAAACTATGCCAAACTCAACTAAATTACTTCGGCTATCAAAAATCACCCCCAACTACACTTTACAGCAACAAACTAAGCCCAATCACTTTAAAATTACAAAAAAATGCTAAAAATCATTACAAACTATACCAGAATCACCTAAATTACTTCGGCTACCGTAAATCACCCCCAACTCTCCCTTACCACAACAAACCAAACCATATCATCTTAAAATTACAAAAAAAGGTGTACAAATCATAACAAACTATGCCAGACTCACCTAAATTACTTCGGCTACTCTAAATCATCACCAACTAACCCTTACCACAACAAACTAAACCCAATCACTTTTAAATTACAAAAAAATGCTAGTAACCATAGCAAACTATGCCAACTCACCTCAATTACTTCGGCTACCATAAATCATCACCAACTAACCCTTACCACAACAAACTAAACCCAATCACTTTTAAATTACAAAAAAATGCTACTAACCATAGCAAATTATGCCAAACTCAACTAAATTACTTCGGCTATCAAAAACCACCCCCAACTACACTTTACAGCAACAAACTAAGCCCAATCACTTTAAAATTACAAAAAAATGCTAAAAATTATAACAAACTATACCAGAATCACCTAAATTACTTCGGCTAACGTAAATCACCCCCAACTATCCCTTAACACAACAAACCAAACCATATCATCTTAAAATTACTAAAAAAGGTGTACAAATCATAACGAACTATGCCAGACTCACCGAAATTACTTCGGCTACTCTAGATCATCACCAACTAACCCTTACCACAACAAACTAAACCCAATCACTTTTAAATTACAAAAAAATGCTACTAACCATAGCAAACTATGCCAAACACACCTACATTACTTCGGCTATCAAAAATCACCCCCAACTACACTTTACAGCAACAAACTAAGCCCAATCACTTTAAAATTACAAAAAAATGCTAAAAATCATAACAAACTATACCAGAATCACCTAAATTACTTCGGCTACCGTAAATCACCCCCAACTATCCCTTACCTCAACAAACCAAACCATATCATCTTAAAATTACAAAAAAAGGTGTACAAATCATATCGAACTATGCCAGACTCACCGAAATTACTTCGGCTACTCTAAATCATCACCAACTAACCCTTACCACAACAAACTAAACCCAATCACTTTTAAATTACAAAAAAATGCTACTAACCATAGCAAACTATGCCAAACTCACCTAAATTACTTCGGCTATCAAAAATCACCCCAACTACACTTTACAGCAACAAACTAAGCCCAATCACTTTAAAATTACAAAAAAATATTAAAAATCATAACAATCTATACTAGAATCACCCAAAATTACTTCGGCTACCGTAAATCACCCCCAACTATCCCTTACCACAACAAACCAAACCATATCTTAAAATTACAAAAAAGGTGTACAAATCATAACAAACTATGCCAGACTCACCTAAATTACTTCGGCTACTCTAAATCATCACCAACTAACCCTGACCACAACAAACTAAACCCAATCACTTTTAAATTACAAAAAAATGCTAGTAACCATAGCAAACTATGCCAACTCACCTCAATTACTTCGGCTACCATAAATCATCACCAACTAACCCTTACCACAACAAACTAAACCCAATCACTTTTAAATTACAAAAAAATGCTACTAACCATAGCAAACTATGCCAAACTCACCTAAATTACTTCGGCTACCATAAATCACCCCCAACTACCCCTTACCACCCCAAACTAAGCCCAATCACTTTAAAATTTCAAAAAATGTTACATACCTTAGCAAACTATGTCAAACTCACTTAAATTACTTCGGCTACCATCAATCACCCCCAACTACCCCTTACCACCCCAAAATAAGTTTAATCACTTTAAAATTACAAAAAATGTTACATACCTTAGCAAACTATGTCAAACTCACTTAAATTACTTCGGCTACCATCAATCACGCCCAACTACCCCTTACCACCCCAAACTAAGCCCAATCACTTTAGAATTACAAAAAATGTTACAAACCATACCAAACTATGTCAAACTCACTTAAATTATTTCGGCTACCACAAATCACCCCCAACTACCCCTTACCACCCCAAACTAAGCCCAATCACTTTAAAATTACAAAAAATGCTACAAACGATAGCAAACTATTCCAAACTCACCTGAATTACTTCGGCTACCATAAATCACCCCCCACTACCCCTTACCTCCCCAAAATAAGTCCAATCACTTTAAAATTACAAAAAATGTTACATACCATAGCAAACTATGTCAAACTCACTTAAATTACTTCGGCTACCATCAATCACCCCCAACTACCCCTTACCACCCCAAAATAAGTCCAATCACTTTAAAATTACAAAAAATGTTACATACCTTAGCAAACTATGTCAAACTCACTTAAATTACTTCGGCTACCATCAATCACCCCCAACTACCCCTTACCACCCCAAAATAAGTCCAATCACTTTAAAATTACAAAAAATGTTACATACCTTAGCAAACTATGTCAAACTCACTTAAATTACTTCGGCTACCATCAATCACCCCCAACTACCCCTTACCACCCCAAACTAAGCCCAATCACTTTAAAATTACAAAAAATGTTACAAACCATACCAAATTATGTCAAACTCACTTAAATTATTTCGGCTACCACAAATCACCTCCAACTACCCCTTACCACACCAAACTAAGCCCAATCACTTTAAAATTACAAAAAATGTTACATACCATAGCAAACTATGTCAAACTCACTTAAATTACTTCGGCTACCATCAATCACCCCCAACTACCCCTTACCACCCCAAAATAAGTCCAATCACTTTAAAATTACAAAAAATGTTACATACCTTAGCAAACTATGTCAAACTCACTTAAATTACTTCGGCTACCATCAATCACCCCCAACTACCCCTTACCACCCCAAACTAAGCCCAATCATTTTAAAATTACAAAAAATGCTACAAACGATAGCAAACTATTCCAAACTCACCTAAATTACATCGGCTACCATAAATCACCCCCCACTACCCCTTACCTCCCCAAAATAAGTCCAATCACTTTAAAATTACAAAAAATGTTACATACCATAGCAAACTATGTCAAACTCAGTTAAATTACTTCGGCTACCATCAATCACCCCCAACTACCCCTTACCACCCCAAACTAAGCCCAATCATTTTAAAATTACAAAAAATGCTACAAACGATAGCAAACTATTCCAAACTCACCTAAATTACATCGGCTACCATAAATCACCCCCCACTACCCCTTACCTCCCCAAAATAAGTCCAATCACTTTAAAATTACAAAAAATGTTACATACCATAGCAAACTATGTCAAACTCAGTTAAATTACTTCGGCTACCATCAATCACCCCCAACTACCCCTTACCACCCCAAACTAAGCCCAATCACTTTAAAATTTCAAAAAATGTTACATACCTTAGCAAACTATGTCAAACTCACTTAAATTACTTCGGCTACCATAAATCACCCCCAACTACCCCTTACCACCCCAAAATAAGTTCAATCGCTTTAAAATTTCAAAAAATGCTACAAACCATAGCAAACCATGTCAAACTCACATAAATGACTTCGGCTACCATAAATCACTCTTAACTACCCCTTACCAACCACAAACTAAACCCAATCACTTTAAAATTACAAAAAATGTTACAAACCATACCAAACTATTTCAAACTCACTTAAATTACTTCGGCTACCATAAATCACCCCCAACTACCCCTTACCAACCATAAACTAAACCCAATCACTTTAAAATTACAAAAAATGTTACAAACCATACCAAACTATGTCAAACTCACTTAAATTACTTCGGCTACAATAAATCACCCCCAACTACCCCTTACCACCCCAAAATAAACTCGATCGCTTTAAAATTACAAAAAATGCTACAAACCATAGCAAACCATGTCAAACTCACCTAAATGACTTCGGCTACCATAAATCACCCTTAACTACCCCTTACCAACCACAAACTAAACCCAATCACTTTAAAATTACAAAAAATGTTACAAACCATACCAAACTATGTCAAACTCACTTAAATTACTTCGGCTACCATAAATCACCCCCAACTATCCCTTACCAACCATAAACTAAACCCAATCACTTTAAAATTACAAAAAATGTTACAAACCATACCAAGCTATGTCAAACTCACTTAAATTACTTCGGCTACCATAAATCACCCCCAACTACCCCTTACCATCCCAAAATAAGCTCAATCGCTTTAAAATTACAAAAATGCTACAAACCATAGCAAAATATGTCAAACTCACCTAAATGACTTCGGCTACCATAAATCACCCCCAACTATCCCTTACCAACCATAAACTAAACCCAATCACTTTAAAATTACAAAAACTCCCCAAACCAAAGCAAACTATGTCAAACTCACCTAAATTACTTCGGCTACCATAAATCGCCCCCAACTACCCCTTACCGCCCCAAAATTAGCCTAATCACTTTAAAATTACAAAAAATGCTACAAAACATAGCAAGCTATGCCAAACTCACTTAAATTACTTCGGCTACCATAAATTAATAATCATTTTCAATCAAAATCTACTATTTGGTTGTCATTTATAAATTCCTTATCGTATTAAATCATAAAATATTAATAAATATCTGCACATAAAATATATTGTTTCGACTAATAGACGTTATTCTGAATATTAAATATGCTGATACCTATTTTGATTCTCTTCCACCTTCCAATAAATATTTGTTCCAGTTGAGATGCAAACATAAAGGTATTTCTGAAATGCAACACCCTGACGGGGCAAGCCCTACCTTTTCAACATGCGTGCATTTGTATAAATAGCTCTATGGTTTTTAACTTTAAAGAGGTATAAAGGCGGTGTAAACGCTAGATTTTCGTAAAAATATCTAAAAAATACGAAATTCTGCAGTTGAATTACAGAACTATTTTTGTGTTCGATAGTAAATTTATATTTGGAGTGGCACTGCCAACCCTGCCACACCTGACGAGCCCCCTGCTGACTACTCTCCTTCCAGGGAAACTTTATAAATCAACGGCAAAATAATTTAGGGCGCCTGAATGTGAAAATATCACTGTGTAATAAGTTCAGACTGACATGGAACACTTGAAATTTAGATATTTGTTTGTAATTCGTCACAGGTCCATGAAGGAATGCATGTTAATGTAAACAAGTGTTAGTTTGTCGGAGAGGCCGAATAAGATTTTTAACATTGCCGTCAAAATATTTATTTACTTTAGAATGTTAATTTCTTAAATTGATTTTGTGAAAATTATGACGGGCCATACGAGTACACCTGTGCGAGTATTATTTGGTTCATACAAATTAATCTCTTTTGTTATCCAAATTGTTTTTATACGCACTTGGCACGTGCACCTCATATAATTGTGAAAATTGCTGCTTCAGCGTCTGGAACGCTGGTACTCAACGTCGCCAAGGTCGAGGCGACGCATCGGTATTCAAAGTTCTATCGCTATTAAATAAATTATTTTAATATAATATTCCCGATTTGTTCTTGCCGTTAACCAAAACTCTCCCCAATCGATTTTCGAAAAATTTCCAGCGTCGGACCGGACTTCACTTATTTTCGTACGTTAATTTTTACGTTCAGTTAATGATAGTGGTGTATTTGTTCTTCACCAAACCTGCTCCGACCGAAATCCGAAATTTTCACTGACATCATACGCTTAAGTATTGTATGCTTATACACGATTTATTTACACTATTTATTTTGCGTACATTGCGTTCATTATTGTTCTGCATTATTTATAACTAAGATGGAGCAGTTTGAAAATCTAATAGTAAGCGGAGAACAAATACCACCACGTATAATTCCCGTGAAAAGTGATGGAAATAGTCTTTCTTACTATCTTTCCTATTGCATTTTTAATACCGGAAATAGAGCTCAAGAGCGAAGAATAACTTCGACTTTTTTTATACATAATTCCTAAATACTTCGTTTTTATGGTGTAAAATTTTGTATTTATATATTTCAACATTGTCTTTATTGTTGTCAGAGAACTAAATCGGAATAATTTAGCATCTCTGTTAACTCTCCTTCTCTTGAAACTTTTGAAATCAACGACAAAATTATTTAGGGCGCCTGGATTTGAAAATATCACTCTGTGTAATAAAATCAGACTGACTAGAGTGAAAAAAAGGAGCTTGCACCCAGAAACGAAATTAAATGGAACACTTGAAATTGCAATATCTGTTTGTAATTCGTCACAAGTCCATGAAGGAATGCGTGTTAATGTAAACAAGTGTGAGTTTATTGGAGAGGCCAAATAAGATTTTTACATTATTGAAGCTAAAGCCGGCCACGTCAAGGGCAAGGTCACAAACGTGAAAAGGCGATGCTTGATTTGGTTTGATTTAATATCTATGCAGAAATTCGCACATACCAAGCATTGGATAAGTTTTTCTTATCGTTTCTTAGAATTCGAGAATTGCTGGTTCATCGTGCGGACCAGTACTCGATCGCGGTATTTAATTTTAACACATTTACAATTGTGAAAATTGCTGATCCAGCGTCGGAAACTGTTCGCAAAGTCGCCAAATTCGATGACGCGACGTAAATTTAAATTTTCCCGAACGTTAATTTCGATTTCCTGGAATTGCTTATAGGAAGAACATTTCCAAACTGCGTCTTTGCCTAAAGAGTCTATTCAAGATTTTTCATCTGATATCAACCAAGATATCCTCTTTTTCCAAATCACATTGAAGTACCCGGTCCTGGCAACGCAGGTTAATTTTAGCAAATTTGTTCATTGTGTGATTGGCAAGGTAGAGCATTTCTGTTTAATTGTATTATAATGTCGATTAGTCAACATCGCCAATACTACATCGACAATCACTTTTGTCAACACTGAGTTTATTTAATCTACGTCCGGGCAACGCCGGGTACATTCAGCTATCTATATATATAAAGCGAATATTTAATAAAACTTATATCGAACATTCCCATAAGAGGCTGTGTGCGGAAAGAGTTTCCATAAAAGAGAGTAGGATATATAGGCTTGAACTCTTCCGAGACGTGCATTCGACCATATGCGCATGATCAACTTTGATGACAGTGGGCGTCCTCAAACCAATACACACAGCTGACTTTTAAAAGTTAGGTTATATTTTTGTTAAGACGTGATATTACTCGAAATAATTATTGCTTTTTAAGTGCGTGTTTCAAGTTTCTGCACGATACATAACAGATAATGTGCTAATTAATTAAATCCCCAACTTAACATAGATCAAAGTTACAGTGTTCCTGTTTTATTTCCAGGTTAAACAAGGGTTTCTGCTAATTAGGAAAATATATCAAAGTCGTTGAACATCCGTCATTTGGAAATTCTTGACAATTACGACAGCATATTGTGGCAATCTATGTATTTGGCAAAAAACACATTTCGTTAACTATGGCCACAACCACAAAATGCAATCCTAGCTGATCCATCGTTGAATATCTATGCCAGAAATCGCGAAACAAATATGACAAACGTTTGTATCAACTGTAATGTCATAATGACCACCTTATAGTTGTCACTCACATTGTTTCTAGGTAAATGCAAACTTAATGGTTGTAGAATATTGGGTGGTAAAAAACAAGTTCATATCCATCATTTATTATTTATTTATTAACAATAACTTATTTATTACTTATAATAACTACTTACTTACTTACTTACTTACTTACTTACTTACTTACTTACTTACTTAACTTACAATAACTTAACAATAAATAAATATGACAGTACCACGGCCGCGGCGCCGCCAATCTTTTCCACGGCCGCGCCGCCAATTTTGATGGTCCCGGCTGCCACCACGGCCCCGGCCCCGGTTGCCGCCACGGCCCCGGCCCCGGTTGCCGCCGCCACGGCCCCCGCCCCGGTTGCCGCCACGGCCCCGGCCCCGGTTGCCGCCACGGCCCCGGCCCCGGTTGCCGCCACGTCCCCGGCCCCGGCTGCCGCCACGGCCCCCGCCGCCACAGCCCACACCGCCACGGCCCACGCCGCCCCGGCCCACGCCGCCACGTCCCCAGCCCCGGCTACCGCCACGGCCTCGATCGGCGGCCGGCTGGACCACGTCATCTGTCCCCGGAGTCCAGGGGACTGTGATCCCAGGGTCTCCCTCCTCCATAGGAGACTCTGGGGGTAGTGAGTGTGGTGGCGGTGGACTTGGTTCAGTCATCTCAAATCAAAAAAAAATTAGTTTGTTATAAGATAATTTCTACATACTTTCGTTTTTATGATTTGAAATTTTGTATTTTGAATGGGACCTATTTCAAGGTTGGGTTTCACATTGTCAGAAAGCCAAAATTGGATAGGATTTGCAATAATTAGCTCTTAGAAAACTCTCCGTCCCGGCAAAGTTTAGAAATCATAACAACAAAATTATTTAGGGGGTGGCTGGATTTAAAAATATAATAATATCATGTGTAATAAGTTTAAACTCACTTACGGTGGAAAAACACATCCGCAGCATCCGAGGTGGAGAAACGAAATGAAGCTGAACACTTGAAGTTGCGATATTTGTTTTTATTTCGTCACAGGTTCATGAAGGAATACGTGTTACTGTAAACAAGTGTGCGTCCGTCCCAGAGGCCAAAGCAATTTTTTTCATTATTGAAACAGCTGGAGCTTGCGAGAGCAAGGGCAAAGTTACAAAGGCAAAAAGGCGATGTTCCAATAGTTTTGATTCAAATTCTTATGCAAAAACTCGCACATACTAAGCATAGCATATCGCTATTTCTTATTGCTTTTCGAGTATACGAAAATTGCTGGTTCAGCATAGCTATGTTAATTAATACTAAATTTTGTCGCTTTAAATAAAAATAATGATTCGTCAAATTCAAAATATATTTCACAGTCGATGTATACAATTGTAGGTCTCGATTTGTTGAATATATTCGTTTCCGTCTGGGCCGATCGTCGACAATCCACTTGAAATCCCAAGTGGTCGTCGCCCTTTTGTTGAAATGATGAAATATGATAAATATTATTTTTCACGAGGCGAGACGGATTGAATCTGGCCAAAACAACGTAACTAACATTCGGTTGCAATATATAATATTATCTTCCTCATTGGACTTCTTGGATGTCATGTCATCATGCATCAATTGACGTTTACGTTTACGTTGGTACATACAAATGAATCTGTTTTGCTACCCAGATTGTTACATTTACCAATAGAAGTTACGTACACGTAATAAAATTGCGAAAATTGCTGCTTCAGTGGCTGGAACAGTACTTCCGTCGCACGGTCAACCTTTCCAAGATCGACAGCGCTTCAGTATTCAAAGTTGTATCGGTATCAAATAAAACATTTTAATTTAACATTTCTCACGTTAACCAAATCTGCGCGAAACCGATTGTAGAAACATTTTCAGCGTTGGACCCCCGACTCCACTAACATACTTACACTTATTTTTACGTTCAGTTAATGATAGTGGTGTATTTGTTTTTTTGAATTCATACGCATAAGTATTTTGTGCTTATACACGTGTACACTGTTTATTTTACGTACATTGTGTTCATTGTTGTTCTATATTATTTATAACTAACACGGAGCAGTTGAAAATCTAATAGTAAGCGGATTACAAATACCACACAGTATAATTCCCGTGAAAAAAGATGGACTTTAATTGTTCATTTTTAATTACCAAAATTTCTGTAAATTTTACCTGTCTACGTTAAACACTCCCAAACATAACGTGTAAAACCACCCCAAATCAACCCAAAATTTAAAAAAATTTACGAACTCCAAGCAAACTATGCCAAACTCACATAAATTACTTCATCTTCCCTTGAATCACCCCAATCACCTCTTACCAACCCAAAATGATCCCAATCATATTAAAATTTTACCCGTTAAAAATTACGCAAGTTTAACCCGCAAAAGCTAAACACCGCCAACCATCAATAACCATTCCAAATAATCCTTAAAGAAACTCTTAACATCCAAACCTACCCTAAATAAACATAATATTACAAACAAATGCCACGAACCCTAACAAATCACGCCAAATTCACATAAATAATTTCGGCTTTTTTTTATTCATAATTCCTAAATACTTCCGTATTATGGTGTGAAATTTTGTATCTATATATTTTAACGTTGTCAGAGAACTAAATGGGAAGAATTTGGAATAATTTTGCTTCTCTCCTTCTCTTGAAACTTTTGAAATCAACGACAAAATTATTTAGGGCGCCTGGATTTGAAAATATCACTCTGTGTAATAAGTTCAGATTGACTAGAGTGAAAAAAAAGCAGCTTGCACCCAGAAACGAATTTAAATGGAACACTTGAAGTTGCGATCTTTGTTTGTAATTCGTCACAGGTCCACGAAAAAAATGCGTGTTAATGTAAACAAGTGTGAGTTTGTCGGAGAGGCCAAATAAGATTTTTACTTTATTGAAGCAGCTGGAGCCTGCCAGGTCAAGGGCAAAGTAACAAAAGTAAAAAGGCGATGATCCATTTGTTTTGATTCAATATATATGCAGAACTTCGCACATACCACGCCTTTCTTATCGTTTCTTAGAATTCGAGAATTATTGGTTCAGCGTCTGGAGCAGTACTCGACCGGGGTAATAAATATTAACACATCTAACTATAGTAGAACAACCGCGAAAATTGTGACTGGCTATACGAGTACACATTTCAGAGTATCATTTGGTACATACAATTAATCTCTTTTGTTATCCAAATTGTTTTAATACGCAATCGAAAGTACCTAATAAAATTGTGAAAATTGCTGCTTCAGCGTCTAAAACGATTTTTAATTATAAAGGGTACAGCGTGTGGAGCATTATTGGATAGCGGTTCTTAAAAATAAAACAACTACTATGTGAATTAATGACGTAATGATATTAGAAGCAAACAACAATATGTATTATCCCTAAATATTGGAGCTTAAAATAAAAATAATGATTCGTAAAATCTACATATATAAAGCGAAGTGTCCTCACTGACACACTCATCTACACATCTACACATTCACTGATTCACCGACAACCCACAGCCCAAACCGTGAGGGCTGGCGACTTGAAATTTTAGACACGGGTGTATCATGTGCCGAAACTGAACACTAAGAAGGGATTTTGCGAAATTCGGCCCGGTTCCTTTGTAATTCAATAAAAACCGGCTAAAATAAACAAAAAATGATCCGATCGCGGAGACCGTGTTTATGTTAGAAGCACGTATCTAGCCAAAACAACTTCGACGACGGGCGACCGGTTTACATTAAAAGCACTTATTTAACCTAAACAATTTCAACGTCGAGTTTCTGCTTTCGTGATCATACTTTTGCCGTACCTAGCGAGGCCGCCGATATTTCAATTATAATTTTGATTTCAATTATAATGTCGATCCGTGACTCAATTAAAAATTACCAAATCACTCCAAATTTAATCCGTCAACATTAAACATCCTCAAATATCTCTTACCACTGCAAACTTTACCAAATCAACCCCAAAAAATTCCCGAACTAAGCCAAACTGACATAAATTAGATCCGTTATCTTAAATCATCCCTTACCACCCTTTAGCAACCCCAAGTAACTCCAATCACTTTAAAATAAAACAAAATGACACAAATCATAGCAAACTATGCCTAACTCACCTAAATTACTTCGGCTACCATAAATCACCCCCAACTACCCCTTACCACCCCAAACTCAGCCCAATCACTTTAAAATTACAAAAAATGTAACAAGCAATATCAAACTATGCCAAACTCATCTAAATTACTTCGGCTTCCATTAATCACCCCCAACTACCCCTTACCTCCCCAAAATAGGCTCAATCACCTTAAAATTACAAAAAAATTCTACAAACCGTAGCAAACTGTGCCAAACTCCCCTAAATTACTTCGGCTACCATAAATCACCCCCAGCTACCCCTTACAACCCCAAAATAAGCCCAATCACTTTAAAATTACAAAAAATTCTACAAACCATACCAAACTATGCCAAACTCACTTAAATTACTTCGGCTATCATAAATCACCCCGAACTACCCCTTACAACCCCAAAATAAGCCCAATCACTTTAAAGTTACAAAATATTCAACAAATCATAGCAAACTATGCCTAACTCACCTAAATTACTTCGACTACCATAAATCACCCCCAACTACCCCTTACCACCCCAAAATAAGCCCAATCACTTTAAAATTACAAAAAATGCTACAAACCATAGCAAACTATGCCTAACTCACCTAAATTACTTCGGCTACCATAAATCACCCCCAGCTACCCCTTACAACCCCAAAATAAGCCCAATCACTTTAAAATTACAAAAAATGCTACAAACCATAGCAAACTATGCCAAACTCACTTAAATTACTTCGGCTGTCATAAATCACCCCGAACTACCCCTTACAACCCCAAAATAAGCCCAATCACTTTAAAATTACAAAATATTCAACAAATCATAGCAAACTATGCCTAACTCACCTAAATTACTTCGGTTTCCATTAATCACCCCCAACTACCCCTTACCTCCCCAAAATAAGCCCAATCACTTTAAAATTATAAAAAATGCTACAAACCATAGCAAACTATGCCAAACTCACTTAAATTACTTCGGCTATCATAAATCACCCCCAACTACCCCTTACCACCCCTAACTCATCCCAATCACTTTAAAATTACAAAAAATGCTAGAAACCATAGCAAACTATGCCTAACTCACCTAAATTACTTCGGCTAACATAAATCACCCCCAACTACCCCTTACTACCAAAAAATAAGCCCAATCACTTTAAAATTATAAAAAATGCTACAAACCATAGCAAACTATGCCAAACTCCCCTAAATTACTTCGGCTACCATAAATCACCCCGAACTACCCCTTACAACCCCAAAATAAACCCAATCACTTTAAAATTACAAAATATTCAACAAATCATAGCAAACTATGCCTAACTCACCTAAATTACTTCGGCTACCATAAATCACCCCCAACTACCCCTTACCACCCCAAAATAAGCCCAATCACTTTAAAATTACAAAAAATGCTACAAACCATAGCAAACTATGCCAAACTCACTTAAATTACTTTGGCTTCTATAAATCTCCCCCAACTACCCCTTACCACCCCAAAATAGGATCAATCACTTTAAAATTACAAAAAAATTCTACAAACCGTAGCAAACTATGCCAAACTCCCCTAAATTACTTCGGCTACCATAAATCACCCCGAACTACCCCTTACAACCCCAAAATAAGCCCAATCACTTTAAAATTACAAAATATTCAACAAATCATAGCAAACTATGCCTAACTCACCTAAATTACTTCGGCTACCATAAATCACCCCCAACTACCCCTTACCACCCCAAAATAAGCGCAATCACTTTAAAATTACGAAAAATGCTACAAGCTATAGCAAACTATCTCAAACTCACCTGAATTACTTCGGCTACCATAAATCACCCCCAACTACCCCTTACCACCCCAAACTAAGCCCAATCACTTTAAAATTACAAAAAATGCTACAAACCATAGCAAACTATTCCAAACTCACCTAAATTACTTCGGCTACCATAAATTAATAATCGTTTTCAATCAAAATCTTCTATTTGGTTGTGTTATTTATAAATGCTTTATCGTATTAAATCATAAAATATTAATAAATATCTGCACATAAAATATATTGTTCCGACTAATAGTCGTTATTCTGAATATTAAATATGCTGATACCTATTTTGATTCTCTTCCACCTTCCAATAAATATTTGTTCCAGTTGAGATGCAAACATAAACGTATTTCTGAATTGCAACACGCTGACGGGGCAAGCCCTACCTTTTCAACATGCGTGCATTTGTATAAACAGCTCTATGGTTTTTAACTTTAAAGAGGTATAAAGGCGGTGTAGGCGCTAGAGTTTCGTAAAAATATCTGAAAAATTCGAAATTCTGCAATTGAAGCAGAACTATCTTTGTGTTCGATAGTAAATTTATACTTGGAGTGGCACTGCCAACCCTGCCACCCCTGACGAGGTACCTGCTGACTACTCTCCTTCCAGGGAAACTTTATAAATCAACGTCAAAATAATTTAGGGCGCCTGAATGTGAAAATATCACTGTGTAATAAGTTCAGACTGACATGGAACACTTGAAATTTCGATATTTGTTTGTAATTCGTCACAGGTCCATGAAGGAATGCATGTTAATGTAAACAAGTGTTAGTTTGTTGGAGAGACCGAATAAGATTTTTAACATTCCTGTCAAAATATTTATTTACTTTAGAATGTTAATTTTTTTAATTCATTTCGTGAAAATTATGACGGGCCATACGAGTACACCTGTATTATTTGGTACATACAAATTAATCTCTTTTGTTATCCAAATTGTTTACATACGCACTAGGCACGTGCACCTCATATAATTGTGAAAATTGCTGCTTCAGCGTCTGAAACGCTGGTACTCAACGTCGCCAAGGTCGAGGCGACGCATCGGTATTCGAAGTTCTATCGCTATTAAATAAATTATTTTATTCCCGATATTCCCGATTTGTTCTTGACGTTAACAAAACTCTCCCCAATCAATTTTCGAAAAATTTCCAGCGTCGGACCGGACGTCACTTATTATCGTACGCTAATTTTTACGTTCAGTTAATCATAGTGGTGTATTTGTTCTTCACCAAACCTGCTCCGGCCAAAATCCGAAATTTTCACTGACATCATACGCTTAAGTATTGTGTGCGTGCTTATACACGATTTACACTATTTATTTTACGTACATTGCGTTCATTATGGTTCTGCATTATTTATAACTAAGATGGAGCAGTTTGAAAATCTAATAGTAAGCGAAGAACAAATACCACCATGTATAATTCCCGTGAAAAGTGATGGAAATAGTCTTTCTTACAATCTTTCCTATTGCATTTTTAATACCGGAAATAGAGCTCAAGAGCGAAGAATAACTTCGACTTTTTTTTATACATAATTCCTAAATACTTCGTTTTTATGGTGTAAAATTTTGTATCTATATATTTCAACATTGTCTTTAACGTTGTCAGAGAACTAAATGGGAATAATTTGGAATAATTTAGCTTCTATGTCAACTCTCCTTCTCTTGAAACTTTGGAAAACAACGACAAAATTCTTTAGGGCGCCTGGATTTGAAAATATAACTCTGTGTAATAAGTTTAGACTGACTAGAGTGAAAAGAAAGGAGCTTGCATCCAGAAACGAAATTAAATGAAACACTTGAAGTTGAAATATTTGTTTGTAATTCGTCACAAGTCCATGAGGGAATGCGTGTTAATGTAAACAAATGTGAGTTTATTGGAGAGGCCGAATAAGATTTTTACATTATTGAAGCAGCTGGAGCCTGCCACGTCAAGGGCAAGGTCAGAAACGTGAAAAGGCGATGCTCGATTTAGTTTGATTGAGTGTCTATGCAGAAATTCGCACATACCAAGCGTTGGATAAGCCTTTCTTATCGTTTCTTAGAATTCGAGAATTGCTGGTTCAGCGTGTGGAGCAGTACTCGATCGCGGTGTTTAATTTTAACACAACTACAATTGTGAAAATTGCTGCTCCAGCGTCGGAAACTGTTCGCAAAGTCGCCAAATTCGATGAGGCGACGCATCAGTGTTCGAAGGTCTACCGCTATCAAATAAAGTATTTTAATTTAACATTTGATCCTCGCGTTAACCAAATCTGCCCCAATCAATTTTCGAAAAATTATCAGCATCGGACCGGACTCCACTTATATTTGTACGCTAATTTTTACGTTTAGTTAATGATAGTGGTGTATTTGTTTTTCACCAAATTTGCCCCGAAATTTTCACCGTTGTATGTACCAGATATCACTGACATTCATCCCAGTGGCGGTGTAAGCGCTAAATTTTCGTGAAAATATCTGAAAAATTCATAATTCTGCAACTGAATTACAGAACTAATTTTGTGTTCGATAGTAAATTTATACTTGGAGTGGCACTGCCAACCCTGCCACCCCTGACGAGCCCCACTGCTGACTACTTTCCTTCCAGAAAAATTTTTGAAATCAGCGGCAAAATAAATTTAGGGCATTTGGATGTGAAAATATCACTATGTAATAAGTTCAGACTGACAAGAGTGAAAAAAACCGTTGCATCCAGAAACGAAATCAAATGGAACACTTGAAATTTAGATATTTGTTTGTAATTCGTCACAGGTCCATGAAGGCATACATGTTAATGTAAACAAGTGTTAGTTTGTCGGAGATGCCGAATGTCAGCGTGTAAAACGGTTTCTGACCGTGATCCATGCCCTAAATAGGATTTATGAATAGTTAGGGTGCCTGCACTAAATACGTCGTCACGGTGGGATTCGAACATAAGTGATGGCGACATGTATATGACCTAAATATCAACAATACCAGCCTAAATATGGATTTAAGAGGGCATTATACTTTTTGACTCCGAACGATACAGACGCGTTCCTCTGTTACTCTGAATATTATATTATTTTTGTTATTAAACAATTAAATTAGTGAGACTTTCGTTTATTTTCTGACACGAATAAGATTTTTACACCCACCACATTCCCGTCAAAATATTTATTTACTTTAGTATGTTAATTCATTTTGTGCAAATTATGACGGGCCAGTCGAGTACACCTGCGCGAGTATTATTTGGTAATCCAAATTCTTTTAATACGCACTAGGCACGTGCACCTAATATAATTGTTAAAATTGCTGCTTCAGCGTCTGGAACGCTGGTACTCAACGTCGCCAAGGTCGAGGCGACGCATCAGTATTCGAAGTTCTATCGCTATTAAATTAATTTTTTTAATATAATATTCCCGATTTGTTCTTGACGTTAAGTAAATATCTCCCCAATCGATTTTCGAAAAATTACCATCGTCGTACCAGTCTCCACTTATATACCGTACGCTAATTTTTACGTTCATTTAATGATAGTGGTGTATTTGATCTTCACCAAACCTGCTCCGGCCAAAATCCGAAATTTGCAGTTTTACCGGATTTCACTGACATCATAAGTAATGTGTGCTTATACACGACTAGCTGAATATACCCGGCGTTGCCCGGACGTAGATTAAATAAACGCAGTGTTGACAAAAGTGGTGTATTTGTGATGTAGACTAATCGACATTATAATACAATTAAACAGGAATGCTCTACTTTTCCAATCACAAAATAAACAAATTTGCTGAAATTAACCTGCATTGCCAGGACCGGGTACTTCAATATGATTTGGAAAATGACGATAATTTCGTTTCTGGGTGCAAGCTCCTTTTTTTTCACTCTTTTTCACTCTTCAAGAGAAGGAGAGTTGACAGAGAAGCTGAACTATTCCAAATTATTCCCATTTAGTTCTCTAACAACGTTAAAGAATGTCGTCGAAGAATGTTGAAATATATAAATAAATAATTTCACACCAAAAACGATGTATTTGGTGTAGTTTCGGATGATAAGGTTTTTTTTGGGAATTGTTTTGAATGGTTATTGATGGTTGGCGGGGTTTAGCTTTGGCGGATTAAACGAAACTTTTGGTAATTTTAATGCGATTGGGTTTAGTTTGGCTTGGTAAGAAGTGGTTGGGGTGATATAGCGGAAGTCGAAGTAATTTATGCGAGTTTAGCGTAGTTTGCTTGTAATTCGTAATTTTTTTACATTTAAGGTTGATGTGGGATAGTTTGGAATGGCAAGTGTATAATTTTTGAGAGTAGTTTGGAATGGTACATTATGTTTAGGGGTTTTTAACGTATTCAGGTAAAATATACAGAAAATTTGGTAATTTTAAAATGAACAATTATAGTGCGAACCTCTTGAGCTCTATTTTCGGTAATAAAATGCAATAGGAAAGATAGTAAAAAAGACTATTTCCATCACTTTTCAGAGGAATTATACGTGCTGGTATTTGTACCCCGCTTACTATTCCTCCACCTTAGTTATAAATAATGCAGAACAATAATGAACACAATGTACATAAAATAAATAGTGTAAATCGTGTATAAGCACACATTACTTATGATGTCAGTGAAATCCGGTAAAACTGCAAATTTCGGATTTTGGCCGGAGCAGGTTTGGTGAAGATCAAATACACCACTATCATTAAATGAACGTAAAAATTAGCGTACGGTATATAAGTGGAGTCCGGTACGACGATGGTAATTTTTCGAAAATCGATTGGGGAGATATTTACTTAAAGTCAAGAACAAATCGGGAATATTATATTAAAAAAATTTATTTAATAGCGATAGAACTTCGAATACTGATGCGTCACCTCGACCTTGGCGACGTTGAGTACCAGCGTTCCAGACGCTGAAGCAACAATTTTAACAATTATATTAGGTGCACGTGCCTAGTGCGTATTAAAAGAATTTGGATTACCAAATAATACTCGCGCAGGTGTACTCGACTGGCCCGTCATAATTTGCACAAAATGAATTAACATACTAAAGTATATAAACATTTTGACGGGAATGTGGTGGGTGTAAAAATCTTATTCGGCCTCTCCGACAAACTAACACTTGTTTACATTAACATGCATGCCTTCATGGACCTGTGACGAATTACAAACAAATATCTAAATTTCAAGTGTTCCATTTGATTTCGTTTCTGGATGCAAGCGGTTTTTTTCACTCTTGTCAGTCTGAACTTATTACATAGTGATATATTTACATCCAGGTGCCCTAAATTTATTTTGCCGCTGATTTCAAAAATTTTTCTGGAAGGAAAGTAGTCAGCAGTGGGGCTCGTCAGGGGTGGCAGGGTTGGCAGTGCCACTCCAAGTATAAATTTACTATCGAACACAAAATTAGTTCTGTAATTCAGTTGCAGAATTATGAATTTTTCAGATATTTTCACGAAAATTTAGCGCTTACACCGCCACTGGGATGAATGTCAGTGATATCTGGTACATACAACGGTGAAAATTTCGGGGCAAATTTGGTGAAAAACAAATACACCACTATCATTAACTAAACGTAAAAATTAGCGTACAAATATAAGTGGAGTCCGGTCCGATGCTGATAATTTTTCGAAAATTGATTGGGGCAGATTTGGTTAACGCGAGGATCAAATGTTAAATTAAAATACTTTATTTGATAGCGGTAGACCTTCGAACACTGATGCGTCGCCTCATCGAATTTGGCGACTTTGCGAACAGTTTCCGACGCTGGAGCAGCAATTTTCACAATTGTAGTTGTGTTAAAATTAAACACCGCGATCGAGTACTGCTCCACACGCTGAACCAGCAATTCTCGAATTCTAAGAAACGATAAGAAAGGCTTATCCAACGCTTGGTATGTGCGAATTTCTGCATAGACACTCAATCAAACTAAATCGAGCATCGCCTTTTCACGTTTCTGACCTTGCCCTTGACGTGGCAGGCTCCAGCTGCTTCAATAATGTAAAAATCTTATTCGGCCTCTCCAATAAACTCACATTTGTTTACATTAACACGCATTCCCTCATGGACTTGTGACGAATTACAAACAAATATTTCAACTTCAAGTGTTCCATTTAATTTCGTTTCTGGGTGCAAGCTCCTTTCTTTTCACTCTAGTCAGTCTAAACTTATTACACAGAGTTATATTTTCAAATCCAGGCGCCCTAAAGAATTTTGTCGTTGTTTTCAAAAGTTTCAAGAGAAGGAGAGTTGACATAGAAGCTAAATTATTCCAAATTATTCCCATTTAGTTCTCTGACAACGTTAAAGACAATGTTGAAATATATAAATACAAAATTTTACACCATAAAAACGAAGTATTTAGGAATTAGGTATAAAAAAAGTCGAAGTTATTCTTCGCTCTTGAGCTCTATTTCCGGTATTAAAAATGCAATAGGAAAGATAGTAAGAAAGACTATTTCCATCACTTTTCACGGGAATTATACGTGGTGGTATTTGTTCTCCGCTTACTATTAGATTTTCAAACTGCTCCATCTTAGTTATAAATAATGCAGAACAATAATGAACGCAATGTACGTAAAATAAATAGTGTAAATAAATCGTGTATAAGCATACAATACTTAAGCGTATGATGTCAGTGAAAATTTCGGATTTCGGCCGGAGCAGGTTTGGTGAAGAACAAATACACCGCTATCATTAACTGAACGTAAAAATTAGCGTACGAAAATAAGTGAAGTCCGGTCCGACGCTGGAAATTTTTCGAAAATCGATTGGGGAGAGTTTTGGTTAACGGCAAGAACAAATCGGGAATATTATATTTAAATAATTTATTTAATATCGATAGAACTTTGAATACCGATGCGTCGCCTTGACCTTGGCGACGTTGAGTACCAGCGATCCAGACGCTGAAGCAGCAATTTTCACAATTATATGAGGTGCACGTGCCTAGTGCGTATAAAAACAATTTGGATAACAAAAGAGATTAATTTGTATGTACCAAATAATACTCGCACAGGTGTACTCGTATGGCCCGTCATAATTTTCACAAAATCAATTTAAGAAATTAACATTCTAAAGTAAATAAATTTTTTGACAGGAATGTTAAAAATCTTATTCGGTCTCTCCGACAAACTAACTCTTGTTTACGTTAACATGCATTCCTTCATGGACCTGTGACGAATTACAAACAAATATCGAAATTTCAAGTATTCCATGTCAGTCTGAACTTATTACACAGTGATATTTTCACATTCAGGCGCCCTAAATTATTTTGACGTTGATTTATAAAGTTTCCCTGGAAGGAGAGTAGTCAGCAGGTGCCTCGTCAGGGGTGGCAGGGTTGGCAGTGCCACTCCAAGTATAAATTTACTATCGAACACAAAGATAGTTCTGATTCAATTGCAGAATTTCGAATTTTTCAGATATTTTTACGAAACTCTAGCGCTTACACCGCCTTTATACCTCTTTAAAGTTAAAAACCATAGAGCTGTTTATACAAATGCACGCATGTTGAAAGGGTAGGGCTTGCCCCGTCAGCGTGTTGCAATTCAGAAATACCTTTATGTTTGCATCTCAACTGGAACAAATATTTATTGGAAGGTGGAAGAAAATCAAAATAGGTATCAGCATATTTAATATTCAGAATAACGACTATTAGTCGGAACAATATATTTTATGTGCAGATATTTATTAATATTTTATGATTTAATACGATAAGGCATTTATAAATAACACAACCAAATAGAAGATTTTGATTGAAAACGATTATTAATTTATGGTAGCCGAAGTAACTTAAGTGAGTTTGGCATAGCTTGCTATGTTTTGTAGCATTTTTGTAATTTTAAAGTAATTAGGCTAATTTTGGGGCGGTAAGGGGTAGTTGGGGGTGATTTATGGTAGCCGAAGTAATTTAGGTGAACAACGGTGGTATTAATCGGGTTTGTTGACCGTGTTCCATGCGAAGTTCCATGAGGGGGGGTGTAGTGAGCGCCCCGAGAGGCTAACTCAGCAAGTGATCCCCATGAATCTCTGCCAAACGTTTCGTCCACAGCTGCGGTGGACATCTTCAGTGGCGGTGTGGTCGTGGTCGAAGTACTCTCCCAGCTGTCACAGTCGCGACTGTGACAGCTGGGAGAGTACTTCGACCACGACCACACCGCCACTGAAGATGTCCACCGCAGCTGTGGACGAAACGTTTGGCAGAGATTCATGGGGATCACTTGCTGAGTTAGCCTCTCGGGGCGCTCACTACACCCCCCCTCATGGAACTTCGCATGGAACACGGTCAACAAACCCGATTAATACCACCGTTGTTGACAACACCGACCGTGAAAGCCTACACACTTTTATAATTTAGGTGAGTTTGGTATAGTTTGCTATGGTTTGTAGCATTTTTTGTAATTTTAAAGTGATTGGGCTTAGTTTGGGGTGGTAAGGGGTAGTCGGGGGTGATTTATGGTAGCCGAAGTAATTTAGGTGAGTTAGGCATAGTTTGCTATGGTTTGTAGCATTTTTTGTAATTTTAAAGTGATTGGGCTTATTTTGGGGTAGTAAGGGGTTGTTGGGGGTGATTTATGTTAGCCGAAGTAATTTAGGTGAGTTAGGCATAGTTTTCTATGGTTTGTAGCATTTTTTTGTAATTTTAAAGTGATTGGGCTTATTTTGGGGGTGGTAAGGGGTAGTTGGGGGTGATTTATGGTAGCCGAAGTAATTTAGGTGAGTTAGGCATTGTTTGCTATGATTTGTTGAATATTTTGTAATTTTAAAGTGATTGGGCTTTTTTTGGGGTAGTAAGGGGTTGTTGGGGGTGATTTATACAAGCCAAAGTAATTTAAGTGAGTTTGGCATAGTTTGCTATGGTTTGTAGCATTTTTTGTAATTTTAAAGTGATTGGGCTTATTTTGGGATGGTAAGGGGTAGTTGGGGGTGATTTATGGTAGCCGAAGTAATTTAGGTGAGTTAGGCATAGTTTGCTATAATTTGTTGAATATTTTGTAATTTTAAAGTGATTGGGTTTATTTTGGGGGTGGTAAGGGGTAGTTCGGGGTGATTTATGGTAGCCGAAGTAATTTAGGGGAGTTTGGCATAGTTTGCTACGGTTTGTAGAATTTTTTTGTAATTTTAAAGTGATTGGGCTTTTTTTGGGGTAGTAAGGGGTTGTTGGGGGTGATTTATAGAAGCCAAAGTAATTTAAGTGAGTTTGGCATAGTTTGCTATGGTTTGTAGCATTTTTTGTAATTTTAAAGTGATTGGGCTTATTTTGGGGTGGTAAGGGGTAGTTGGGGGTGATTTATGGTAGCCGAAGTAATTTAGGTGAGTTAGGCATAGTTTGCTATGGTTTGCAGCATTTTTTTGTAATTTTAAAGTGATTGGGCTTATTTTGGGGTAGTAAGGGGTTGTTGGGGGTGATTTATGTTAGCCGAAGTAATTTAGGTGAGTTTGGCATAGTTTGCTACGGTTTGTAGCATTTTTTGTAATTTTAAAATGATTGGGATGAGTTAGGGGTGGTAAGGGGTAGTTGGGGGTGATTTATGATAGCCGAAGTAATTTAAGTGAGTTTGGCATAGTTTGCTATGGTTTGTAGCATTTTTTGTAATTTTAAAGTGATTGGGCTTATTTTGGGGTAGTAAGGGGTTGTTGGGGGTGATTTATGTTAGCCGAAGTAATTTAGGTGAGTTAGGCATAGTTTGCTATGGTTTGTAGCATTTTTTGTAATTTTAAAGTGATTGGGATGAGTTAGGGGTGGCAAGGGGTAGTTGGGGGTGATTTATAATAGCCGAAGTAATTTAAGTGAGTTTGGCATAGTTTGGTATGGTTTGTAGAATTTTTTGTAATTTTAAAGTGATTGGGCTTATTTTGGGGTTGTAAGGGGTAGTTGGGGGTGATTTATGGTAGCCGAAGTAATTTAGGGGAGTTTGGCACAGTTTGCTACGGTTTGTAGAATTTTTTTGTAATTTTAAAGTGATTGAGCCTATTTTGGGGAGGTAAGGGGTAGTTGGGGGTGATTAATGGAAGCCGAAGTAATTTAGATGAGTTTGGCATAGTTTGATATTGCTTGTAACATTTTTTGTAATTTTAAAGTGATTGGGCTGAGTTTGGGGCGGTAAGGGGTAGTTGGGGGTGATTTATGGTAGCCGAAGTAATTTAGGTGAGTTAGGGATAGTTTGCTATGATTTGTGTCATTTTGTTTTATTTTAAAGTGAGTGGAGTTACTTGGGGTTGCTAAAGGGTGGTAAGGGATGATTTAAGATAACGGATCTAATTTATGTCAGTTTGGCTTAGTTCGGGAATTTTTTGGGGTTGATTTGGTAAAGTTTGCAGTGGTAAGAGATATTTGAGGATGTTTAATGTTGACGGATTAAATTTGGAGTGATTTGGTAATTTTTAATTGAGTCACGGATCGACATTATAATTGAAATCAAAATTATAATTGAAATATCGGCGGCCTCGCTAGGTACGGCAAAAGTATGATCACGAAAGCAGAAACTCGACGTTGAAATTGTTTAGGTTAAATAAGTGCTTTTAATGTAAACCGGTCGCCCGTCGTCGAAGTTGTTTTGGCTAGATACGTGCTTCTAACATAAACACGGTCTCCGCGATCGGATCATTTTTTGTTTATTTTAGCCGGTTTTTATTGAATTACAAAGGAACCGGGCCGAATTTCGCAAAATCCCTTCTTAGTGTTCAGTTTCGGCACATGATACACCCGTGTCTAAAATTTCAAGTCGCCAGCCCTCACGGTTTGGGCTGTAGGTTGTCGGTGAATCAGTGAATGTGTAGATGTGTAGATGAGTGTGTCAGTGAGGACACTTCGCTTTATATATATAGATTTACACTATTTATTTTATGTACATTGTGTTCATTATTGTTCTGCATTATTTATATCTAAGATGTAGGAATAGTAAGCGGGGTACAAATACCACCACGTATAATTCCTCTGAAAAGTGATGGAAATAGTCTTTTTTACTATCTTTCCTATTGCATTTTATTACCGAAAATAGAGCTCAAGAGGTTCGCACTATAATTGTTCATTTTAAAATTACCAAATTTTCTGTATATTTTACCTGAATACGTTAAACACCCCTAAACATAATGTACCATTCCAAACTACTCTCAAAAATCATACACTTGCCATTCCAAACTACCCCACATCCACATAAAATGTAAAAAAATTACGAATTACAAGCAAACTACGCTAAACTCGCATAAATTACTTCGACTTCCGCTATATCACCCCAACCACTTCTTACCAAGCCAAACTAAACCCAATCGCATTAAAATTACCAAAAGTTTCGTTGAATCCGCCAAAGCTAAACTCCGCCAACCATCAATAACCATTCAAAACAATCCCCAAAAAAAACCTTATCATCCGAAACTACACCAAATACATCGTTTTTATGGTGTGAAATTATGTATTTATATATTTCAACATTCTTCGACGACATTCTTTAACGTTGTTAGAGAACTAAATGGGAATAATTTGGAATAGTTCAGCTTCTCTGTCAACTCTCCTTCTCTTGAAGAGTGAAAAAAAAGGAGCTTGCACCCAGAAACGAAATTATCGTCATTTTCCAAATCATATTGAAGTACCTGGTCCTGGCAATGCAGGTTAATTTCAGCAAATTTGTTTATTTTGTGATTGGAAAAGTAGAGCAATCCTGTTTAATTGTATTATAATGTCGATTAGTCTACATCATAAATACACCACTTTTGTCAACACTGCGTTTATTTAATCTACGTCCGGGCAACGCCGGGTACATTCAGCTAGTCACTTTATAATTACAAAAAAATGCTAAAAATCATAACAAACTATACCAGAATCACCTAAATTACTTCGGCTACCGTAAATCACCCCCAACTATCCCTTACCACAACAAACCAAACCATATCATCTTAAAATTACAAAAAAAGGTGTACAAATCATAACGAACTATGCCAGACTCACCTAAATTACTTCGGCTACTCTAAATCATCACCAACTAACGCTTACCACAACAAACTAAACCCAATCAATTTAAAATTACAAAAAAATGCTAGTAACCATGGCAAACTATGCCAAACTCACCTAAATTAATTCGGCTACCATTAATCATCACCAACTAACCCTTACCACAACAAACTAAACCCAATCACTTTTAAATTACAAAAAAATGCTACTAACCATAGCAAACTATGCCAACACACCTAAATTACTTCGGCTATCAAAAATCACCTCCAACTACACTTTACAGCAACAAACTAAGCCCAATCACTTTAAAATTACAAAAAAATGCTAAAAATCATAACAAACTATACCAGAATCACCTAAATTACTTCGGCTACCGTAAATCACCCCCAACTATTCCTTACCACAACAAACCAAACCATATCATCTTAAAATTACAAAAAAGGTGTACAAATCATAACAAACTATGCCAGACTCACCTAAATTACTTCGGCTACTCTAAATCATCACCAACTAACCCTTACCACAACAAACTAAACCCAATCACTTTTAAATTACAAAAAAATGCTACTAACCATAGCAAACTATGCCAAACTCACCTAAATTACTTCGGCTACCATAAATCATCACCAGCTATCCCTTACCACAACAAACCAAACCATATCATCTTAAAATTACAAAAAAAGGTGTACAAATCATAACAAACTATGCCAGACTCACCTAAATTACTTCGGCTACTCTAAATCATCACCAAGTAACCCTTACCACAACAAACTAAACCCAATCACTTTTAAATTACAAAAAAATGCTACTAACCATAGCAAACTATGCCAAACTCACCTAAATTATTTCGGCTACCATAAATCATCACCAACTAACCCTTACCACAACAAACTAAACCCAATCACTTTTAAATTACAAAAAAATGCTACTAACCATAGCAAACTATCCCAAACTCACCTAAATTACTTCGGCTATCAAAAATCACCCCCAACTACACTTTACAGCAACAAACTAAGCCCAATCACTTTAAAATTACAAAAAAATGCTAAAAATCATAACAAACTATACCAGAATCACCTAAATTACTTCGGCTACCGTAAATCACCCCCAACTCTCCCTTACCACAACAAACCAAACCATATCATCTTAAAATTACAAAAAAAGGTGTACAAATCATAACAAACTATGCCAGACTTACCTAAATTACTTCGGCTACTCTAAATCATCACCAACTAACCCTCACCACAACAAACTAAACCCAATCACTTTTAAATTACAAAAAAATGCTAGTAACCATAGCAAACTATGCCAACTCACCTCAATTACTTCGGCTACCATAAATCATCACCAACTAACCCTTACCACAACAAACTAAACCCAATCACTTTTAAATTACAAAAAAATGCTACTAACCATAGCAAACTATGCCAAACTCAACTAAATTACTTCGGCTATCAAAAATTACCCCCAACTACACTTTACAGCAACAAACAAAGCCCAATCACTTTAAAATTACAAAAAAATGCTAAAAATTATAACAAACTATATCAAAATCACCTAAATTACTTCGGCTACCGTAAATTACCCCCAACTATCCCTTACCACAACAAACCAAACCATATCATCTTAAAATTACAAAAAAAGGAGTACAAATCATAACAAACTATGCCAGACTCACCTAAACTACTTAGGCTACTCTAAATCATCACCAACTAACCCTTACCACAACAAACTAAACCCAATCACTTTTAAATTACAAAAATATGCTACTAAAAATATAGCAAACTATGCCAAACTCACCTAAATTACTTCGGCTACCATAAATCATCACCAACTAACCCTTACCACAACAAACTAAACCCAATCACTTTTAAATTACAAAAAAATGCTACTAACCTTAGCAAACTATACCAAGCTCACCTAAATTACTTCGGCTATCAAAAATCACCTCCAACTACACTTTACAGCAACAAACTAAGCCCAATCACTTTAAAATTACAAAAAAATGCTAAAAATCATAACAAACTATACCAGAATCACCTAAATTACTTCGGCTACCGTAAATCACCCCCAACTATCTCTTACCACAACAAACCAAACCATATCATCTTAAAATTACAAAAAAAGGTGTACAAATCATAACAAACTAGGCCAGACTCACCTAAATTTCTTCGGCTACTCTAAATCATCACCAACTAACCCTTACCACAACAAACTAAACCCAATCACTTTTAAATTACAAAAAAATGCTAGTAACCATAGCAAACTATGCCAAACTCACCTAAATTACTTCGGCTACCATTAATCATCACCAACTAACCCTTACCACAACAAACTAAACCCAATCACTTTTAAATTACAAAAAAATGCTACTAACCATAGCAAACTATGCCAAACACACCTACATTACTTTGGCTATCAAAAATCACCCCCAACTACACTTTACAGCAACAAACTAAGCCCAATCACTTTAAAATTACAAAAAAATGCTAAAAATCATAACAAACTATACCAGAATCACCTAAATTACTTCGGCTAACGTAAATCACCCCCAACTATCCCTTAACACAACAAACCAAACCATATCATCTTAAAATTACTAAAAAAGGTGTACAAATCATAACGAACTATGCCAGACTCACCGAAATTACTTCGGCTACTCTAGATCATCACCAACTAACCCTTACCACAACAAACTAAACCCAATCACTTTAAAATTACAAAAAAATGCTAAAAATCATAACAAACTATACCAGAATCACCTAAATTACTTCGGCTACCGTAAATCACCCCCAACTATCCCTTACCTCAACAAACCAAACCATATCATCTTAAAATTACAAAAAAAGGTGTACAAATCATATCGAACTATGCCAGACTCACCGAAATTACTTCGGCTACTCTAAATCATCACCAACTAACCCTTACCACAACAAACTAAACCCAATCACTTTTAAATTACAAAAAAATGCTACTAACCATAGCAAACTATGCCAAACTCACCTAAATTACTTCGGCTATCAAAAATCACCCCAACTACACTTTACAGCAACAAACTAAGCCCAATCACTTTAAAATTACAAAAAAATATTAAAAATCATAACAATCTATACTAGAATCACCCAAAATTACTTCGGCTACCGTAAATCACCCCCAACTATCCCTTACCACAACAAACCAAACCATATCATCTTAAAATTACAAAAAAGGTGTACAAATATAACAAACTATGCCAGACTCACCTAAATTACTTCGGCTACTCTAAATCATCACCAACTAACCCTGACCACAACAAACTAAACCCAATCACTTTTAAATTACAAAAAAATGCTAGTAACCATAGCAAACTATGCCAACTCACCTCAATTACTTCGGCTACCATAAATCATCACCAACTAACCCTTACCACAACAAACTAAACCCAATCACTTTTAAATTACAAAAAAATGCTACTAACCATAGCAAACTATGCCAAACTCACCTAAATTACTTTGGCTATCAAAAATCACCCCCAACTACACTTTACAGCAACAAACTAAGCCCAATCACTTAAAAATTACAAAAAAATGCTAAAAATCATAACAAACTATACCAGAATCACCTAAATTACTTGGGCTACCGTAAATCACCCCCAACTATCCCTTACCACAACAAACCAAACCATATCATCTTAAAATTACAAAAAAAGGTGTACAATTCATAACAAACTATGCCAGACTCACCTAAATTACTTCGGCTACTCTAAATCATCACCAACTAACGCTTACCACAACAAACTAAACCCAATCAATTTAAAATTACAAAAAAATGCTAGTAACCATGGCAAACTATGCCAAACTCACCTAAATTACTTCGGCTACCATTAATCATCACCAACTAACCCTTACCACAACAAACTAAACCCAATCACATTTAAATTACAAAAAAATGCTACTAACCATAGCAAACTATGCCAACACACCTAAATTACTTCGGCTATCAAAAATCACCCCCAACTACACTTTACAGCAACAAACTAAGCCCAATCACTTTAAAATTACAAAAAAAGGTAAAAATCATAACAAACTATACCAGAATCACCTAAATTACTTCGGCTATCGTAAATCACCCCCAACTATCCCTTACCACAACAAACCAAACCATATCATCTTAAAATTACAAAAAAAGGTGTACAAATCATAACAAACTATGCCAGACTCACCTAAATTACTTCGGCTACTCTAAATCATCACCAACTAACCCGTACCACAACAAACTAAACCCAATCACTTTTAAATTACAAAAAAATGCTAGTAACCATAGCAAACTATGCCAAACTCACCTAAATTACTTCGGCTATCATAAATCATCATCACCAAGTAACCCTTACCACAACAAACTAAACCCAATCATTTTTAAATTACAAAAAAATTCTACTAACCATAGCAAACTATGCCAAACTCACCTAAATTACTTCGGCTATCAAAAATCACCCCTAACTACACTTTACAGCAACAAACTAAGCCCAATCACTTTATAATTACAAAAAAATGCTAAAAATCATAACAAACTATACCAGAATCACCTAAATTACTTCGGCTACCGTAAATCACCCCCAACTATCCCTTACCACAACAAACCAAACCATATCATCTTAAAATTACAAAAAAAGGTGTACAAATCATAACGAACTATGCCAGACTCACAGAAATTACTTCGGCTACTCTAAATCATCACCAACTAACCCTTACCACAACAAACAAAACCCAATCACTTTTAAATTACAAAAAAATGCTAGTAACGATAGCAAACTATGCCAACTTACCTCAATTACTTCGGCTACCATAAATCATCACCAACTAACCCTTACCACAACAAACTAAACCCAATCACTTTTAAATTTCAAAAAAATGGTACTAACCATAGCAAACTATGCCAAACTCACCTAAATTACTTTGGCTATCAAAAATCACCCCCAACTAGACTTTACAGCAACAAACTAAGCCCAATCACTTTAAAATTACAAAAAAATGCTAAAAATCATAACAAACTATACCAGAATCACCTAAATTAATTCGGCTACCGTAAATCACCCCCAACTATCCCTTACCACAACAAACCAAACCATATCATCTTAAAATTACCAAAAAAGTGTACAAATCATAACAAACTATGCCAGACTCACCTAAATTACTTCGGCTACTCTAAATCATCACCAACTAACCCTTACCACAACAAACTAAACCCAATCACTTTGAAATTACAAAAAAATGCTAGTAACCATAGCAAACTATGCCAAACTCACCTAAATTACTTCGGCTACCATTAATCATCACCAACTAACCCTTACCACAACAAACTAAACCCAATCACTTTTAAATTACAAAAAAATGCTACTAACCATAGCAAACTATGCCAAACACACCTAAATTACTTCGGCTATCAAAAATTACCCCCAACTACACTTTACAGCAACAAACTAAGCCCAATCACTTTAAGATTACAAAAAAAGCTAAAAATCATAACAAACTATACCAGAATCACCTAAATTACTTGGGCTACCGTAAATCACCCCCAACTATCCCTTACCACAACAAACCAAATCATATCATCTTAAAATTACAAAAAAAGGTGTACAATTCATAACAAACTATGCCAGACTCACCTAAATTACTTCGGCTACTCTAAATCATCACCAACTAACCCTTACCACAACAAACTAAACCCAATCACTTTTAAATTACAAAAAAATGCTACTAACCATAGCAAACTATGCCAACACACCTAAATTACTTCGGCTATCAAAAATCACCCCCAACTACACTTTACAGCAACAAACTAAGCCCAATCACTTTAAAATTACAAAAAAAGGTAAAAATCATAACAAACTATACCAGAATCACCTAAATTACTTCGGCTATCGTAAATCACCCCCAACTATCCCTTACCACAACAAACCAAACCATATCATCTTAAAATTACAAAAAAAGGTGTACAAATAATAACAAACTATGCCAGACTCACCTGAATTACTTCGGCTACTCTAAATCATCACCAACTAACCCGTACCACAACAAACTAAACCCAATCACTTTTAAATTACAAAAAAATGCTAGTAACCATAGCAAACTATGCCAAACTCACCTAAATTACTTCGGCTACCATAAATCATCACCAACTAACCCTTACCACAACAAACTAAACCCAATCATTTTTAAATTACAAAAAAATGCTACTAACCATAGCAAACTATGCCAAACTCACCTAAATTACTTCGGCTATCAAAAATCACCCCTAACTACACTTTACAGCAACAAACGAAGCCCAATCACTTTATAATTACAAAAAAATGCTAAAAATCATAACAAACTATACCAGAATCACCTAAATTACTTCGGCTACCGTAAATCACCCCCAACTATCCCTTACCACAACAAACCAAACCATATCATCTTAAAATTACAAAAAAAGGTGTACAAATCATAACGAACTATGCCAGACTCACAGAAATTACTTCGGCTACTCTAAATCATCACCAACTAACCCTTACCACAACAAACTAAACCCAATCACTTTTAAATTACAAAAAAATGCTAGTAACCATAGCAAACTATGCCAACTCACCTCAATTACTTCGGCTACCATAAATCATCACCAACTAACCCTTACCACAACAAACTAAACCCAATCACTTTTAAATTTCAAAAAAATGCTACTAACCATAGCAAACTATGCCAAACTCACCTAAATTACTTTGGCTATCAAAAATCACACCCAACTAGACTTTACAGCAACAAACTAAGCCCAATCACTTTAAAATTACAAAAAAATGCTAAAAATCATAACAAACTATACCAGAATCACCTAAATTAGTTCGGCTACCGTAAATCACCCCCAACTATCCCTTACCACAACAAACCAAACCATATCATCTTAAAATTACAAAAAAAGTGTACAAATCATAACAAACTATGCCAGAATCACCTAAATTACTTCGGCTACTCTAAATCATCACCAACTAACCCTTACCACAACAAACTAAACCCAATCACTTTGAAATTACAAAAAAATGCTAGTAACCATAGCAAACTATGCCAAACTCACCTAAATTACTTCGGCTACCATTAATCATCACCAACTAACCGTTACCACAACAAACTAAACCCAATCACTTTTAAATTACAAAAAAATGCTACTAACCATAGCAAACTATGCCAAACACACCTAAATTACTTCGGCTATTAAAAATCACCCCTAACTACACTTTACAGCAACAAACTAAGCCCAATCACTTTAAAATTACAAAAAAATGCAAAAAATCATAACAAACTATACCAGAATCACCTAAATTACTTCTGCTACCGTAAATCACCCCCAACTATCCCTTACCACAACAAACCAAACCATATCATCTTAAAATTACAAAAAAAGGTGTACAAATCATAACGAACTATGCCAACTCACCTCAATTACTTCGGCTACTCTAAATCTTCACCAACTAACCCTTACCACAACAAACTAAACCCAATCACTTTTAAATTACAAAAAAATGCTACTAACCATAGCAAACTATGCCAAACTCACCTAAATTACTTTGGCGATCAAAAATCACCCCTAACTACACTTTACAGCAACAAACTAAGCCCAATCACTTTATAATTACAAAAAAATGCTAAAAATCATTACAAACTATACCAGAATCACCTAAATTACTTCGGCTACCGTAAATCACCCCCAACTATCCCTTACCACAACAAACCAAACCATATCATCTTAAAATTACAAAAAAAGGTGTACAAATCATAACGAACAATGCCAGACTCACCGAAATTACTTCGGCTACTCTAAATCATCACCAACTAACCCTTACCACAACAAACTAAACCCAATCACTTTTAAATTACAAAAAAATGCTACTAACCATAGCAAACTATGCCAAACTCACCTAAATTACTTCGGCTACTCTAAAACATCAACAACTAACCCTTACCACAACAAACTAAACCCAATCACTTTTAAATTACAAAAAAATGCTAGTAACCATAGCAAACTATGCCAAACTCACCTAAATTACTTCGGCTACCATTAATCATCACCAACTAGCCCTTACCACAACAAACTAAACCCAATCACTTTTAAATTACAGAAAAATGCTACTAACCATAGCAAACTGTGCCAAACACACCTAAATTACTTCGGCTATCAAAAATCATCCCCAACTACACTTTACAGCAACAAACTAAGCCCAATCACTTTAAAATTACAAAAAAAGCTAAAAATCATAACAAACTATACCAGAATCACCTAAATTACTTCGGCTACCGTAAATCACCCCCAACTATCCCATACCACAACAAACCAAACCATGTCATCTTAAAATTACAAAAAAAGGTGTACAAATCATAACAAACTATGCCAGACTCACCTAAATTACTTCGGCTACTCTAAATCATCACCAACTAAACCTTACCACAACAAACTAAACCCAATCACTTTTAAATTACAAAAAAATGCTAGTAACCATAGCAAACTATTCCAAACTTACCTAAATTACTTCGGCTACCATAAATCATCACCAACTAACCCTTACCACAACAAACTAAACCCAATCACTTTTAAATTACAAAAAAATGCTACTAACCATAGCAAACTATGCCAAACTCACCTAAATTACTTCGGCTATCAAAAATGACCCCTAACTACACTTTACAGCAACAAACTAAGCCCAATCACTTTAAAATTACAAAAAAATGCTAAAAATCATAACAAACTATACCAGAATCACCTAAATTACTTCGGCTACCGTAAATCACCCCCAACTATCCCTTACCACAACAAACCAAACCATATCATCTTAAAATAACAAAAAAGGTGTACAAATCATAACGAACTATGCCAGACTCACCGAAACTACTTCGGCTACTCTAAATCATCACCAACTAACCCTTACCACAACAAACTAAACCCAATCACTTTTAAATTACAAAAAAATGCTACTAACCATAGCAAACTATGCCAAACTCACCTAAATTACTTCGGCTATCAAAAATCACCCCTAACTACACTTTACAGCAACAAACTAAGCCCAATCACTTTAAAATTACAAAAAAATGCTAAAAATCATAACAAACTATACCAGAATCACCTAAATTACTTCGGCTACCGTAAGTCGCCCCCAACTATCCCTTACCACAACAAACCAAACCATATCATCTTAAAATTACAATAAAAGGTGTACAAATCATAACAAATTATGCCAGACTCACCTAAATTACTTCGGCTACTCTAAATCATCACCAACTAACCCTTACCACAACAAACTAAACCCAATCACTTTTAAATCACAAAAAAATGCTACTGACCATAGCAAACTATGCCAAACTCACCTAAATTACTTCGGCTACCATAAATCATCACCAACTAACACTTACCACAACAAACAAAACCCAATCACTTTTAAATTACAAAAAAATTCTACTAACCATAGCAAACTATGCCAAACTCATATAAATTACTTCGGCTATCCAAAATCACCCCCAACTACATTTTACATAAACAAACTAAGCCCAATCACTTTAAAATTACACAAAAATGCTAAAAATCATAACAAACTATACCAGAATCACCTAAATTACTTCGGCTACCGTAAATCACCCCCAACTATCCCTTACCACAACAAACCAAACCATATCGTCTTAAAATTACAAAAAAAGGTGTACAAATCATAACAAACTATGCCAGACTCACCTAAATTACTTCGGCTACTCTAAATCATCACCAACTAACCCTTACCACAACAAACTGAACCCAATCACTTTTAAATTACAAAAAAATGCTACTAACCATAGCAAACTATGCCAAACTCACTTAAATTACTTCGGCTACCATAAATCATCACCAACTAACCCTTACCACAACAAACTAATCTCAATCACTTTTAAATTACAAAAAAATGCTACTAACCATAGCAAACTATGCCAAACTCACCTAAATTACTTCGGCTATCAAAAATCACCCCCAACTACAATTTACAGCAACAAACTAAGCCCAATCACTTTAAAATTACAAAAAAATGTTAAAAATCATAATAAACTATACCAGAATCACCTAAATTACTTCGGCTACCGTAAATCACCCCCAACTATCCCTTACCACAACAAACCAAACCATATCATCTTAAAATTACAAAAAAAGGTGTACAAATTATAACGAACTATGCCAACTCACCTCAATTACTTCGGCTACTCTAAATCATCACCAACTAACCCTTACCACAACAAACTAAACCCAATCACTTTTAAATTACAAAAAGATGCTACTAACCATAGCAAACTATGCCAAACTCACCTAAATTACTTCGGCGATCAAAAATCACCCCTAACTACACTTTACAGCAACAAACTAAGCCCAATCACTTTATAATTACAAAAAAATGCTAAAAATCATAACAAACTATACCAGAATCACCTAAATTACTTCGGCTACCGTAAATCACCCCCAACTATCCCTTACCACAACAAACCAAACCATATCATCTTAAAATTACAAAAAAAGGTGTACAAATCATAACGAACAATGCCAGACTCACCGAAATTACTTCGGCTACTCTAAATCATCACCAACTAACCCTTACCACAACAAACTTAACCCAATCACTTTTAAATTACAAAAAAATGCTACTAACCATAGCAAACTATGCCAAACTCACCTAAATTACTTCGGCTACTCTAAAACATCACCAACTAACCCTTACCACAACAAACTAAACCCAATCACTTTTAAATTACAAAAAAATGCTAGTAACCATAGCAAACTATGCCAAACTCACCTAAATTACTTCGGCTACCATTAATCATCACCAACTAACCCTTACCACAACAAACTAAAACCAATCACTTTTAAATTACAAAAAAATGCTACTAACCATAGCAAACTATGCCAAACACACCTAAATTATTTCGGCTATCAAAAATCATCCCCAACTACACTCTACAGCAACAAACTAAGCCCAATCACTTTAAAATTACAAAAAAAGCTAAAAATCATAACAAACTATACCAGAATCACCTAAATTACTTCGGCTACCGTAAATCACCCCCAACTATCCCATACCACAACAAACCAAACCATATCATCTTAAAATTACAAAAAAAGGTGTACAAATCATAACAAACTATGCCAGACTCACCTAAATTACTTCGGCTACTCTAAATCATCACCAACTAAACCTTACCACAACAAACTAAACCCAATCACTTTTAAATTACAAAAAAATGCTAGTAACCATAGCAAACTATTCCAAACTTACCTAAATTACTTCGGCTACCATAAATCATCACCAACTAACCCTTACCACAACAAACTAAACCCAATCACTTTTAAATTACAAAAAAATGCTACTAACCATAGCAAACTATGCCAAACTCACCTAAATTACTTCGGCTATCAAAAATCACCCCTAACTACACTTTATAGCAACAAACTAAGCCCAATCACTTTAAAATTACAAAAAAATGCTAAAAATCATAACAAACTATACCAGAATCACCTAAATTACTTCGGCTACCGTAAATCACCCCCAACTATCCCTTACCACAACAAACCAAACCATATCATCTTAAAATTACTAAAAAAGGTGTACAAATCATAACGAACTATGCCAGACTCACCGAAACTACTTCGGCTACTCTAAATCATCACCAACTAACCCTTACCACAACAAACTAAACCCAATCACTTTTAAATTACAAAAAAATGCTACTAACCATAGCAAACTATGCCAAACTCACCTAAATTACTTCGGCTATCAAAAATCACCCCTAACTACACTTTACAGCAATAAACTAAGCCCAATCACTTTAAAATTACAAAAAAATGCTAAAAATCATAACAAACTATACCAGAATCACCTAAATTACTTCGGCTACCGTAAGTCGCCCCCAACTATCCCTTACCACAACAAACCAAACCATATCATCTTAAAATTACAAAAAAAGGTGTACAAATCATAACAAATTATGCCAGACTCACCTAAATTACTTCGGCTACTCAAAATCATCACCAACTAACCCTTACCACAACAAACTAATCCCAATCACTTTTAAATCACAAAAAAATGCTACTGACCATAGCAAACTATGCCAAACTCACCTCAATTACTTCGGCTACCATAAATCATCACCAACTAACACTTACCACAACAAACAAAACCCAATCACTTTTAAATTACAAAAAAATTCTACTAACCATAGCAAACTATGCCAAACTCATATAAATTACTTCGGCTATCAAAAATCACCCCCAACTACAATTTACAGCAACAAACTAAGCCCAATCACTTTAAAATTACAAAAAAATGTTAAAAATCATAATAAACTATACCAGAATCACCTAAATTACTTCGGCTACCGTAAATCACCCCCAACTATTCCTTACCACAACAAACCAAACCATATCATCTTAAAATTACAAAAAAAGGTGTACAAATTATAACGAACTATGCCAACTCACCTCAATTACTTCGGCTACTCTAAATCATCACCAACTAACCCTTACCACAACAAACTAAACCCAATCACTTTTAAATTACAAAAAAATGCTACTAACCATAGCAAACTATGCCAAACTCACCTAAATTACTTCGGCGATCAAAAATCACCCCTAACTACACTTTACAGCAACAAACTAAGCCCAATCACTTTATAATTACAAAAAAATGCTAAAAATCATAACAAACTATACCAGAATCACCTAAATTACTTCCGCTACCGTAAATCACCCCCAACTATCCCTTACCACAACAAACCAAACCATATCATCTTAAAATTACAAAAAAAGGTGTACAAATCATAACGAACAATGCCAGACTCACCGAAATTACTTCGGCTACTCTAAATCATCACCAACTAACCCTTACCACAACAAACTAAACCCAATCACTTTTAAATTACAAAAAAATGCTACTAACCATAGCAAACTATGCCAAACTCACCTAAATTACTTCGGCTACTCTAAAACATTACCAACTAACCCTTACCACAACAAACTAAACCCAATCACTTTTAAATTACAAAAAAATGCTAGTAACCATAGCAAACTATGCCAAACTCACCTAAATTACTTCGGCTACCATTAATCATCACCAACCAACCCTTACCACAACAAACTAAACCCAATCACTTTTAAATTACAAAAAAATGCTACTAACCATAGCAAACTATGCCAAACACACCTAAATTACTTCGGCTATCAAAAATCATCCCCAACTACACTTTACAGCAACAAACTAAGCCCAATCACTTTAAAATTACAAAAAAAGCTAAAAATCATAACAAACTATACCAGAATCACCTAAATTACTTCGGCTACCGTAAATCACCCCCAACTATCCCATACCACAACAAACCAAACCATATCATCTGAAAATTACAAAAAAAGGTGTACAAATCATAACAAACTATGCCAGACTCACCTAAATTACTTCGGCTACTCTAAATCATCACCAACTAAACCTTACCACAACAAACTAAACCCAATCACTTTTAAATTACAAAAAAATGCTAGTAACCATAGCAAACTATTCCAAACTTACCTAAATTACTTCGGCTACCATAAATCATCACCAACTAACCCTTACCACAACAAACTAAACCCAATCACTTTTAAATTACAAAAAAATGCTACTAACCATAGCAAACTATGCCAAACTCACCTAAATTACTTAGGCTATCAAAAATCACCCCTAACTACACTTTACAGCAACAAACTAAGCCCAATCACTTTAAAATTACAAAAAAATGCTAAAAATCATAACAAACTATACCAGAATCACCTAAATTACTTCGGCTACCGTAAATCACCCCCAACTATCCCTTACCACAACAAACCAAACCATATCATCTTAAAATTACAAAAAAAGGTGTACAAATCATAACGAACTATGCCAGACTCACCGAAACTACTTCGGCTACTCTAAATCATCACCAACTAACCCTTACCACAACAAACTAAACCCAATCACTTTTAAATTACAAAAAAATGCTACTAACCATAGCAAACTATGCCAAACTCACCTAAATTACTTCGGCTATCAAAAATCACCCCTAACTACACTTTACAGCAACAAACTAAGCCCAATCACTTTAAAATTACAAAAAAATGCTAAAAATCATAACAAACTATACCAGAATCACCTACATTACTTCGGCTACCGTAAGTCGCCCCCAACTATCCCTTACCACAACAAACCAAACCATATCACCTTAAAATTACAAAAAAAGGTGTACAAATCATAACAAATTATGCCAGACTCACCTAAATTACTTCGGCTACTCTAAATCATCACCAACTAACCCTTACCACAACAAACTAAACCCAATCACTTATAAATCACAAAAAAATGCTACTGACCATAGCAAACTATGCCAAACTCACCTAAATTACTTCGGCTACCATAAATCATCACCAACTAACACTTACCACAACAAACAAAACCCAATCACTTTTAAATTACAAAAAAATGCTACTAACCATAGCAAACTATGCCAAACTCATATAAATTACTTCGGCTATCCAAAATCACCCCCAACTACACTTTACATAAACAAACTAAGCCCAATCACTTTAAAATTACAAAAAAATGCTAAAAATCATAACAAACTATACCAGAATCACCTAAATTACTTCGGCTACCGTAAATCACCCCCAACTATCCCTTACCACAACAAACCAAACCATATCGTCTTAAAATTACAAAAAAAGGTGTACAAATCATAACAAACTATGCCAGACTCACCTAAATTACTTCGGCTACTCTAAATCATCACCAACTAACCCTTACCACAACAAACTGAACCCAATCACTTTTAAATTACAAAAAAATGCTACTAACCATAGCAAACTATGCCAAACTCATTTAAATTACTTCGGCTACCATAAATCATCACCAACTAACCCTTACCACAACAAACTAATCTCAATCACTTTTAAATTACAAAAAAATGCTACTAACCATAGCAAACTATGCCAAACTCACCTAAATTACTTCGGCTATCAAAAATCACCCCCAACTACAATTTACAGCAACAAACTAAGCCCAATCACTTTAAAATTACAAAAAAATGCTAAAAATCATAATAAACTATACCAGAATCACCTAAATTACTTCGGCTACCGTAAATCACCCCCAACTATCCCTTACCACAACAAACCAAACCATATAAATGCTATAAAAAATGCTACTAACCGTAGCAAACTATGCCAAACTCACCTAAATTACTTCGGCTACCATAAATCATCACCAACTAACCTTTACCACAACAAACTAAACCCAATCACTTTTAAATTACAAAAAAATGCTACTAACCATAGCAAACTATGCCAAACTCACCTAAATTACTTCGGCTACCATAAATCATCACCAACTAACACTTACTACAACAAACAAAACCCAATCACTTTTAAATTACAAAAAAATGCTACTAACCATAGCAAACTATGCCAAACTCATATAAATTACTTCTGCTATCCAAAATCACCCCCAACTGCACTTTACATAAACAAACTAAGCCCAATCACTTTAAAATTACAAAAAAATGCTAAAAATCATAACAAACAATACCAGAATCACCTAAATTACTTCGGCTACCGTAAATCACCCCCAACTATCCCTTACCACAACAAACCAAACCATATCGTCTTAAAATTACAAAAAAAGGTGTACAAATCATAACAAACTATGCCAGACTCACCTAAATTACTTCGGCTACTCTAAATCATCACCAACTAACCCTTACCACAACAAACTAATCTCAATCACTTTTAAATTACAAAAAAATGCTACTAACCATAGCAAACTATGCCAAACTCACCTAAATTACTTCGGCTATCAAAAATCACCCCCAACTACAATTTACAGCAACAAACTAAGCCCAATCACTTTAAAATTACAAAAAAATGCTAAAAATCATAACAAATTATACCAGAATTACCTAAATTACTTCGGCTACCGTAAATCACCCCCAACTATACCTTACCACAACAAACCAAACCATATCATCTTAAAATTACAAAAAAAGGTGTACAAATCATAACAAACTATGCCAGACTCACAGAAATTACTTCGGCTACTCTAAATTATCACCAACTAACCCTTACCACAACAAACTAAACCCAATCACTTTTAAATTACAAAAAAATGCTACTAACCATAGCAAACTATGCCAAACTCACCTAAATTACTTCGGCTACTATAAATCATCACCAACTAACCTTTACCACAACAAACTAAACCCAATCACTTTTAAATTACAAAAAAATGCTACTAACCATAGCAAACTATGCCAAACTCACCTAAATTACTTCGGCTATCAAAAATCACCCCCAACTACACTTTACAGCAACAAACTAAGCCCAATCACTTTAAAATTACAAAAAAATGCTAAAAATCATAACAAACTATACCAGAATCACCTAAATTACTTCGGCTACCGTAAATCACCCCCAACTATCCCTTACCACAACAAACCAAACCATATCATCTTAAAATTACAAAAAAAGGTGTACAAATCATAACGAACTATGCCAGACTCACCGAAACTACTTCGGCTACTCTAAATCATCACCAACTAACCCTTACCACAACAAACTAAACCCAATCACTTTTAAATTACAAAAAAATGCTACTAACCATAGCAAACTATGCCAAACTCACCTAAATTACTTCGGCTATCAAAAATCACCCCTAACTACACTTTACAGCAACAAACTAAGCCCAATCACTTTAAAATTACAAAAAAATGCTAAAAATCATAACAAACAATACCAGAAACACCTAAATTACTTCGGCTACCGTAAATCACCCCAACTATCCCTTACCACAACAAACCAAACCATATAAATGCTATAAAAAATGCTACTAACCGTAGCAAACTATGCCAAACTCACCTAAATTACTTCGGCTACCATAAATCATCACCAACTAACCTTTACCACAACAAACTAAACCCAATCACTTTTAAATTACAAAAAAATGCTACTAACCATAGCAAACTATGCCAAACTCACCTAAATTACTTCGGCTATCAAAAATCACCCCCAACTACAATTTACAGCAACAAACTAAGCCCAATCACTTTAAAATTACAAAAAAATGCTAAAAATCATAATAAACTATACCAGAATCACCTAAATTACTTCGGCTACCGTAAATCACCCCCAACTATCCCTTACCACAACAAACCAAACCATATAAATGCTATAAAAAATGCTACTAACCGTAGCAAACTATGCCAAACTCACCTAAATTACTTCGGCTACCATAAATCATCACCAACTAACCTTTACCACAACAAACTAAACCCAATCACTTTTAAATTACAAAAAAATGCTACTAACCATAGCAAACTATGCCAAACTCACCTAAATTACTTCGGCTACCATAAATCATCACCAACTAACACTTACTACAACAAACAAAACCCAATCACTTTTAAATTACAAAAAAATGCTACTAACCATAGCAAACTATGCCAAACTCATATAAATTACTTCTGCTATCCAAAATCACCCCCAACTACACTTTACATAAACAAACTAAGCCCAATCACTTTAAAATTACAAAAAAATGCTAAAAATCATAACAAACAATACCAGAATCACCTAAATTACTTCGGCTACCGTAAATCACCCCCAACTATCCCTTACCACAACAAACCAAACCATATCGTCTTAAAATTACAAAAAAAGGTGTACAAATCATAACAAACTATGCCAGACTCACCTAAATTACTTCGGCTACTCTAAATCATCACCAACTAACCCTTACCACAACAAACTAATCTCAATCACTTTTAAATTACAAAAAAATGCTACTAACCATAGCAAACTATGCCAAACTCACCTAAATTACTTCGGCTATCAAAAATCACCCCCAACTACAATTTACAGCAACAAACTAAGCCCAATCACTTTAAAATTACAAAAAAATGCTAAAAATCATAACAAATTATACCAGAATTACCTAAATTACTTCGGCTACCGTAAATCACCCCCAACTATACCTTACCACAACAAACCAAACCATATCATCTTAAAATTACAAAAAAAGGTGTACAAATCATAACAAACTATGCCAGACTCACAGAAATTACTTCGGCTACTCTAAATTATCACCAACTAACCCTTACCACAACAAACTAAACCCAATCACTTTTAAATTACAAAAAAATGCTACTAACCATAGCAAACTATGCCAAACTCACCTAAATTACTTCGGCTACTATAAATCATCACCAACTAACCTTTACCACAACAAACTAAACCCAATCACTTTTAAATTACAAAAAAATGCTACTAACCATAGCAAACTATGCCAAACTCACCTAAATTACTTCGGCTATCAAAAATCACCCCCAACTACACTTTACAGCAACAAACTAAGCCCAATCACTTTAAAATTACAAAAAAATGCTAAAAATCATAACAAACTATACCAGAATCACCTAAATTACTTCGGCTACCGTAAATCACCCCCAACTATCCCTTACCACAACAAACCAAACCATATCATCTTAAAATTACAAAAAAAGGTGTACAAATCATAACGAACTATGCCAGACTCACCGAAACTACTTCGGCTACTCTAAATCATCACCAACTAACCCTTACCACAACAAACTAAACCCAATCACTTTTAAATTACAAAAAAATGCTACTAACCATAGCAAACTATGCCAAACTCACCTAAATTACTTCGGCTATCAAAAATCACCCCTAACTACACTTTACAGCAACAAACTAAGCCCAATCACTTTAAAATTACAAAAAAATGCTAAAAATCATAACAAACAATACCAGAATCACCTAAATTACTTCGGCTACCGTAAATCACCTCAACTATCCCTTACCACAACAAACCAAACCATATAAATGCTATAAAAAATGCTACTAACCGTAGCAAACTATGCCAAACTCACCTAAATTACTTCGGCTACCATAAATCATCACCAACTAACCTTTACCACAACAAACTAAACCCAATCACTTTTAAATTACAAAAAAATGCTACTAACCATAGCAAACTATGCCAAACTCACCTAAATTACTTCGGCTATCAAAAATCACCCCCAACTACAATTTACAGCAACAAACTAAGCCCAATCACTTTAAAATTACAAAAAAATGCTAAAAATCATAATAAACTATACCAGAATCACCTAAATTACTTCGGCTACCGTAAATCACCCCCAACTATCCCTTACCACAACAAACCAAACCATATAAATGCTATAAAAAATGCTACTAACCGTAGCAAACTATGCCAAACTCACCTAAATTACTTCGGCTACCATAAATCATCACCAACTAACCTTTACCACAACAAACTAAACCCAATCACTTTTAAATTACAAAAAAATGCTACTAACCATAGCAAACTATGCCAAACTCACCTAAATTACTTCGGCTACCATAAATCATCACCAACTAACACTTACTACAACAAACAAAACCCAATCACTTTTAAATTACAAAAAAATGCTACTAACCATAGCAAACTATGCCAAACTCATATAAATTACTTCTGCTATCCAAAATCACCCCCAACTACACTTTACATAAACAAACTAAGCCCAATCACTTTAAAATTACAAAAAAATGCTAAAAATCATAACAAACAATACCAGAATCACCTAAATTACTTCGGCTACCGTAAATCACCCCCAACTATCCCTTACCACAACAAACCAAACCATATCGTCTTAAAATTACAAAAAAAGGTGTACAAATCATAACAAACTATGCCAGACTCACCTAAATTACTTCGGCTACTCTAAATCATCACCAACTAACCCTTACCACAACAAACTAATCTCAATCACTTTTAAATTACAAAAAAATGCTACTAACCATAGCAAACTATGCCAAACTCACCTAAATTACTTCGGCTATCAAAAATCACCCCCAACTACAATTTACAGCAACAAACTAAGCCCAATCACTTTAAAATTACAAAAAAATGCTAAAAATCATAACAAATTATACCAGAATTACCTAAATTACTTCGGCTACCGTAAATCACCCCCAACTATACCTTACCACAACAAACCAAACCATATCATCTTAAAATTACAAAAAAAGGTGTACAAATCATAACAAACTATGCCAGACTCACAGAAATTACTTCGGCTACTCTAAATTATCACCAACTAACCCTTACCACAACAAACTAAACCCAATCACTTTTAAATTACAAAAAAATGCTACTAACCATAGCAAACTATGCCAAACTCACCTAAATTACTTCGGCTACTATAAATCATCACCAACTAACCTTTACCACAACAAACTAAACCCAATCACTTTTAAATTACAAAAAAATGCTACTAACCATAGCAAACTATGCCAAACTCACCTAAATTACTTCGGCTATCAAAAATCACCCCCAACTACACTTTACAGCAACAAACTAAGCCCAATCACTTTAAAATTACAAAAAAATGCTAAAAATCATAACAAACTATACCAGAATCACCTAAATTACTTCGGCTACCGTAAATCACCCCCAACTATCCCTTACCACAACAAACCAAACCATATCATCTTAAAATTACAAAAAAAGGTGTACAAATCATAACGAACTATGCCAGACTCACCGAAACTACTTCGGCTACTCTAAATCATCACCAACTAACCCTTACCACAACAAACTAAACCCAATCACTTTTAAATTACAAAAAAATGCTACTAACCATAGCAAACTATGCCAAACTCACCTAAATTACTTCGGCTATCAAAAATCACCCCTAACTACACTTTACAGCAACAAACTAAGCCCAATCACTTTAAAATTACAAAAAAATGCTAAAAATCATAACAAACAATACCAGAATCACCTAAATTACTTCGGCTACCGTAAATCACCCCAACTATCCCTTACCACAACAAACCAAACCATATCGTTTTAAAATTACAAAAAAAGGTGTACAAATCATAACAAACTATGCCAGACTCACCTAAATTACTTCGGCTACTCTAAATCATCACCAACTAACCCTTACCACAACAAACTAAACCCAATCACTTTTAAATTACAAAAAAATGCTACTAACCATAGCAAACTATGCCAAACTCACTTAAATTACTTCGGCTACCATAAATCATCACCAACTAACCCTTACCACAACAAACTAATCTCAATCACTTTTAAATTACAAAAAAATGCTACTAACCATAGCAAACTATGCCAAACTCACCTAAATTACTTCGGCTATCAAAAATCACCCCCAACTACAATTTACAGCAACAAACTAAGCCCAATCACTTTAAAATTACAAAAAAATGCTAAAAATCATAACAAACTATACCAGAATTACCTAAATTACTTCGGCTACCGTAAATCACCCCCAACTATACCTTACCACAACAAACCAAACCATATCATCTTAAAATTACAAAAAAAGGTGTACAAATCATAACAAACTATGCCAGACTCACAGAAATTACTTCGGCTACTCTAAATCATCACCAACTAACCCTTACCACAACAAACTAAACCCAATCACTTTTAAATTACAAAAAAATGCTACTAACCATAGCAAACTATGCCAAACTCGCCTAAATTACTTCGGCTACCATAAACCATCACCATCTAACCCTTACCACAACAAACTAAACCCAATCACTTTTAAATTACAAAAAAATGCTACTAACCATAGCAAACTATGCCAAACTCACCTAAATTACTTCAGCTATCAAAAATCATCCCCAACTACACTTTACAGCAACAAACCAAGCCCAATCACTTTAAAATTACAAAAAAATGCTAAAAATCATTACAAACTATACCAGAATCACCTAAATTACTTCGGCTAACGTAAATCACCCCCAACTATACCTTACCACAACAAACCAAACCATATCATCTTAAAATTACAAAAAAAGGTGTACAAATCATAACAAACTATGCCAGACTCACCTAAATTACTTCGGCTACTCTAAATCATCACCAACTAACCCTTACCACAACAAACTAAACCCAATCAATTTTAAATTACAAAAAAATGCTACTAACCATAGCAAACTATACCAAACTCGCCTAAATTACTTCGGCTACCATAAATCATCACCAACTAACCTTTACCACAACAAACTAAACCCAATCACTTTTAAATTACAAAAAAATGCTACTAACCATAGCAAACTATGCCAAACTCACCTAAATTACTTCGGCTACCAAAAATCACCCCCAACTACACTTTACAGCAACCAACTAAGCCCAATCACTTTAAAATTACAAAAAAATGCTAAAAATTATAACAAACTATACCAGAATCACCTAAATTACTTCGGCTACCGTAAATCACCCCCAACTATACCTTACCACAACAAACCAAACCATATCATCTTAAAATTACAAAAAAAAGTGTACAAATCATAACAAACTATGCCAGACTCACAGAAATTACTTCGGCTACTCTAAATCATCACCAACTAACCCTTACCACAACAAACTAAACCCAATCACTTTTAAATTACAAAAAAATGCTACTAACCATAGCAAACTATGCCAAACTCACCTAAATTACTTCGGCTACTATAAATCATCACCAACTAACCTTTACCACAACAAACTAAACCCAATCACTTTTAAATTACAAAAAAATGCTACTAACCATAGCAAACTATGCCAAACTTACCTAAATTACTTCGGCTATCAAAAATCACCCCCAACTACACTTTACAGCAACAAACTAAGCCCAATCACTTTAAAATTACAAAAAAATGCTAAAAATCATAACAAACTATACCAGAATTACCTAAATTACTTCGGCTACCGTAAATCACCCCCAACTATACCTTACCACAACAAACCAAACCATATCATCTTAAAATTACAAAAAAAGGTGTACAAATCATAACAAACTATGCCAGACTCACAGAAATTACTTCGGCTACTCTAAATCATCACCAACTAACCCTTACCACAACAAACTAAACCCAATCACTTTTAAATTACAAAAAAATGCTACTAACCATAGCAAACTATGCCAAACTCGCCTAAATTACTTCGGCTACCATAAATCATCACCATCTAACCCTTACCACAACAAACTAAACCCAATCACTTTTAAATTACAAAAAAATGCTACTAACCATAGCAAACTATGCCAAACTCACCTAAATTACTTCAGCTATCAAAAATCATCCCCAACTACACTTTACAGCAACAAACCAAGCCCAATCACTTTAAAATTACAAAAAAATGCTAAAAATCATAACAAACTATACCAGAATCACCTAAATTACTTCGGCTAACGTAAATCACCCCCAACTATACCTTACCACAACAAACCAAACCATATCATCTTAAAATTACAAAAAAAGGTGTACAAATCATAACAAACTATGCCAGACTCACCTAAATTACTTCGGCTACTCTAAATCATCACCAACTAACCCTTACCACAACAAACTAAACCCAATCAATTTTAAATTACAAAAAAATGCTACTAACCATAGCAAACTATACCAAACTCGCCTAAATTACTTCGGCTACCATAAATCATCACCAACTAACCTTTACCACAACAAACTAAACCCAATCACTTTTAAATTACAAAAAAATGCTACTAACCATAGCAAACTATGCCAAACTCACCTAAATTACTTCGGCTACTATAAATCATCACCAACTAACCTTTACCACAACAAACTAAACCCAATCACTTTTAAATTACAAAAAAATGCTACTAACCATAGCAAACTATGCCAAACTCACTTAAATAACTTCGGCTACCATAAATCATCACCAACTAACCCTTACCACAACAAACTAAACCCAATCACTTTTAAAATACAAAAAAATGCTACTAACCATAGCAAACTATGCCAAACTCACCTAAATTACTTCGGATATCAAAAATCACCCCCAATTACCCTTTACAGGACCTTTACAGCAACAAGCTAAGCCCAATCACTTTAAAATTACAAAAAAATGCTAAAAATCATAACAAACTATACCAGAATCACCTAAATTACTTCGGCTACCGTAAATCACCCCCAACTATTCCTTACCACAACAAACCAAACCATATCTTCTTAAAATTACAAAAAAAGGTGAACAAATTATAACAAACTATGCCAGACTCACCTAAATTACTTCGGCTACTCTAAATCATCACCAACTAACCCTTACCACAACAAATTAAACCCAATCACTTTTAAATTACAAAAAAATGCTACTAACCATAGCAAAGTATGCCAAACTCACCCAAATTACTTCGGCTATCAAAAATCACCCCCAACTACACTTTACAGCAACAAACTAAGCCCAATCATTTTAAAATTACAAAAAAATGCTAAAAATCATAACAAACTATACCAGAATCACCTAAATTACTTCGGCTACCGTAAATCACCCACAACTATCCCTTACCACAACAAACCAAACCATATCATCTTAAAATTACAAAAAAAGGTGAACAAATTATAACAAATTATGCCAGACTCCCCTAAATTACTTCGGCTACTCTAAATCATCACCAACTAACCCTTACCACAACAAACTAAACCCAATCACTTTAAAATTACAAAAAAATGCTAAAAATCATAACAAACTATACCAGAATCACCTAAATTACTTCGGCTACCGTAAATCACCCCCAACTATCCCTTACCACAACAAATCAAACCATATCATCTTAAAATTACAAAAAAAGGTGTACAAATCATAACAAACTATGCCAGACTCACCGAAATTACTTCGGCTACTCTAAATCATCACCAACTAACCCTTACCACAACAAACTAAACCCAATCACTTTTAAATTACAAAAAAATGCTACTAACCATAGCAAACTATGCCAAACTCACCTAAATTACTTCGGCTATCAAAAATCACCCCCAACTACACTTTACAGCAACAAACTAAGCCCAATCACTTTAAAATTACAAAAAAATGCTAAAAATCATAACAAACTATACCAGAATCACCTAAATTACTTCGGCTACCGTAAATAACCCCCAACTATCCCTTACCACAACAAACCAAACCATATCATCTTAAAATTACAAAAAAAGGTGTACAAATCATAACAAACTATGCCAGACTCTCCTAAATTACTTCGGCTACTCTAAATCATCACCAACTAACCCTTACCACAACAAACTAAACCCAATCACATTTAAATTACAAAAAAATGATACTAACCATAGCAAACTATGCCAAACTCACCTAAATTACTTCGGCTACCATAAATCATCACCAACTAACCCTTACCACAACAAACTAAACCCAATCACTTTTAAATTACAAAAAATGCTACTAACCATAGCAAACTATGCCAAACTCACCTAAATTACTTCGGCTATCAAAAATCAGCCCCAACTACACTTTACAGCAACAAACTACTATGCTAAAATGCTAAAAATCATAACAAACTATACCAGAATTACCTAAATTACTTCGGCTACCGTAAATCACCCCCAACTATCCCTTACCACAACAAACCAAACCATATCATCTTAAAATTACGAAAAAAGGTTTACAAATCATAACAAACTATGCCAGACTCACCTAAATTACTTCGGCTACTCTAAATCATCACCAACTAACCCTTACCACAACAAACAAAACCCAATCACTTTTAAATTACAAAAAAATGCTACTAACCATAGCAAACTATGCCAAACTCACTTAAATTACTTCGGCTATCAAAAATCACCCCCAACTACACTTTACAGCAACAAACTAAGCCCAATCACTTTAAAATACAAAAAAATGCTAAAAATCATAACAAACTATACCAGAATCACCTAAATTACTTCGGCTACAGTAAATCACCTCCAACTATCCCTTACCACAACAAACCAAACCATATCATCTTAAAATTACAAAAAAAGGTGTACAAATCATAACAAACTATGCCAGACTCACCTAAATTACTTCGGCTACTCTAAATCATCACCAACTAACCCTTACCACAACAAACAAAACCCAATCACTTTTAAATTACAAAAAAATGCTACTAACCATAGCAAACTATGCCAAACTCACCTAAATTACTTCGGCTATCAAAATTCACCCCCAACTACACTTTACAGCAACAAACTAAGCCCAATCACTTTAAAATTACAAAAAAATGCTAAAAATCATAACAAACTATACCAGAATCACTTAATTACTTCGGCTACCGTAAATCACCCCAACTATCCCTTACCACAACAAACCTAACCATATCATCTTAAAATTACAAAAAAAGGTGTTCAAATCATAACAAACTATGCCAGACTCACCTAAATTACTTCGGCTACTCTAAATCATCACCAACTAACCCTTACCACAACAAACTAAACCCAATCACTTTTAAATTACAAAAAAATGCTACTAACCATAGCAAACTATGCCAAACTCACCTAAATTACTTCGGCTACCATAAATCATCACCAACTAACCCTTACCACAACAAACTAAACCCAATCACTTTTAAATTACAAAAAAATGCTACTAACCATAGCAAACTATGCCAAAGTCACCTAAATTACTTCGGCTATCAAAAATCACCCCCAACTACACTTTACAGCAACAAACTAAGCCCAATCACTTTAAAATTACAAAAAAATGCTAAAAATCATAACAAACTATACCAGAATCACCTAAATTACTTCGGCTACCGTAAATCAACCCCAACTATCCCTTACCACAACAAACCTAACTATATAATTTTAAAATTACAAAAAAAGGTGAACAAATTATAACAAACTATGCCAGACTCACCTAAATTACTTCGGCTACTCTATATCATCACCAAGTAACCCTTACCACAACAAACTAAACCCAATCACTTTAAAATTACAAAAAAATGCTAAAAATCATAACAAACTATACCAGAATCACCTAAATTACTTCGGCTACCGTAAATCACCCCCAACTATCCCTTACCACAACAAACCAAACCATGTCATCTTAAAATTACAAAAAAAGGTGTACAAATCATAACAAACTATGCCAGACACACCGAAATTACTTCGGCTACTCTAAATCATCACCAACTAACCCTTACCACAACAAACTAAACCCAATCACTTTTAAATTACAAAAAAATGCTACTAACCATAGCAAACTATGCCAAACTCACCTAAATTACTTCGGCTATCAAAAATCGCCCCCAACTACACCTTACAGCAACAAACTAAGCCCAATCACTTTAAAATTACAAAAAAATGCTAAAAATCATAACAAACTATACCAGAATCACCTAAATTACTTCGGCTACCGTAAATCACCCCCAACTATCCCTTACCACAACAAACCAAACCATATCATCTTAAAATTACAAAAAAAGTGTACAAATCATAACAAACTATGCCAGACTCACCTAAATTACTTCGGCTACTCTAAATCATCACCAACTAACCCTTACCACAACAAACTAAACCCAATCACATTTAAATTACAAAAAAATGATACTAACCATAGCAAACTATGCCAAACTCACCTAAATTATTTCGGCTACCATAAATCATCACCAACTTACCCTTACCACAACAAACTAAGCCCAATCACTTTAAAATTACAAAAAAATGCTACTAACCATAGCAAACTATGCCAAACTCACCTAAATTACTTCGGCTATCAAAAATCAGCCCCAACTACACTTTACAGCAACAAACTAAGCCCAATCACTTTAAAATTACAAAAAAATGCTAAAAATCATAACAAACTATACCAGAATCACCTAAATTACTTCGGCTACGGTAAATCGCCCCCAACTATCCCTTACCACAACAAACCAAACCATATCATCTTAAAATTACAAAAAAAGGTGTACAAATCATAACAAATTATGCCAGACTCACCTAAATTACTTCGGCTACCCTAAATCATCACCAACTAACCCTTACCACAACAACTAAACCCAATCACTTTTAAATCACAAAAAAATGCTACTGACCATAGCAAACTATGCCAAACTCACCTAAATTACTTCGGCTACCATAAATCATCACCAACTAACACTTACCACAACAAACAAAACCCAATCACTTTTTAATTACAAAAAAATGCTACTAACCAGAACAAACTATGCCAAACTCATATAAATTACTTCGGCTATCCAAAATCACCCCCAACTACACTTTACATAAACAAACTAAACCCAATCACTTTAAAATTACAAAAAAATGCTAAAAATCATAACAAACTATACCAGAATCACCTAAATTACTTCGGCTACCGTAAATCACCCCCAACTATCCCTTACCACAACAAACCAAACCATATCATCTTAAAATTACAAAAAAAGGTGTACAAATCATAACAAACTATGCCAGACTCACCTAAATTACTTCGGCTACTCTAAATCATCACCAACTAACCCTTACCACAACAAACTAAACCCAATCACATTTAAATTACAAAAAAATGATACTAACCATAGCAAACTATGCCAAACGCACCTAAATTACTTCGGCTACCATAAATCATCACCAAATTACCCTTACCACAACAAACTAAGCCCAATCAATTTAAAATTACAAAAAAATGCTACTAACCATAGCAAACTATGCCAAACTCACCTAAATTATTTCGGCTATCAAAAATCAGCCCCAACTACAGTTTACAGCAACAAACTAAGCCCAATCACTTTAAAATTACAAAAAAATGCTAAAAATCATAACAAACTATACCAGAATCACCTAAATTACTTCGGCTACCGTAAATCACCCCCAACTACCCCTTACCACAACAAACCAAACCATATCATCTTAAAATTACAAAAAAAGGTGTACAAATCATAACAAACTATGCCAGACTCACCTAAATTACTTCGGCTACTCTAAATCATCACCAACTAACCCTTACCACAACAAACTAAACCCAATCACATTTAAATTACAAAAAAATGATACTAACCATAGCAAACTATGCCAAACTTACCTAAATTACTTCGGCTATCAAAAATCATCACCAAATTACCCTTACCACAACAAACTAAGCCCAATCAATTTAAAATTACAAAAAAATGCTACTAACTATAGCAAACTATGCCAAACTCACCTAAATTACTTCGGCTATCAAAAATCAGCCCCAACTACAGTTTACAGCAACAAACTAAGCCCAATCACTTTAAAATTACAAAAAAATGCTAAAAATCATAACAAACTATACCAGAATCACCTAAATTACTTCGGCTACCGTAAATCACCCCCAACTACCCCTTACCACAACAAACCAAACCATATCATCTTAAAATTACAAAAAAAGGTGTACAAATCATAACAAACGATGCCAGACTCACCTAAATTACTTCGGCTACTCTAAATCATCACCAACTAACCCTTACCACAACAAACTAAACCCAATCACATTTAAATTACAAAAAAATGATACTAACCATAGCAAACTATGCCAAACTTACCTAAATTACTTCGGCTACCATAAATCATCACCAAATTACCCTTACCACAACAAACTAAGCCCAATCAATTTAAAATTACAAAAAAATGCTACTAACTATAGCAAACTATGCCAAACTCACCTAAATTACTTCGGCTATCAAAAATCAGCCCCAACTACAGTTTACAGCAACAAACTAAGCCCAATCACTTTAAAATTACAAAAAAAATGCTAAAAATCATAACAAACTATACCAGAATCACCTAAATTACTTCTGCTACCGTAAATCTCCCCCAACTATGTCTTACCACAACAAACCAAACCATATCATCTTAAAATTACAAAAAAAGGTGTACAAATCATAACAAAATATGCCAGACTCACCTAAATTACTTCGGCTACTCTAAATCATCACCAACTAACCCTTACCACAACAAACTAAACCCAATCATTTTTAAATCACAAAAAAATGCTACTGACCATAGCAAACTATGCCAAACTCACTTAAATTACTTCGGCTACCATAAATCATCACCAACTAACACTTACCACAGCAAACAAATCCCAATAACTTTTAAATTACAAAAAAATGCTACTAACCATAGCAAACTATGCCAAACTCATATAAATTAATTCGGCTATCCAAAATCACCCCCAACTACACTTTACATAAACAAACTAAGCCCAATCACTTTAAAATTACAAAAAAATGCTAAAAATCATAACAAACTAAACCAAAATCACCTAAATTACTTCGGCTACCGTAAATCACCCCCAACTATCCCTTACCACAACAAACCTAACCATATCATCTTATAATTACAAAAAAAGGTAAACAAATTATAACAAACTATGCCAGACTCACCTAAATTACTTCGGCTACTCTAAATCATCACCAACTAACCCTTACCACAACAAACTAAACCCAATCACTTTAAAATTACAAAAAAATGCTAAAAATCATAACAAACTATACCAGAATCACCTAAATTACTTCGGCTACCGTAAATCACCCCAACTATCCCTTACCACAACAAACCAAACCATATCATCTTAAAATTACAAAAAAAGGTGTACAAATCATAACAAACTATGCCAGACTCACCTAAATTACTTCGGCTACTCTAAATCATCACCAACTAACCCTTACCACAACAAACTAAACCCAATCACATTTAAATTACAAAAAAATGATACTAACCATAGCAAACTATGCCAAACTCACCTAAATTACTTCGGCTACCATAAATCATCACCAAATTACCCTTACCACAACAAACTAAGCCCAATCAATTTAAAATTACAAAAAAATGCTACTAACCATAGCAAACTATGCCAAACTCACCTAAATTACTTCGGCTATCAAAAATCAGCCCCAACTACAGTTTACAGCAACAAACTAAGCCCAATCACTTTAAAATTACAAAAAAATGCTAAAAATCATAACAAACTATACCAGAATCACCTAAATTAGTTCGGCTACCGTAAATCACCCCCAACTACCCCTTACCACAACAAACCAAACCATATCATCTTAAAATTACAAAAAAAGGTGTACAAATCATAACAAACTATGCCAGACTCACCTAAATTACTTCGGCTACTCTAAATCATCACCAACTAACCCTTACCACAACAAACTAAACCCAATCACATTTAAATTACAAAAAAATGATACTAACCATAGCAAACTATGCCAAACTTACCTAAATTACTTCGGCTACCATAAATCATCACCAAATTACCCTTACCACAACAAACTAAGCCCAATCAATTTAAAATTACAAAAAAATGCTACTAACTATAGCAAACTATGCCAAACTCACCTAAATTACTTCGGCTATCAAAAATCAGCCCCAACTACAGTTTACAGCAACAAACTAAGCCCAATCACTTTAAAATTACAAAAAAAATGCTAAAAATCATAACAAACTATACCAGAATCACCTAAATTACTTCGGCTACCGTAAATCTCCCCCAACTATGTCTTACCACAACAAACCAAACCATATCATCTTAAAATTACAAAAAAAGGTGTACAAATCATAACAAAATATGCCAGACTTACCTAAATTACTTCGGCTACTCTAAATCATCACCAACTAACCCTTACCACAACAAACTAAACCCAATCACTTTTAAATCACAAAAAAATGCTACTGACCATAGCAAACTATGCCAAACTCACTTAAATTACTTCGGCTACCATAAATCATCACCAACTAACACTTACCACAGCAAACAAAACCCAATCACTTTAAAATTACAAAAAAATGCTAAAAATCATAACAAACTATACCAAAATCACCTAAATTACTTCGGCTACCGTAAATCACCCCCAACTATCCCTTACCACAACAAACCTAACCATATCATCTTAAAATTACAAAAAAAGGTAAACAAATTATAACAAACTATGCCAGACTCACCTAAATTACTTCGGCTACTCTAAATCATCACCAACTAACCCTTACCACAACAAACTAAACCCAATCACTTTAAGATTACAAAAAAATGCTAAAAATCATAACAAACTATACCAGAATCACCTAAATTACTTCGGCTACCGTAAATCACCCCAACTATCCCTTACCACAACAAATCAAACCATATCATCTTAAAATTACAAAAAAAGGTGTACAAATCATAACAAACTATGCCAGACTCACCGAAATTACTTCGGCTACTCTAAATCATCACCAACTAACCCTTACCACAACAAACTAAACCCAATCACTTTTAAATTACAAAAAAATGCTACTAACCATAGCAAACTATGCCAAACTCACCTAAATTACTTCGGCTATCAAAAATCACCCCCAGCTACACTTTACAGCAACAAACTAAGCCCAATCACTTTAGAATTACAAAAAAATGCTAAAAATCATAACAAGCTATACCAGAATCACCTAAATTACTTCGGCTACCGTAAATCACCCCCAACTATCCCTTACCACAACAAATCAAACCATATCATCTTAAAATTACAAAAAAAGTGTACAAATCATAACAAACTATGCCAGACTCACCTAAATTACTTCGGCTACTCTAAATCAACACCAACTAACCCTTACCACAACAAACTAAACCCAATCACATTTAAATTACAAAAAAATGATGCTAACCATAGCGAACTATGCCAAACTCACCTAAATTACTTCGGCTACCATAAATCATCACCAACTTACCCTTACCACAACAAACAAAACCCAATCACTTTTAAATTACAAAAAAATGCTACTAACCATAGCAAACTATGCCAAACTCATATAAATTACTTCGGCTATCTAAAATCACCCCCAACTACACTTTACATAAACAAACTAAGCCCAATCACTTTAAAATTACAAAAAAATGCTAAAAATCATAACAAACTATACCAGAATCACCTAAATTACTTCAGCTAACGTAAATCACCCCCAACTATCCCTTACCACAGCAAACCAAACCATATCATCTTAAAATTACAAAAAAAGGTGTACAAATCATAACAAACTATGCCAGACTCACCTAAATTACTTCGGCTACTCTAAATCATCACCAACTAACCCTTACCACAACAAACTAAACCCAATCTTTTTAAATTACAAAAAAATGCTACTAACCATAGCAAACTATGCCAGACTCACCTAAATTACATCGGCTACCATAAATCATTACCAACTAACCCTTACCACAACAAACTAAACCCAATCACTTTTAAATTACAAAAAAATGCTACTAACCATAGCAAACTATGCCAAACTCACCTAAATTACTTCGGCTATCAAAAATCAGCCCCAACTACACTTTACAGCAACAAACTAAGCCCAATCACTTTAAAATTACAAAAAAATTCTAAAAATCATAACAAACTATACCAGAATCACCTAAATTACTTCGGCTACCGTAAATCACCCCCAACTATCCCTTATCACAACAAACCAAACCATATCATCTTAAAATTACAAAAAAAAAGGTGTACAAATCATAACAAACTATGCCAGACTCACCTAAATTACTTCGGCTACTCTAAATCATCACCAACTAACCCTTACCACAACAAACTAAACCCAATCACATTTAAATTACAAAAAAATGATACTAACCATAGCAAACTATGCCAAACTCACCTAAATTACTTCGGTTACCATAAATCATCACCAACTTACCCTTACCACAACAAACTAAGCCCAATCACTTTAAAATTACAAAAAAATGCTACAAACCACAGCAAATTATGCCAAACTCACCTAAATTACTTCGGCTATCAAAAATCAGCCCCAACTACACTTTACAGCAACAACATAAGCCCAATCTCTTTAAAATTAAAAAAAATGCTAAAAATCACCACAAACTATACCAGAATCACCTAAATTACTTCGGCTACCGTAAATCGGCCCCAACTATCCCTTACCACAACAAACCAAACCATATCATCTTAAAATTACAAAAAATGGTGTACAAATCATAACAAATTATGCCAGACTCACCTAAATTACTTCGGCTACTCAAAATCATCACCAACTAACCCTTACCACAACAAACTAAACCCAATCACTTTTAAATCACAAAAAAATGCTACTGAAATAGCAAACTATGCCAAACTCACCTAAATTACTTCGGCTACCATAAATCATCACCAACTAACACTTACCACAACAAACAAAACCCAATCACTTTTAAATTACAAAAAAATGCTACTAACCATAGCAAACTATGCCAAACTCATATAAATTACTTCGGCTATCCAAAATCACCCCCAACTACACTTTACATAAACAAACTAAGCCCAATCACTTTAAAATTACAAAAAAATGCTAAAAATCATAACAAACTATACCAGAATCACCTAAATTACTTCGGCTACCGTAAATCACCCCCAACTATCCCTTACCACAACAAACCAAACCATATCATCTTAAAATTACAAAAAAAGGTGTACAAATCATAACAAACTATGCCAGACTCACCTAAATTACTTCGGCTACTCTAAATCATCACCAACTAACCCTTACCACAACAAACTAAACCCAATCATTTTTAAATTACAAAAAAATGCTACTAACCATAGCAAACTATGCCAGACATACCTAAATTACTTCGGCTACCATAAATCATCACCAACTAACCCTTACCACAACAAACTAAACCCAATCACTTTTAAATTACAAAAAAATGCTACTAACCATAGCAAACTATGCCAAACTCACCTAAATTACTTCGGCTATCAAAAATCACCCCCAACTACACTTTACAGCCACAAACTAAGCCCAATTACTTTAAAATTACAAAAAAATGCTAAAAATCATAACAAACTATACCAGAATCACCTAAATTACTTCGGCTACCGTAAATCACCCCCAACTATCCCTTACCACAACAAACCAAACCATATCATCTTAAAATTACAAAAAAAGGTGTACAAATCATAACAAACTATGCCAGACTCACCTAAATTATTTCGGCTACTCTAAATCATTACCAACTAACCCTTACCACAACAAACTAAACCCAATCATTTTTAAATTACAAAAAAATGCTACTAACCATAGCAAACTATGCCAGACATACCTAAATTACTTCGGCTACCATAAATCATCACCAACTAACCCTTACCACAACAAACTAAACCCAATCACTTTTAAATTACAAAAAAATGCTACTAACCATAGCAAACTATGCCAAACTCACCTAAATTACTTCGGCTATCAAAAATCACCCCCAACTACACTTTACAGCAACAAATTAAGCCCAATTACTTTAAAATTACAAAAAAATGCTAAACCAAACTATACCAGAATCACCTAAATTACTTCGGCTACCGTAAATCACCCCCAACTATCCCTTACCACAACAAACCAAACCATATCATCTTAAAATTACAAAAAAAGGTGTACAAATCATAACAAACTATGTCAGACTCACCTAAATTATTTTGGCTACTCTAAATCATTACCAACTAACCCTTACCACAACAAACTAAACCCAATCACATTTAAATTACAAAAAAATGATACTAACCATAGCAAACTATGCCAAACTCACCTAAATTACTTCGGCTATCAAAAATCAGCCCCAACAACACTTTACAGCAACAACCTAAGCCCAATCACTTTAAAATTACAAAAAAATGCTAAAAATCACAACAAACTATACCAGAATCACCTAAATTACTTCGGCTACCGTAAATCGCCCCCAACTATCCCTTACCACAACAAACCAAACCATATCATCTTAAAATTACAAAAAAAAGTGTACAAATCATAACAAATTATGCCAGATTCACCTAAATTATTTCGGCTACTCAAAATCATCACCAACTAACCCTTACCAAAACAAACTAAACCCAATCACTTTTAAATCACAAAAAAATGCTACTGACCATAGCAAACTATGCCAAACTCACCTAAATTACTTCGGCTTCACCAACTAACCCTTACCTCAACAAACTAAACCAAATCACTTTTAAATTAAAAAAAAATGCTACTAACCATAGCAAACTATGCCAAACTCACCTAAATTACTTCGGCTATCAAAAATCAGCCCCAACAACACTTTACAGCAACAACCTAAGCCCAATCACTTTAAAATTACAAAAAAATGCTAAAAATCACAACAAACTATACCAGAATCACCTAAATTACTTCGGCTACCGTAAATCGCCCCCAACTATCCCTTACCACAACAAACCAAACCATATCATCTTAAAATTACAAAAAAAAGTGTACAAATCATAACAAACTATGCCAGACTTACCTAAATTACTTCGGCTACTCTAAATCATCACCAACTAACCCTTACCACAACAAACTAAACCCAATCACTTTTAAATTACAAAAAAATGCTACTAACCATAGCAAACTATGCCAAACTCACCTAAATTACTTCGGCTACCATAAATCATCACCAACTAACCCTTACCACAACAAACTAATCTCAATCACTTTTAAATTACAAAAAAATGCTACTAACCTTAGCTAACTATGCCAAACTTACCTAAATTACTTCGGCTATCAAAAATCACCCCCAACTACACTTTACAGCAACAAACTAAGCCCAATCACTTTAAAATTACAAAAAAATGCTAAAAATCATAACAAACTATACCAGAATCACCTAAATTACTTCGGCAACCGTAAATTACCCCCAACTATCCCTTACCACAACAAACCAAACCATATCATCTTAAAATTAGAAAAAAGGTGTACAAATCATAACAAACTATGCCAGACTCACCTAAATTACTTCGGCTACTCTAAATCATCACTAACTAACCCTTACCACAACAAACTAAACCCAATCACTTTTAAATTACAAAAAAATGCTACTAACCATAGCAAACTATGCCAAACTCACCTAAATTACTTCGGCTACCATAAATCATCACCAACTTACCCTTACCACAACAAACTAAGTCCTATCACTTTAAAATTACAAAAAAATGCTACTAACCATAGCAAACTATGCCAAACTCACCTAAATTACTTCGGCTATCAAAAAGCAGCCCCAACTACACTTTACAGCAACAAACTAAGCCCAATCACTTTAAAATTACAAAAAAATGCTAAAAATCACAACAAACTATACCAGAATCACCTAAATTACTTCGGCTACCGTAAATCGCCCCCAACTATCCCTTACCACAACAAACCAAACCATATCATCTTAAAATTACAAAAAAAGGTGTACAAATCATAACAAATTATGCCAGACTCACCTAAATTACTTCGGCTACTCAAAATCATCACCAACTAACCCTTACCACAACAAACTAAACCCAATCACTTTTAAATTACAAAAAAATGCTACTAACCATAGCAACCTATGCCAAACTCATATAAATTACTACGGTTACTCTAAATCATCACCAACTATCCCTTACCACAACAAACTAAACCCAATCACTTTTAAATCACAAAAAAATGCTACTGACCATAGCAAACTATGCCAAACTCACCTAAATTACTTCGGCTACCATAAATCATCACCAACTAACACTTACCACAACAAACAAAACCCAATCACTTTTAAATTACAAAAAAATGCTACTAACCATAGCAACCTATGCCAAACTCATATAAATTACTACGGTTACTCTAAATCATCACCAACTATCCCTTACCACAACAAACTAAACCCAATCACTTTTAAATCACAAAAAAATGCTACTGACCATAGCAAACTATGCCAAACTCACCTAAATTACTTCGGCTACCATAAATCATCACCAACTAACACTTACCACAACAAACAAAACCCAATCACTTTTAAATTACAAAAAAATGCTACTAACCATAGCAACCTATGCCAAACTCATATAAATTACTTCGGTTACTCTAAATCATCACCAACTATCCCTTACCACAACAAACAAAACCCAATCACTTTTAAATTACAAAAAAATGCTACTAACCATAGCAACCTATGCCAAACTCATATAAATTACTTCGGTTACTCTAAATCATCACCAACTATCCCTTACCACAACAAACTAAACCCAATCACTTTTAAATCACAAAAAAATGCTACTGACCATAGCAAACTATGCCAAACTCACCTAAATTACTTCGGCTACCATAAATCATCACCAACTAACACTTACCACAACAAACAAAACCCAATCACTTTTAAATCACAAAAAAATGCTACTGACCATAGCAAACTATGCCAAACTCACCTAAATTACTTCGGCTACCATAAATCATCACCAACTAACACTTACCACAACAAACAAAACCCAATCACTTTTAAATTACAAAAAAATGCTACTAACCATAGCAACCTATGCCAAACTCATATAAATTACTTCGGTTACTCTAAATCATCACCAACTATCCCTTACCACAACAAACTAAACCCAATCACTTTTAAATCACAAAAAAATGCTACTGACCATAGCAAACTATGCCAAACTCACCTAAATTACTTCGGCTACTCTAAATCATCACCAACTAACCCTTACCACAACAAACTAAACCCAATCACTTTTAAATCACAAAAAAATGCTACTGACCATAGCAAACTATGCCAAACTCACCTAAATTACTTCGGCTACCATAAATCATCACCAACTAACACTTACCACAACAAACAAAACCCAATCACTTTTAAATTACAAAAAAATGCTACTAACCATAGCAACCTATGCCAAACTCACCTAAATTACTTCGGCTACTCTAAATCATCACCAACTAACCCTTACCACAACAAACTAAACCCAATCACTTTTAAATCACAAAAAAATGCTACTAACCATAGCAACCTATGCCAAACTCATATAAATTACTTCGGTTACTCTAAATCATCACCAACTATCCCTTACCACAACAAACTAAACCCAATCACTTTTAAATCACAAAAAAATGCTACTGACCATAGCAAACTATGCCAAACTCACCTAAATTACTTCGGCTACTCTAAATCATCACCAACTAACCCTTACCACAACAAACTAAACCCAATCACTTTTAAATCACAAAAAAATGCTACTGACCATAGCAAACTATGCCAAACTCACCTAAATTACTTCGGCTACCATAAATCATCACCAACTAACACTTACCACAACAAACAAAACCCAATCAATTTTAAATCACAAAAAAATGCTACTGACCATAGCAAACTATGCCAAACTCACCTAAATTACTTCGGCTACCATAAATCATCACCAACTAACACTTACCACAACAAACAAAACCCAATCACTTTTAAATTACAAAAAAATGCTACTAACCATAGCAACCTATGCCAAACTCATATAAATTACTTCGGTTACTCTAAATCATCACCAACTATCCCTTACCACAACAAACTAAACCCAATCACTTTTAAATCACAAAAAAATGCTACTGACCATAGCAAACTATGCCAAACTCACCTAAATTACTTCGGCTACCATAAATCATCACCAACTAACACTTACCACAACAAACAAAACCCAATCATTTTTAAATTACAAAAAAATGCTACTAACCATAGCAACCTATGCCAAACTCATATAAATTACTTCGGTTACTCTAAATCATCACCAACTATCCCTTACCACAACAAACTAAACCCAATCACTTTTAAATCACAAAAAAATGCTACTGACCATAGCAAACTATGCCAAACTCACCTAAATTACTTCGGCTACTCTAAATCATCACCAACTAACCCTTACCACAACAAACTAAACCCAATCAATTTTAAATCACAAAAAAATGCTACTGACCATAGCAAACTATGCCAAACTCACCTAAATTACTTCGGCTACCATAAATCATCACCAACTAACACTTACCAGAACAAACAAAACCCAATCACTTTTAAATTACAAAAAAATGCTACTAACCATAGCAACCTATGCCAAACTCATATAAATTACTTCGGTTACTCTAAATCATCACCAACTATCCCTTACCACAACAAACTAAACCCAATCACTTTTAAATCACAAAAAAATGCTACTGACCATAGCAAACTATGCCAAACTCACCTAAATTACTTCGGCTACTCTAAATCATCACCAACTAACCCTTACCACAACAAACTAAACCCAATCACTTTTAAATCACAAAAAAATGCTACTGACCATAGCAAACTATGCCAAACTCACCTAAATTACTTCGGCTACCATAAATCATCACCAACTAACACTTACCACAACAAACAAAACCCAATCACTTTTAAATTACAAAAAAATGCTACTAACCATAGCAACCTATGCCAAACTCATATAAATTACTTCGGTTACTCTAAATCATCACCAACTATCCCTTACCACAACAAACTAAACCCAATCACTTTTAAATCACAAAAAAATGCTACTGACCATAGCAAACTATGCCAAACTCACCTAAATTACTTCGGCTACCATAAATCATCACCAACTAACACTTACCACAACAAACAAAACCCAATCACTTTTAAATTACAAAAAAATGCTACTAACCATAGCAACCTATGCCAAACTCATATAAATTACTTCGGTTACTCTAAATCATCACCAACTATCCCTTACCACAACAAACTAAACCCAATCACTTTTAAATCACAAAAAAATGCTACTGACCATAGCAAACTATGCCAAACTCACCTAAATTACTTCGGCTACTCTAAATCATCACCAACTAACCCTTACCACAACAAACTAAACCCAATCACTTTTAAATCACAAAAAAATGCTACTGACCATAGCAAACTATGCCAAACTCACCTAAATTACTTCGGCTACCATAAATCATCACCAACTAACACTTACCACAACAAACAAAACCCAATCACTTTTGAATTACAAAAAAATGCTACTAACCATAGCAAACTATGCCAAACTCATAAAAATTATTTTGGCTATCCAAAATCACCCCCAACTACACTTTACATAAACAAACTAAGCCCAATCACTTTAAAATTACAAAAAATGCTAAAAATCATAACAAACTATACCAGAATCACCTAAATTACTTCGGCTACCGTAAATCACCCCCAACTATCCCTTACCACAACAAACCAAACCATATCATCTTAAAATTACAAAAAAAGATGTACAAATCATAACAAACTATGCCAGACTCACCTATATTACTTCGGCTACTCTAAATCATCACCAACTAACCCTTACCACAACAAACTAAACCCAATCATTTTTAAATTACAAAAAAATGCTACTAACCATAGCAAACTATGCCAGACTTACCTAAATTACTTCGGCTACCATAAAATATCACCAACTAACCCTTACCACCACAAACTAAACCCAATCACGTTTAAATTACAAAAAAATGCTACTAACCATAGCAAACTATGCCAAACTCACCTAAATTACTTCGGCTATCAAAAGTCAACCCCAACTACACTTTACAGCAACAAACTAAGCCCAATCACTTTAAACTTACAAAAAAATGCTAAAAATCATAACAAACTATACCAGAATCACCTAAATTACTTCGGCTACCGTAAATCACCCCCAACTATCCCTTACCACAACAAACCTAACCATATCATCTTAAAATTACAAAAAAAGGTGAACAAATTATAACAAACTATGCCAGACTCACCTAAATTACTTCGGCTACTCTAAATCATCACCAACTAACCCTTACCACAACACGCTAAACCCAATCACTTTAAAATTACAAAAAAATGCTAAAAATCATAACAAACTATACCAGAATCACCTAAATTACTTCGGCTACCGTAAATCATCCCCAACTATCCCTTACCACAACAAACCAAACCATATCATCTTAGAATTACAAAAAAAAAAGGTGTACAAATCATAACAAACTATGCCAGACTCACCTAAATTACTTCGGCTACTCTAAATCATCACCAACTAACCCTTACCACAACAAACTAAACCCAATCACTTTAAAATTACAAAAAAATGCTACTAACCATAGCAAACTATGCCAAACTTACCTAAATTACTTCGGCTATCAAAAAACAACCTTAACTACACTTTACAGCAACAAACTAAGCCCAATCACTTTAAAATTACAAAAAAATGCTAAAAATCATAACAAACTACACCAGAATCACCTAAATTACTTCGGCTACCGTAAATCGCCCCCAACTATCCCTTACCACAACAAACCAAACCATATCATCTTAAAATTACAAAAAAAGGTGTACAAATCATAACAAATTATGCCAGACTCACCTAAATTACTTCGGCTACTCTAAATCATCACTAACTAACCCTTACCACAACAAACTAAACCCTATCACTTTTAAATTACAAAAAAATGCTACTAACCATAGCAAACTATGCCAAACTCACCTAAATTACTTCGGCTACCATAAATCATCACCAACTTACCCTTACCACAACAAACTAAGTCCAATCACTTTAAAATTACAAAAAAATGCTACTAACCATAGCAAACTATGCCAAACTCACCTAAATTACTTCGGCTATCAAAAATCAGCCCCAACTACACTTTACAGCAACAAACTAAGCCCAATCACTTTAAAATTACAAAAAAATGCTAAAAATCATAACAAACTATACCAGAATCACCTAAATTACTTCGGCTACCATAAATCATCACCAACTAACACTTACCACAACAAACAAAACCCAATCACTTTTAAATTACAAAAAAATGCTACTAACCATAGCAAACTATGCCAAACTCACCTAAATTACTTCGGCTATCAAAAATCACCCCCAACTACACTTTACAGCAACAAACTAAGCCCAATTACTTTAAAATTAAAAAAAATGCTAAAAATCATAACAAACTATACCAGAATCACCTAAATTACTTCGGCTACCGTAAATCACCCCCAACTATCCCTTATAACAACAAACCAAACCATATCATCTTAAAATTACAAAAAAAGATGTACAAATCATAACAAACTATGCCAGACTCACCTATATTACTTCGGCTACTCTAAATCATCACCAACTAACCCTTACCACAACAAACTAAACCCAATCACATTTAAATTACAAATAAATGATACTAACCATAGCAAACTATGCCAGACTCACCTAAATTACTTCGGCTACCATAAATCATCACCAACTAACCCTTACCACAACAAACTAAACCCAATCACTTTTAAATTACAAAAAAATGCAACTAACCATAGCAAACTATGCCAAACTCACCTAAATTACTTCGGCTATCAAAAATCACCCCCAACTACACTTTACAGCAACAAACTAAGCCCAATCACTTTAAAATTACAAAAAAATGCTAAAAATCATAACAAACTATACCAGAATCACCTAAATTACTTCGGCTACCGTAAATCACCCCCAACTATCCCTTACCACAACAAAACAAACCATATCATCTTAAAATTACAAAAAAAGGTGTACAAATCATAACAAACTATGCCAGACTCACCTAAATTACTTCGGCTACTCTAAATCATCACCAACTAACCCTTACCACAACAAACTAAACCCAATCATTTTTAAATTACAAAAAAATGCTACTAACCATAGCAAACTATGCCAAACTCACCTAAATTACTTCGGCTATCAAAAATCACCCCCAACTACACTTTACAGCAACAAACTAAGCCCAATCACTTTAAAATTACAAAAAAATGCTAAAAATTATAACAAATTATACCAGAATCACCTAAATTACTTCGGCTACCGTAAATCACCGCCAACTATCCCTTACCACAACAAACCAAACCATATCATCTTAAAATTACAAAAAAAGTGTACAAATCATAACAAACTATGCCAGACTCACCTAAAATACTTCGGCTACTCTAAATCATCACCAACTAACCCTTACCACAACAAACTAAACCCAATCACATTTAAATTACAAAAAAATGATACTAACCATAGCAAACTATGCCAAACTCATCTAAATTACTTCGGCTACCATAAATCATCACCAACTTACCCTTACCACAACAAACTAAGCCCAATCACTTTAAAATTACAAAAAAATGCTACTAACCATAGCAAACTATGCCAAACTCAACTAAATTACTTCGGCTATCAAAAATCAGCCCCAACTACACTTTACAGCAACAAACTAAGCCCAATCACTTTAAAATTACAAAAAAATGCTAAAAATTATAACAAACTATACCAGAATCACCTAAATTACTTCGGCTACCGTAAATCGCCCCCAAATATCCCTTACCACAACAAACCAAACCATATCATCTTAAAATTACAAAAAAAGGTGTACAAATCATAACAAATTATGCCAGACTCACCTAAATTAATTCGGCCACCATAAATCATCACCAACTTACCCTTACCACAACAAACTAAGCCCAATCACTTTTAAATCACAAAAAAATGCTACTGACCATAGCAAACTATGCCAAACTCACTTAAATTACTTCGGCTACCATAAATCATCACCAACTAATACTTACCACAACAAACAAAACCCAATCATTTTTAAATTACAAAAAAATGCTACTAACCATAGCAAACTATGCCAAACTCATATAAATTACTTGGGCTATCTAAAATTACCCCCAACTACACTTTACATAAACAAACTAAGCCCAATCACTTTAAAGTTACAAAAAAATGCTAAAAATCATAACAAAGTATACCAGAATCACCTAAATTACTTCGGCTACCGTAAATCACCCCCAACTATCCCTTACCACAACAAACCAAACCATATCATCTTAAAATTACAAAAAAAGGTATACAAATCATAACAAACTATGCCAGACTCACCTAAATTACTTCGGCTACTCTAAATCATCACCAACTAACCCTTACCACAACAAACTAAACCCAATCATTTTTAAATTACAAAAAAATGCTACTAACCATAGCAAACTATGCCAGACTCACCTAAATTACTTCGGCTACCATAAATCATCACCAACTAACCCTTACCACAACAAACTAAACCCAATCACTTTTAAATTACAAAAAAATGCTACTAACCATAGCAAATTATGCCAAACCCACCTAAATAACTTCGGCTATCAAAAATCACCCCCAACTACACTTTACAGCAACAAACTAAGCCCAATCACTTTAATTACAAAAAAATGCTAAAAATCATAACAAACTATACCAGAATTACCTAAATTACTTCGGCTACCGTAAATCGCCCCCAAATATCCCTTACCACAACAAACCTAACCATATCATCTTCAATTTACAAAAAAAAGGTGAACAATTTATAACAAACTATGCCAGACTCACCTAAATTACTTCGGCTATTCTAAATCATCACCAACTAACCCTTACCACAACAAACTAAACCCAATCACTTTAAAATTACAAAAAAATGCTAAAAATCATAACAAACTATACCAGAATCACCTAAATTACTTCGGCTACCGTAAATTACCCCCTACTATCCCTTACCACTACAAACCAAACCATATCATCTTAAAATTACAAAAAAAGGTGTACAAATCATTACAAACTATGCCAGACTCACCTAAATTACTTCGGCTACTCTAAATCATAACCAACTAACCCTTACCACAACAAACTAAACCCAATCATCTTAAAATTACAAAAAAAGGTGTACAAATCATAACAAACTATGCCAGACTCACCTAAATTACTTCGGCTACTCTAAATCATCACCATCTAACCCTTACCACAACAAACTAAGCCCAATCACATTTAAATTACAAAAAAATGATACTAACCACTGCAAACTATGCCAAACTCACCTAAATTAATTCGGCTACCATAAATCATCACCAACTTACCCTTACCACAACAAACTAAGCCCAATCACTTTTAAATAACAAAAAAATGCTACTGACCATAGCAAACTATGCCAAACTCACTTAAATTACTTCGGCTACCATAAATCATCACCAACTAACACTTACCACAACAAACAAAACCCAATCACTTTTAAATTACAAAAAAATGCTACTAACCATAGCAAACTATGCCAAACTCATATAAATTACTTCGGCTATCCAAAATCACCCCCAACTACACTTTACATAAACAGACTAAGCCCAATCACTTTAAAATTACAAAAAAATGCTAAAAATCATAACAAACTATACCAGAATCACCTAAAGTACTTCGGCTACCGTAAATCACCCCCAAGTATCCCTTACCACAACAAACCAAACCATATCATCTTAAAATTACAAAAAAAGGTGTACAAATCATAACAAACTATGCCAGACTCACCTAAATTACTTCGGCTACACTAAATCATCACCAACTAACCCTTACCACAACAAACTGAACCCAATCACTTTTAAATTACAAAAAAATGCTACTAACCATAGCAAACTATGCCAAACTCACCTAAATTACTTCGGCTACCATAAATCATCACCAACTAACCCTTACCACAACAAACTAATCTCAATCAATTTAAATTACAAAAAAATGCTACTAACCATAGCAAACTATGCCAAACTTACCTAAATTACTTCGGCTATCAAAAATCACCCCCAACTACACATTACAGCAACAAACTAAGCCCAATCACTTTAAAATTACAAAAAAATGCTAAAAATCATAACAAACTATACCATAATCACCTAAATTACTTCGGCTACCGTAAATCACCCCTAACTATCCCTTACCACAACAAACCAAATCATATCATCTTAAAATTACAAAAAAAGGTGTACAAATCATAACAAACTATGCCAGACTCACCTAAATTACTTCGGCTACTCTAAATCATCACCAACTAACCCTTACCACAACAAACTTAACCCAATCATTTTTAAATTACTAAAGCTACTAACCATAGCAAACTATGCCAGACTCACCTAAATTACTTCGGCTACCATAAATCATCACCAACTAACCCTTACCACAACAAACTAAACCCAATCACTTTTAAATTACAAAAAAATGCTACTAACCATAGCAAACTATGCCAAACTCACCTAAATTTCTTCGGCTATCAAAAATCACCCCCAACTACACATTACAGCAACAAACTAAGCCCAATCACTTTAAAATTACAAAAAAATGCTAAAAATCATAAGAAACTATACCAGAATCACCTTAATTACTTCGGCTACCGTAAATCACCCCCAACTATCCCTTACCACAACAAACCAAACCATATCATCTTAAAATTACAAAAAAAGGTGTACAAATCATAACAAACTATGCCAGACTCACCTAAATTACTTCGGCTACTCTAAATCATCACCAACTAACCCTTACCATAACAAACTAAACCCAATCACTTTTAAATTACAAAAAAATGCTACTAACCATAGCAAACTATGCCAAACTCACCTAAATTACTTCGGCTACCATAAATCATCACCAACTAACCCTTACCACAACAAACTAATCTCAATCACTTTTAAATTACAAAAAAATGCTACTAACCATAGCAAACTATGCCAAACTTACCTAAATTCCTTCGGCTATCAAAAATCACCCCCAACTACACTTTACAGCAACAAACTAAGCCCAATCACTTTAAAATTACAAAAAAATGCTAAAAATCATAATAAACTATACCAGAATCACCTACATTACTTCGGCTACCGCAAATCACCCCCAAATATCCCTTACCACAACAAACCAAACCATATCATCTTAAAATTACAAAAAAAGGTGTACAAATCATAACAAACTATGCCAGACTCATCTAAATTACTTCGGCTACCATAAATCATCACCAACTAACCCTTACCACAACAAAGTAAACCCAATTTTTTTTAAATTAGAAAAAAATGCTACTAACCATAGCAAACTATGCCAAACTCACCTAAATTACTTCGGCTATCAAAAATCACCCCCAACTACACTTTACAGCAACAAACTAAGCCCAATCACTTTAAAATTACAAAAAAATGCTAAAAATCATAACAAACTATACCAGAATCACCTAAATTACTTCGGCTACCGTAAATCACACCCAACTATCCCTTACCACAACAAACCTTACCATATCATCTTAAAATTACAAAAAAAGGTGTACAAATCATAACAAACTATGCCAGACTCACCTAAATTACTTCGGCTACTCTAAATCATCACCAACTAACCCTTACCACAACAAACTATAACCAATCAGTTTTAAATTACAAAAAAATGCTACTAACCATAGCAAACTATGCCAAACTCACCTAAATTACTTCGGCTACCATAAATCATCACCAACTAACCCTTACCACAACAAACTAAACCCAATCACTTTTAAATTACAAAAAAATGCTACTAACCATAGCAAACTATGCCAAACTCACCTAAATTACTTCGGCTACCATAAATCATCACCAACTAACCCTTACCACAACAAACTAAACCCAATCACTTTTAAATTACAAAAAAATGCTACTAACAATAGCAAACTATGCCAAACACACCTAAATTACTTTAGCTATCAAAATCATCCCCAACTACACTTTACAGCAACAAACTAAGCCCAATCACTTTAAAATTACAAAAAAATGCTAAAAATCATAACAAACTATACCAGAATCACCTAAATTACTTCGGCTAACGTAAATCACCCCCAACTATACCTTACCACAACAAACCAAACCATATCATCTTAAAATTACAAAAAAAGGTGTACAAATCATAACAATCTATGCCAGACTCACCTAAATTACTTCGGCTACTCTAAATCATCACCAACTAACCCTTACCACAACAAACTAAACCCAATCACTTTTAAATTACAAAAAAATGCTACTCACCATAGCAAGCTATGCCAAACTCACCTAAACTACTTCGGCTATCATAAATCATCACCAACTAACCTTTACCACAACAAACTAAACCCAATCACTTTAAAATTACAAAAAAATGCTAAAAATCATAACAAACTATACCAGAATCACCTAAATTACTTCGGCTACCGTAAGTCACCCCCAACTATCCCTTACCACAACAAACCAAACCATATCATCTTAAAATTACAAAAAAAGGTGTACAAATCATAACAAACTATGCCAGACCAACCGAAATTATTTCGGCTACTCTAAATCATCACCAACTAACCCTTACCACAACAAACTAAACCCAATCACTTTTAAATTACAAAAAAATGCTACTAACCATGGCAAAATATGCCAAACACACCTAAATTACTTCGGCTATCAAAAATCACCCCCAACTACACTTTACAGCAACAAACTAAGCTCAATCACTTTAAAATTACAAAAAAATGCTAAAAATCATAACAAACTATACCAGAATCACCTAAATTACTTCAGCTACCGTAAATCACCCCCAACTATCCCTTACCACAACAAACCAAACCATATCATCTTAATATTACAAAAAAAGGTGTACAAATCATAACAAACTATGCCAGAATCACCTAAATTACTTCGGCTAATCTAAATCATCACCAACTAACCCTTACCACAACAAACTAAACCCAATCACTTTCAAATTACAAAAAAAAACTACTAACCATAGCAAACTAAGCCAAACTCACCTAAATTACTTCGGCTATCAAAAATCACCCACAACTACACTTTACAGCAACAAACTAAGCCCAATCACTTTAAAATTACAAAAAAATGCTAAAAATCATAACAAACTATACCAGAATCACCTAAATTACTTCGCCTACCGTAAATCACCCCCAACTATCCCTTACCACAACAAACCAAACCATATCATCTTAAAATTACAAAAAAAGGTGTACAAATCATAACAAACTATGCCAGACTCACCTAAATTACTTCGGCTACTCTAAATCATCACCAACTAACCCTTACCACAACAAACTAAACCCAATCACTTTTAAATTACAAAAAAATGCTACTAACCATAGCAAACTATGCCAAACTCACCTAAATTACTTCGGCTACCATAAATCATCACCAACTAACCCTTACCACAACAAACTAAACCCAATCACTTTAAAATTACAAAAAAATGCTACTAACCATAGCAAACTATGCCAAACTCACCTAAATTACTTCGGCTATCAAAAATCACCCCCAACTACACTTTACAGCAACAAACTAAGCCCAATCACTTTAAAATTACAAAAAAATTCTAAAAATCATAACAAACTATACCAGAATCACCTAAATTACTTCGGCTACCGTAAATCACCTCAACTATCTCTTACCACAACAAACCAAACCATATCATCTTAAAATTACAAAAAAAAATGTACAAATCATAACAAACTATGCCAGACTCACCTAAATTACTTGGGCTACTCTAAATCATCACCAACTAACCCTTACCACAACAAACTAAACCCAATCACTTTTAAATTACAAAAAAATGCTACTAACCATAGCAAACTATGCCAAACTCACCTAAATTACTTCGGCTATCAAAAATCAGCCCCAACTACACTTTGCAGCAACAAACTAAGCCCAATCACTTTAAAATTACAACAAATGCTAAAAATCATAACAAACTATACCAGAATCACCTAAATTACTTCGGCTACCGTAAATCACCCCCAAATATCCCTTACCACAACAAACCAAACCATATCATCTTAAAATGACAAAAAAAGGTGTACAAATCATAACAAACTATGCCAGACTCACCTAAATTACTTCGGCTACCATAAATCATCACCAACTAACCCTTACCACAACAAAGTAAACCCAATCACTTTTAAATTACAAAAAAATGCTACTAACCATAGCAAACTATGCCAAACTCACCTAAATTACTTCGGCTATCAAAAATCACCCCCAACTACACTTTAGAGCAACAAACTAAGCCCAATCACTTTAAAATTCCAAAAAAATGCTAAAAATCATAACAAACTATACCAGAATCACCTAAATTACTTCGGCTACCGTAAATCACCCCCAACTATCCCTTACCACAACAAACCTAACCATAACATCTAAAAATTACAAAAAAAGGTGTACAAATCATAACAAACTATGCCAGACTTACCTAAATTACTTCGGCTACTCTAAATCACCACCAACTAACCCTTACCACAACAAACTAAACCCAATCACTTTTAAATTACAAAAAATTGCTACTAACCATAGCAAACTATGCCAAACTCACCTAAATTACTTCGGCTACCATAAATCATCACCAACTAACCCTTACCACAACAAACTAAACCCAATCACTTTTAAATTACAAAAAAATGCTACTAAACATAGCAAACTATGCAAAACTCACCTAAATTACTTCGGCTATCAAAAATCACCTCCAACTACACTTTACAGCAACAAACTAAGCCCAATCACTTTAAAATTACAAAAAAATGCTAAAAATCATAACAAACTATACCAGAATCACCTAAATTACTTCGGCTACCGTAAATCACCCCCAACTATCCCTTACCTCAACAAACCTAACCATGTCATCATAAAATTACAAAAAAAGGTGTACAAATCATAACAAACTATGCCAGACTCACCTAAATTACTTCGGCTACTCTAAATCATCACCAACTAACCCTTACCACAACAAACTAAACCCAATCATTTTTAAATTACAAAAAAATGCCACTAACCATAGCAAACTATGCCAAACTCACCTAAATTACTTCGGCTACCATAAATCATGACCAACTAACCCTTACCACAACAAACTAATCCTAATCAATTTTAAATTACAAAAAAATGCTACTAACCATAGCAAACTATGCCAAACTCACCTAAATTACTTCGGCTATCAAAAATCACCCCCAACTACACTTTACAGCAACAAACTAAGCCCAATCACTTTAAAATTACAAAAAATGCTAAAAATCATAACAAACTATACCAGAATCACCTAAATTACTTCGGTTACCGTAAATCACCCCCAACTATCCCTTACCACAACAAACCAAACCATATCATCTTAAAATTACAAAAAAAGTTGTACAAATCATAACAAACTATGCCAGACTCACCTAAATTACTTCGGCTACTCTAAATCATCACCAACTAAACTTTACCACAACAAACTAAACCCAATCACTTTCAAATTACAAAAAAATGCTACTAACCATAGCAAACTATGCCAAACTAACCTAAATTACTTCGGCTATCAAAAATCACCCACAACTACACTTTACAGCAACAAACTAAGCCCAATCACTTTAAAATTACAAAAAAATGCTAAAAATCATAACAAACTATACCAGAATCACCTAAATTACTTCGGATACCGTAAATCACCCCCAACTATCCCTTACCACAACAAACCAAACCATATCATCTTAAAATTACAAAAAAAGGTGTACAAATCATAACAAACTATGCCAGACTCACCTAAATTACTTCGGCTACTCTAAATGATCACCAACTAACCCTTACCACAACAAACTAAACCCAATCACTTTTAAATTACAAAAAAATGCTACTAACCATAGCAAACTATGCCAAACTCACCTAAATTACTTCGGCTACCATAAATCATCACCAACTAACCCTTATCACAACAAACTAAACCCAATCACTTTTAAATTACAAAAAAATGCTACTAACCATAGCAAACTATGCCAAACTCACCTAAATTACTTCGGCTATCAAAAATCACCCCCAACTACACTTTACAGCAACAAACTAAGCCCAATCACTTTAAAATTACAAAAAAATTCTAAAAATCATAACAAACTATACTGTAATGGAAAAATCCCCAAACTGTAGTATATTTCTATAACAGGAAGTTCATATGTTATTTTTGTATTAATCGGCATTTGCTGATGCACTTTTGCAATTGTTCACCAATAAGCTGATGCGGTGTTTATTGACCGGATGCCGACTTAATAAATTGAGGTAAACTCAGGTCAAAAGGAAGTTACGATCAGACCAGCGTCGCGAACGAACTATGTAGCTTAAATGTGGTGAATAAATAAATGTTAGTGAAACAACCCTCGATTTGTGATTTTCCCCGGTACCAACATTACATGGCGACCCTGCCAGCGCCAGCAAAGCTGGAAAAGTTAAAGGTCTGCAGATAGTGATGATTTAATGAGTGCAAAGTGTTGCAAAAAGAAGAAAGGTGCAAAACATGTGTAACTCAAAAGTGACCAACAGCGGGCAACAGCAATACGGCGAGTGGAGAGAAGGATCCGACAGGAAGCCGAGCATCGTCCAGCAGAGACTAAGAATGTGGGATGCTGTCCAAATTGAGGAACCTCAACGAGGAGCTGCGCGCGTTCAGGGACAACCTTAAAAAGGACAACACAGGACGTCGACAAAACAGGGACCACAACAAATGAAAATGCAGTGAATTAGTGCGATTGCAAGAATTTCGAAATAAATTAAGTAAAGAGTGTGCGGTAAGTTAAGTTAGTTAAGTAAGTTAAGTATGGAGGAAAAATTTAATTTTAAAACGGCCGCGAGCCTTTTGCCGAAGTTGAGTGGTAATACGGAATCTGTTCACGGATTAATTGAAGGAATTGAATTATATGAACCTACTCTTGATGTCGCAGGAAAAGCTCAATTAATAAATTATGTGTTAAAGGCATGTATTCCGTATAATCAAAAGATTAGATTCAACAACACATACCAAGCCGCGCGCGAATTAATTGTAGATTTAAAAAAGCACTTTCTTCCGAGAGAATCAGCACCAGCATTATTAATGCAACTTCAAAATTGTCGCCAAGGACATAAAAATATTCACGAGTATGGACAAAGCGTTGCTGAACTACTAGCAAAGTTAACCCTAGCACAGACAGGGGATAATATAGAGAATGTAGATATTTTTAGGCGCGAAAATGAAAAAGTCGCGGTAGATGTATTTGGACGGGGTATCCAAAATGGGGAGCTCCGTACAATTATTAAAAGCAGGAAGTACGAATTATTGAATGACGCGATTAATGCGGCAAAAGATGAGACGATACAATTTCAGACCGAGGCTTCGATGTTCCACTTTCAACGGAAAAGTACACCAAATCATTTTTCCAATTATAATAAAAATTTTCCCTCTAATTCAGCAAGAAACTTTAGAAACACGTCACATAATAATATGAATAACAATAATAGGAATAATTTCCAAAGCCAAAGAGGAAACAATCGATATAATTTTCAACAATACGGTCGCGGTAGTCAAAATTTTAGAAATTTTCGTGGTCAACAAAATTATCGGGGTCAACGAAGTCAACCACCTCGAAGACAAGGTAATGACCATCAGATAAATACGCTTACACAACAAGAACCGACAACATCAAATACTGAACGAAATCAGCAGTTTTTTCGATTCTACAACTAATGCAATTTTTAATATTAATAGTTTAAATTATATTCGTGTTAACTATGGTCAAAATGAAATTTTACTTTTACTAGATACAGGTGCTTCAATCAGTGCAATTTTTTCGAAAAACTTAGCAAAAAATCAGAATATCAATTTAAAAAAGCGAATAAAAATTAATGGTGTAACTGGGTCAGCAGTATCACAAGGATCAGCTTACATTTCCTTAGAAATTAACAATGTAAACATTAGTCATGAGTTTATTATTCTAGAGTCATTTCAAGACAACGTTGGAGGCATATTAGGTTCAGATTTTTTTGAAACTTATAAAGCGTCAATTAATTTTGAAACGCAGGAGTTTTCATTCATTTATGACGGAGTACAAATAAAACTTCCTATTGAATCACAATTTAATCATAACATGCTAATTCCATCGCGTTGTGAGATAATTAAATATTTTAGAGTTGAATCCCAACACGAGTGCATAGTATTACCACAACAGATAAGTGAAGGAATCTTTATTGCAGGAAGTATAGCACGTCCGCAATCAAATCTCATTCCAGTCAAAATTCTTAATATACGAGAAGAAGAAGTCAATATAAAAAATTTTGAACCCAAAATAGCTAGTTTAAATGATTACGAAATATGTACATTTGAAAAAATCGAAAATTCGTCAGTAAGACGCGTCGATAAAGTACTTGATTTAATAAATTTGAAACATTTGAACACAGAGGAGAGAGATACTATAGAACATACGTGTGCAAAATTTGCTGATGTATTTCACTTAACGGATGACATTTTGACAGTGACAAATATTTATAAACACAAACTTGAGTTAGAAAGAAATGTAACTCCAGCATATGTTAAACCTTATAGGTTACCACAATCTCAAAAAGCGGAAATAGAAAATCAAATAGATAAAATGTTACAAGACGGTATAATTGAACCAGCTAAGTCAGCATGGTCTGCACCACTTTTAGTTGTACCGAAAAAAGCAAATAGTGACGGAATTCGTAAATGGCGTGTTGTTATAGACTACAGAAATTTAAACTCGAAAATTAAGAATGATAAATTTCCCCTTCCAAGTATTACAGAAATTTTAGATTCTCTTGCGGGAGCTATGTATTTTACACATTTGGATTTATCTCAAGGTTACTATCAAGTAGAATTAGAACCGGAGAGTCGTCCGTATACAGCATTTACTACAAATAAGGGTCAGTATCAAATGACTAGGTTACCAATGGGACTTAAGATAAGTCCTAACGTTTTTTCAAGAGCCATGACAATTGCCATGTCAGGATTAAACTATGATTCATGTTTTGTATATTTAGACGATTTAATAGTGTTTGGAGAAAATTTAGCTAGTCATAACAGGAATTTAGTAAAGATTTTACAAAGTCAACAACGGTGGTATTAATCGGGTTTGTTGACCGTGTTCCATGCGAAGTTCCATGAGGGGGGGTGTAGTGAGCGCCCCGAGAGGCTAACTCAGCAAGTGATCCCCATGAATCTCTGCCAAACGTTTCGTCCACAGCTGCGGTGGACATCTTCAGTGGCGGTGTGGTCGTGGTCAAAGTACTCTCCCAGCTGTCACAGTCGCGACTGAGACAGCTGGGAGAGTACTTCGACCACGACCACACCGCCACTGAAGATGTCCACCGCAGCTGTGGACGAAACGTTTGGCAGAGATTCATGGGGATCACTTGCTGAGTTAGCCTCTCGGGGCGCTCACTACACCCCCCCTCATGGAACTTCGCATGGAACACGGTCAACAAACCCGATTAATACCACCGTTGTTGACAACACCGACCGTGAAAGCCTACACACTTTTATAGATTTTACAAAGGTTACGAAATGTCAATTTAAAACTTAATCCAAGCAAATGTGACTTTTTACGCAAAGAAATTTTATATTTAGGTCATGTCATTTCAGACAAAGGCGTTTCACCCGATCCAGAAAAAATAAGGGCTATTCATAATTTTCCTAAACCACACGATGCCCTCTCAACCAAGCGATTTGTAGCTTTTGCAAACTATTATAGATCTTTCATCAAAAATTTTGCCGAGATAGCAAATCCATTAAATTGTTTAACTCGAAAAAATGTAAAATTTAATTGGACTTCTGACTGTGAAGCTGCTTTTAACGAACTAAAATCCAGACTTATAGAACCACCAGTACTTGAGTATCCAGACTTTTCAGAAAATAATACCTTTATTCTTAAAACGGATGCTTCAGGAAAAGCCGTGGGAGCAGTTTTATCAAATAATAATGACAAACCAATTGCTTTCGCGAGTCGAACTTTAAATAAAGCGGAAATAAATTACTGCACAATAGAAAAAGAACTATTAGCTATTGTGTGGGGAGTAAGACACTTTAGACCATATTTGTACGGTAAAAAATTTATTATACAAACTGACCATAAACCGTTAGTATATTTATTTGGAATGACGAATCCTTCAAGTCGTTTAACCAAATTTAGGTTAGTAATAGAAGAATACGATTTTCAAATAGAATACATAAAAGGTAGAGACAACGTGGTCGCGGATGCTTTATCGCGAATTGAACTTAACGACCTACGAGAGATGTCAAAAAATATTTCAGAGACGGTTGCAGTTCTAACGCGTTCAAGAGCAAATAAACTTCGCAAAACTAACTTAGATCAAGACACATCAGAAGACTTCGGGACCGGGACTGATCACCCTGGAATCGTAGAACTTCTCAAAAAACCAAAAAATTCTATCGAATTACGGCCGATAAAACAAATCGATTTTGAAAAAATATGTAAGAAAAAAAATGAGTACTCTACAGAAAAAATTATCTATGATGCATCATCGCGCATAATTTATTTAAACGGGAGTTCTTGCTCAACGTCAAATCTTCGAGCGTCGTTGAAAGAGCTTTTCGACATTTGTGCACAATATATTATTACCGAAATAATTATTATAAAAGAAAATAATTGCGCGTTAAAAAATAACTTGATTAAACAAATAAGTGAGCTCACAAAACAACTTAAACAATCAAACATAAAAGTATCAATTTTAAAAAATGTACGTACAATAAATGACCATTCTACAAGGCAACTTATTTTAAATGATTTTCATATACTACCTACAGGAGGACATGCAGGCATTTCAAGAATGTTTAATAATATCAAAAAATATTATTCATGGTCGGGACTATATTATGATGTAGAAAAGTTTGTACGTCGATGCAACAATTGCCAACGATACAAACATTCAAAACCACATATTGAACCGCTCAGTATAACATCAACAGCGTCTACAGCATTTGAAAATATATTTTTAGATCTAGTAGGACCATTAGAAACAGACATAGAAGGAAATAAATACATTCTTACTATACAGTGTGATTTATCAAAATATATTGAAGCCTATCCACTTCCAAACAAGGAAGCTGAAACTGTAGCTAAATCTTTTGTAAACAATTTTATATTAAGATATGGGATACCACTTAAGATAGTAACGGACCAAGGAACTGAATTTGTATCTTCTATTTTTTCGGAAACGTGTAAAATTTTAAAAATTAAAACATTAACATCTACAGCCTACCATCATGAAACTATAGGTGCGTTAGAAAATAACCACAAACATTTAGGTGCTTATCTTAGAATGCAAACAGTTCAACATTCAAACGCGTGGAGTACTTGGCTACCATTTTGGTGTTTCGCATATAACACGACAGTGCATACGGAAACGAAGTATACGCCTTTTGAATTAGTTTTTGGACAGATTGCGCGCTTACCATCAAACATTTGCCAAAAGCCGGAACCTTTGTATAATTTTGGTAATTATCCTTTGGAGCTAAAATTCCGATTGCAAGAAGCAAATTATGATGCTAGGAAAAATTTACAAGAGTCAAAGCAAAAAAGAAAACAAAGATATGATCAGAATAGTTCGTCTATGATTAAGTATAATGTAGGAGATTTAGTTTTAGTAAAAAATAATAGTGCTCAAAGTAAACTCGAGCCTTTGTTCAAAGGACCATATGTCGTTGTACGGGACGATAGTCCAAACGTGGTGTTAGATTTAGAACGAAAAATAGTGACAATGCATAAAAACAATGTGAAACCGTACTACCAGTGACAGTGATGTGTTTGTAGAATATAGCATAGAATAGAAAATAGGAATAGTTTTAAGCATAGAACTGTTAGCATAAGTATCAGACAGCAGAATAAGGGTTAACATAGTCAAAAAATAACAAAATGTAAAAAAAAAAAAATCATTATATTTTTATTTTTTTTTTGTTTCCCTGGGGAGGTGTAATGGAAAAATCCCCAAACTGTAGTATATTTCTATAACAGGAAGTTCATATGTTATTTTTGTATTAATCGGCATTTGCTGATGCACTTTTGCAATTGTTCACCAATAAGCTGATGCGGTGTTTATTGACCGGATGCCGACTTAATAAATTGAGGTAAACTCAGGTCAAAAGGAAGTTACGATCAGACCAGCGTCGCGAACGAACTATGTAGCTTAAATGTGGTGAATAAATAAATGTTAGTGAAACAACCCTCGATTTGTGATTTTCCCCGGTACCAACATTACAATACCAGAATCACCTAAATTACTTCGGCTACCGTAAATCAACCCCAACTATCTCTTACCACAACAAACCAAACCATATCATCTTAAAATTACAAAAAAGTGTACAAATCATAACAAACTATGCCAGACTCACCTAAATTACTTCGGCTACTCTAAATCATCACCAACTAACCCTTACCACAACAAACTAAACCCAATCACTTTTAAATTACAAAAAAATGCTACTAACCATAGCAAACTATGCCAAACTCACCTAAATTACTTCGGCTACCATAAATCATCACCAACTAACCCTTACCACAACAAACTAAACCCAATCACTTTTAAATTACAAAAAAATGCTACTAACCATAGCAAACTATGCCAAACTCACCTAAATTACTTCGGATATCAAAAATCACCTCCAACTACACTTTACAGCAACAAACTAAGCCCAATCACTTTAAAATTACAAAAAAATGCTAAAAATCATAACAAACTATACCAGAATCACCTAAATTACTTCGGCTACCGTAAATCACCCCCAACTATCCCTTACCACAACAAACCTAACCATATCATCATAAAATTACAAAAAAAGGTGTACAAATCATAACAAACTATGCCAGACTCACCTAAATTACTTCGGCTACTCTAAATCATCACCAACTAACCCTTACCACAACAAACTAAACCCAATCATTTTTAAATTACAAAAAAATGCTACTAACCATAGCAAACTATGCCAAACTCACCTAAATTACTTCGGCTACCATAAATCATCACCAACTAACCCTTACCACAACAAACAAATCCCAATCAATTTTAAATTACAAAAAAATGCTACTAACCATAGCAAAATATTCCAAACTCACCTAAATTACTTCGGCTATCAAAAATCAACCCCAACTACACTTTACAGCAACAAACTAAGCCCAATCACTTTAAAATTACAAAAAAATGCTAAAAATCATAACAAACTATACCAGAATGACCTAAATTACTTCGGTTACCGTAAATCACCCCGAACTATCCCTTACCACAACAAACCAAACCATATCATCGTAAAATTACAAAAAAAGGTGTACAAATCATAACAAACTATGCCAGACTCACCTAAATTACTTCGGCTACTCTAAATCATCACCAACTAACCCTTACCACAACAAACTAAACCCAATCACTTTCAAATTACAAAAAAATGCTACTAACCATAGCAAACTATGCCAAACTCACCTAAATTACTTCGGCTATCAAAAATCACCCACAACTACACTTTACAGCAACAAACTAAGCCCAATCACTTTAAAATTACAAAAAAATGCTAAAAATCATAACAAACTATACCAGAATCACCTAAATTACTTCGGATACCGTAAATCAACCCCAACTATCCCTTACCACAACAAACCAAACCATATCATCTTAAAATTACAAAAAAAGATGTACAAATCATAACAAACTATGCCAGACTCACCTAAATTACTTCGGCTACTCTAAATCATCACCAACTAACCCTTACCACAACAAACTAAACCCAATCACTTTTAAATTACAAAAAAATGCTACTAACCATAGCAAACTATGCCAAACTCACCTAAATTACTTCGGCTACCATAAATCATCACCAACTAACACTTACCACAACAAACTAAACCCAATCACTTTTAAATTACAAAAAAATGCTACTAACCATAGCAAACTATGCCAAACTCACCTAAATTACTTCGGCTATCAAAAATCACCCCCAACTACACTTTACAGCAACAAACTAAGCCCAATCACTTTAAAATTACAAAAAAATTCTAAAAATCATAACAAACTATACCAGAATCACCTAAATTACTTCGGCTACCGTAAATCACCCCCAACTATCCCTTACCACAACAAACCAAACCATATCATCTTAAAATTACAAAAAAGGTGTACAAATTATAACAACCTATGCCAGACTCACCTAAATTACTTCGGCTACTCTAAATCATCACCGACTAACCCTTACCACAACAAACTATACCCAATCAACAACGGTGGTATTAATCGGGTTTGTTGACCGTGTTCCATGCGAAGTTCCATGAGGGGGGGTGTAGTGAGCGCCCCGAGAGGCTAACTCAGCAAGTGATCCCCATGAATCTCTGCCAAACGTTTCGTCCACAACTGCGGTGGACATCTTCAGTGGCGGTGTGGTCGTGGTCGAAGTACTCTCCCAGCTGTCACAGTCGCGACTGGCACATCATCACTTTGCGCAGCTCTATATATAGCCTCTGTTCGGTTATGCATCGTTCCGGGTGGGCGTGTCCCTGCATTCGTCAGAGGTGGTGACGTCACTCTTCTCGTTGTCATGGTTGGCTGCCAACTCCTGTCCATTTTTAATCCTTCACCCTTCTTATTGAAATTGTTCTGGTGTTTGAAAATTTCAATCGCTTCTCGGTGTAGACGAGCGTAGTAGTGTGAGGTGGACGCCAATCGTTCAGTCTCCTCAAACCGTATCTGATGGTCTCCCTCAGAAAGAGCGTGTTCAGCTACCGACGATTTCTCCACTTCACCCAGACGACAGTTCCTCTTGTGTTCCGTCAAGCGCGTCTTGATGCTTCTCTTTGTTGTACCTACATAAACAGATCCACACGAACACGGAATTTTGTATACCCCAGCTGACGACAACGGATCTCTGGGATCTTTCACCGAACCCAGTAGTCCTCGGATCTGTGTCGTGGGTTTAAAGATGGTCTTAATATTATTCCGGTTCAATAGTCGGCCAATGCGGTCTGTCACATTCCGCACATATGGTAAAAAGGCCGTTCCTGCAAACTCAGTTGTGTTATCAGTTGTAGGTCTCACCGACGTCCTTGGGTGTATAGATCTTCTTATATCTTTTGAGGAGTATCCATTGGCTTGTAGCATCTTGTCCAAGTGGTCAAGTTCACCCTTAAGGTGTTGTGGTTCGCAGATCTTAGTGGCTCGGC
>CAXIEJ010000137.1:0-45000 GCA_964023215.1 Eledona agricola
TTTTGTGGTAAGGATTAGTTGGTGATGATTTAGAGTAGCCGAAGTAATTTAGGTGAGTCTGGCATAGTTTGTTATGATTAGTACACTTTTTTGTGTAATTTTAAGACGATATGGCTTGGTTTGTGGGGTTAAGGGATAGTTGGGGGGATTTAAGGTAGCCGAAGTAATTTAGGTGATTCTGGTATAGTTTGTTATGATTTTTAGCATTTTTTTGTAATTTTAAAGTGATTGGGCTTAGTTTGTTGCTGTAAAGTGTAGTTGGGAATGATTTTTGATAGCCGAAGTAATTTAGGTGAGTTTGGCATAGTTTGCTATGGTTAGCAGCATTTTTTTGTAATTTAAAAGTGATTGAATTTAGTTTGTTGTGGTAAGGGTTAGTTGGTGATGATTTAGAGTAGCCGAAGTAATTTAGGTGAGTCTGGCATAGTTTGTTATGATTTGTACACCTTTTTTTGTAATTTTAAAAGTCATTGGGTTTAGTTTGTTGTGGTAAGGGTTAGTTGGTGATGACTTAGAGTAGCTGAAGTAATTTAGGTTAGTCTGGCCTAGTTTGTTATGATTTGTACACCATTTTTTGTAATTTTAAGATGATATGGTTTGGTTTGTTGTGGTAAGGGTTAGTTGGTGATAATTTATGGTAGCCGAAGTAATTTAGGTGAGTTTGGCATAGTTTGCTATGGTTACTAGCATTTTTTTGTAATTTAAAAGTGATTGGGTTTAGTTTGTTGTGGTAAGGGTTAGTTGGTGATGATTTAGAGTAGCCGAAGTAATTTAGGTGAGTCTGGCATCGTTTGTTATGATTTGTACACCTTTTTTTGTAATTTTAAGATGATATGGTTTAGTTTGTTGTGGTAAGGGTTAGTTGGTGATGATTTAGAGTAGCCGAAGTAATTTAGGTGAGTCTGGCATAGTTTGTTATAATTTGTACACCTTTTTTTGTAATTTTAAGATGATATGGTTTGGTTTGTTGTGGTAAGGGATAGTTGGGGGTGATTTACGGTATCCGAAGTAATTTAGGTGATTCTGGTATAGTTTGTTATGATTTTTAGCATTTTTTTGTAATTTTAAAGTGATTGGGCTTAGTTTGTTGCTGTAAAGTGTAGTTGGGGTTGATTTTTGATAGCCGAAGTAATTTAGGTGAGTTTGGCATAGTTTGATATTGTTAGTAACATTTTTTTGTAATTTAAAAGTGATTGAGTTCAGTTTGTTGTGGTAAGGGTTAGTTGGTGATGATTCATGGTAGCCGAAGTAATTTAGGTGAGTTTGGCATAGTTTGCTATGGTTACTAGCATTTTTTTGTAATTTAAAAGTGATTGGGTTTAGTTTGTTGTGGTAGGGGTTAGTTGGTGATGATTTAGAGTAGCCGAAGTAATTTAGGTGAGTCTGGCATAGTTTGTTATGATTTGTACACCTTTTTTTGTAATTTTAAGATGATATGGTTTGGTTTGTAGTGGTAAGGGATAGTTGGGGGTGATTTACGGTAGCCGAAGTAATTTAGGTGATTCTGGTATAGTTTGTTATGATTTTTAGCATTTTTTTGTAATTTTAAAGTGATTGGGTTTAGTTTGTTGTGGTAAGGGTTAGTTGGTGATGATTTATAGTAGCCGAAGTAATTTAGGTGAGTCTGGCATAGTTTGTTATGATTTGTACATTTTTTTTGTAATTTTAAGATGATATGGTTTGGTTTGTTGTGGTAAGGGTTAGTTGGTGATGATTTATGGTAGCCAAAGTAATTTAGGTGAGTTTGGCATAGTTTGCTATGGTTACTAGCATTTTTTTGTAATTTAAAAGTGATTGGGTTTAGTTTGTTGTGGTAAGGGTTAGTTGGTGATGATTTATAGTAGCCGAAGTAATTTAGGTGAGTCTGGCATAGTTTGTTATGATTTGTACATTTTTTTTGTAATTTTATGATGATATGGTTTGGTTTGTTGTGGTAAGGGATAGTTGGGGGTGATTTACGGTAGCCGAGGTAGTTTAGGTGATTCTGGTATAGTTTGTTATGATTTTTAGCATTTTTTTGTAATTTTAAAGTGATTGGGCTTAGTTTGTTGCTGTAAAGTGTAGTTGGGGGTGATTTTTGATAGACGAAGTAATTTAGGTGAGTTTGGCATAGTTTGCTATGGTTAGTAGCATTTTTTTGTAATTTAAAAGTGATTGGGTTTAGTTTGTTGTGGTAAGGGTTAGTTGGTGATGATTTATGGTAGCCGAAGTTATTTAGGTGAGTTTGGCATAGTTTGCTACGGTTACTGGCATTTTTTTGTAATTTAAAAGTGATTGGGTTTAGTTTGTTGTGGTAAGGGTTAGTTGGTGATGATTTAGAGTAGCCGAAGTAATTTAGGTGATTCTGGCATAGTTTGTTATGATTTGTACACCTTTTTTGTAATTTTAAGATGATATGGTTTGGTTTGTTGTGGTAAGGGATAGTTGGGGGTGATTTACGTTAGCCGAAGTAATTTAGGTGATTCTGGTATAGTTTGTTATAATTTTTAGCATTTTTTTGTAATATTAAAATGATTGGGCTTAGTTTGTTGCTCTTAAGTGTAGTTGGGGGTGATTTTTGATAGCCGAAGTAATTTAGGTGAGTTTGGCATAGTTTGCTATAGTTACTACCATTTTTTTGTAATTTAAAAGTGATTGGGTTTAGTTTGTTGTGGTAAGGGTTAGTTGGTGATGATTTATAGTAGCCGAAGTAATTTAGGTGAGTCTGGCATAGTTTGTTATGATTTGTAAATTTTTTTTGTAATTTTAAGATGATATGGTTTGTTTTGTTATGGTAAGGGATAGTTGGGGGTGATTTACGGTAGCCGAAGTAATTTAGGTGATTCTGGTATAGTTTGTTATAATTTTTAGCATTTTTTTGTAATTTTAAAATGATTGGGCTTAGTTTGTTGCTGTAAAGTGTAGTTGTTGGTGATTTTTGATTGCCGAAGTAATTTAGGTGAGTTTGGCATAGTTTGCTATGGTTAGTAGCATTTTTTTGTAATTTAAAAGTGATTGGGTTTACTTTGTTGTTGTAAGGGTTAGTTGGTGATGATTTATCGTAGCCGAAATAATTTAGGTGAGTTTGGCATAGTTTGCTATGGTTACTAGCATTTTTTTGTAATTTAAAAGTGATTGGGTTTAGTTTGTTGTGGTAAGGGTTAGTTGGTGATGATTTAGAGTATCCGAAGTAATTTAGGTGAGTCTGGCATAGTTTGTTATGATTTGTACACCTTGTTTTGTAATTTTAAGATAATATGGTTTGGTTTGTTGTGGTAAGGGATAGTTGGGGGTGATTTACGGTAGCCGAAGTAATTTAGGTGATTCTGGTATAGTTTGTTATGATTTTTAATATTTTTTTGTAATTTTAAAGTGATTGGGCTTAGTTTGTTGCTGTAAAGTGTAGTTGGGGGTGATTTTTGATAGCCGAAGTAATTTAGGTGAGTTTGGCATAGTTTGCTATGGTTAGTAGCATTTTTTTGTAATTTAAAAGTGATTGGGTTTAGTTTGTTGTGGTAAGGGTTAGTTGGTGATGATTTATGGTAGCCGAAGTAATTTAGGTGAGTCTGGCATAGTTTGTTATGATTTGTAAATTTTTTTTGTAATTTTAAGATGATATGGTTTGTTTTGTTATGGTAAGGGATAGTTGGGGGTGATTTACGGTAGCCGAAGTAATTTAGGTGATTCTGGTATAGTTTGTTATGATTTTTAATATTTTTTTGTAATTTTAAAGTGATTGGGCTTAGTTTGTTGCTGTAAAGTGTAGTTGGGGGTGATTTTTGATAGCCGAAGTAATTTAGGTGAGTTTGGCATAGTTTGCTATGGTTAGTAGCATTTTTTTGTAATTTAAAAGTGATTGGGTTTAGTTTGTTGTGGTAAGGGTTAGTTGGTGATGATTTATGGTAGCCGAAGTAATTTAGGTAAGCTTGGCATAGTTTGCTATGGTTACTAGCATTTTTTTGAAATTTAAAAGTGATTAAGTTTAGTTTGTTGTGGTAAGGGTTAGTTGGTAATGATTTAGAGTAGCCGAAGTAATTTAGGTGAGTCTGGCATAGTTTGTTATGATTTGTACACCTTTTTTTGTAATTTTAAGATGATATGCTTTGGTTTGTTGTGGTGAGGGATAGTTGGGGGTGATTTACGGTAGCCGAGGTAGTTTAGGTGATTCTGGTATAGTTTGTTATGATTATTAGCATTTTTTTGTAATTTTAAAGTGATTGGGCTTAGTTTGTTGCTGTAAAGTGTAGTTGGGGGTGATTTTTGATAGACGAAGTAATTTAGGTGAGTTTGGCATAGTTTGCTATGGTTAGTAGCATTTTTTTGTAATTTAAAAGTGATTGGGTTTAGTTTGTTGTGGTAAGGGTTAGTTGGTGATGATTTAGAGTAGCCGAAGTAATTTAGGTGAGTCTGGCATAGTTTGTTATGATTTGTACACTTTTTTTGTAATTTTAAGATGATATGGTTTGGTTTGTTGTGGTAAGGGTTAGTTGGTGATGATTTATGGTAGCCAAAGTAATTTAGGTGAGTTTGGCATAGTTTGCTATGGTTACTAGCATTTTTTTGTAATTTAAAAGTGATTGGGTTTAGTTTGTTGTGGTAAGGGTTAGTTGGTGATGATTTATAGTAGCCGAAGTAATTTAGGTGAGTCTGGCATAGTTTGTTATGATTTGTACATTTTTTTTGTAATTTTATGATGATATGGTTTGGTTTGTTGTGGTAAGGGATAGTTGGGGGTGATTTACGGTAGCCGAGGTAGTTTAGGTGATTCTGGATTAGTTTGTTATGATTTTTAGCATTTTTTTGTAATTTTAAAGTGATTGGGCTTAGTTTGTTGCTGTAAAGTGTAGTTGGGGGTGATTTTTGATAGACGAAGTAATTTAGGTGAGTTTGGCATAGTTTGCTATGGTTAGTAGCATTTTTTTGTAATTTAAAAGTGATTGGGTTTAGTTTGTTGTGGTAAGGGTTAGTTGGTGATGATTTATGGTAGCCGAAGTAATTTAGGTGAGTTTGGCATAGTTTGCTACGGTTACTGGCATTTTTTTGTAATTTAAAAGTGATTGGGTTTAGTTTGTTGTGGTATGGGTTAGTTGGTGATGATTTAGAGTAGCCGAAGTAATTTAGGTGAGTCTGGCATAGTTTGTTATGATTTGTACACCTTTTTTGTAATTTTAAGATGATATGGTTTGGTTTGTTGTGGTAAGGGATAGTTGGGGGTGATTTACGTTAGCCGAAGTAATTTAGGTGATTCTGGTATAGTTTGTTATAATTTTTAGCATTTTTTTGTTATATTAAAATGATTGGGCTTAGTTTGTTGCTCTTAAGTGTAGTTGGGGGTGATTTTTGATAGCCGAAGTAATTTAGGTGAGTTTGGCATAGTTTGCTATAGTTACTACCATTTTTTTGTAATTTAAAAGTGATTGGGTTTAGTTTGTTGTGGTAAGGGTTAGTTGGTGATGATTTATAGTAGCCGAAGTAATTTAGGTGAGTCTGGCATAGTTTGTTATGATTTGTAAATTTTTTTTGTAATTTTAAGATGATATGGTTTGGTTTGTTATGGTAAGGGATAGTTGGGGGTGATTTACGGTAGCCGAAGTAATTTAGGTGATTCTGGTATAGTTTGTTATAATTTTTAGCATTTTTTTGTAATTTTAAAATGATTGGGCTTAGTTTGTTGCTGTAAAGTGTAGTTGTTGGTGATTTTTGATTGCCGAAGTAATTTAGGTGAGTTTGGCATAGTTTGCTATGGTTAGTAGCATTTTTTTGTAATTTAAAAGTGATTGGGTTTACTTTGTTGTTGTAAGGGTTAGTTGGTGATGATTTATCGTAGCCGAAATAATTTAGGTGAGTTTGGCATAGTTTGCTATGGTTACTAGCATTTTTTTGTAATTTAAAAGTGATTGGGTTTAGTTTGTTGTGGTAAGGGTTAGTTGGTGATGATTTAGAGTATCCGAAGTAATTTAGGTGAGTCTGGCATAGTTTGTTATGATTTGTACACCTTGTTTTGTAATTTTAAGATAATATGGTTTGGTTTGTTGTGGTAAGGGATAGTTGGGGGTGATTTACGGTTGCCGAAGTAATTTAGGTGATTCTGGTATAGTTTGTTATGATTTTTAATATTTTTTTGTAATTTTAAAGTGATTGGGCTTAGTTTGTTGCTGTAAAGTGTAGTTGGGGGTGATTTTTGATAGCCGAAGTAATTTAGGTGAGTTTGGCATAGTTTGCTATGGTTAGTAGCATTTTTTTGTAATTTAAAAGTGATTGGGTTTAGTTTGTTGTGGTAAGGGTTAGTTGGTGATGATTTATGGTAGCCGAAGTAATTTAGGTGAGTTTGGCATAGTTTGCTAGGGTTACTAGCATTTTTTTGAAATTTAAATGTGATTGGGTTTAGTTTGTTGTGGTAAGGGTTAGTTGGTGATGATTTAGAGTAGCCGAAGTAATTTAGGTGAGTCTGGCATAGTTTGTTATGGTTTGTACACCTTTTTTGTAATTTTATGATGATATGGTTTGCTTTGTTGTGGTAAGGGATACTTGGGGGTGATTTACGTTAGCCGAAGTAATTTAGGTGATTCTGGTATAGTTTGTTATCATTTTTAGCATTTTTTTGTAATTTTAAAGTGATTGGGCTTAGTTTGTTGCTGTAAAGTGTAGTTGGGGGAGATTTTTGATAGCCGAAGTAATTTAGGTGAGTTTGGCATAGTTTGCTATGGTTACTAGCATTTATTTGTAATTTAAAAGTGATTGGGTTTAGTTTGTTGTAGTAAGGGTTAGTTGGTGATGATTTAGAGTAGCCGAAGTAATTTAGATGAGTCTGGCATAGTTTGTTATGATTTGTACACCTTTTTTTGTAATTTTAAGATGATATGGTTTGGTTTGTTGTGGTAAGGGATAGTTGGGGGTGATTTACGGTAGCCGAAGTAATTTAGGTGATTCTGGTATAGTTTGTTATGATTTTTAGCATTTTTTTGTAATTTTAAAGTGATTGGGCTTAGTTTGTTGCAGTAAAGTGTAGTTGGGGGTGATTTTTGATAGCCGAAGTAATTTAGGTGAGTTTGGCATAATTTGCTATAGTTAGTAGCATTTTTTTGTAATTTAAAAGTGATTGGGTTTAGTTTGTTGTGGTAAGGGTTAGTTGGTGATGATTTATGGTAGCCAAAGTAATTTAGGTGAGTTTAGCATAGTTTGCTATGGTTACTAGCATTTTTTTGTAATTTAAAAGTGATTGGGTTTAGTTTGTTGTGGTAAGGGTTAGTTGGTGATGATTTAGAGGAGCCGAAGTAATTTAGGTGAGTCTGGCATAGTTTGTTATAATTTGTACACCCTTTTTTTGTAATTTTAAGATGATATGGTTTGGTTTGTTGTGGTAAGGGATAGTTGGGGGTGATTTACGGTAGCCGAAGTAATTTAGGTGATTCTGGTATAGTTTGTTATGATTTTTAGCATTTTTTTGTAATTTTAAAGTGATTGGGCTTAGTTTGTTGCTGTAAAGTGTAGTTGGGGTTGATTTTTGATAGCCGAAGTAATTTAGGTAAGTTTGGCATAGTTTGCTATGGTTAGTAACATTTTTTTGTAATTTAAAAGTGATTGGGTTTAGTTTGTTGTGGTAAGGGTTAGTTGGTAATGATTTATGGTAGCCGAAGTAATTTAGGTGAGTTTGGCATAGTTTGCTATGGTTACTAGCATTTTTTTGTAATTTAAAATTGATTGGGTTTAGTGTGTTGTGGTAAGGGTTAGTTGGTGATGATTTAGAGTAGCCGAAGTAATTTAGGTGAGTCTGGCATAGTTTGTTATGATTTGTACACCTTTTTTTGTAATTTTAAGATGATATGGTTTGGTTTGTGGTGGTAAGGGATAGTTGGGGGTGATTTACGGTAGCCGAAGTAATTTAGGTGATTCTGGTATAGTTTGTTATGATTTTTAGCATTTTCTTGTAATTTTAAAGTGATTGGGCTTAGTTTGTTGCTGTAAACTGTAGTTGGGGGTGATTTTTGATAGCCGAAGTCATTTAGGTGAGTTTGGCATAGTTTGCTATGGTTAGTAGCATTTTTTTGTAATTTAAAAGTGATTGGGTTTAGTTTTTTGTGGTAAGGATTAGTTGGTGATGATTTAGAGTAGCCGAAGTAATTTAGGTGAGTCTGGCATAGTTTGTTATGATTTGTACACTTTTTTGTGTAATTTTAGGACGATATGGTTTGGTTTGTTGGGTTAAGGGATAGTTGGGGGGATTTAAGGTAGCCGAAGTAATTTAGGTGATTCTGGTATAGTTTGTTATGATTTTTAGCATTTTTTTGTAATTTTAAAGTGATTGGGCTTAGTTTGTTGCTGTAAAGTGTAGTTGGGAGTGATTTTTGATAGCCGAAGTAATTTAGGTGAGTTTGGCATAGTTTGCTATGGTTAGCAGCATTTTTTTGTAATTTAAAAGTGATTGGGTTTAGTTTGTTGTGGTAAGGGTTAGTTGGTGATGATTTAGAGTAGCCGAAGTAATTTAGGTGAGTCTGGCATAGTTTGTTATGATTTGTACACCTTTTTTTGTAATTTTACAATGATATGGTTTGGTTTGTTGTGGTAAGGGATAGTTGGGGGTGATTTACGGTAGCCGAAGTAATTTAGGTGATTCTGGTATAGTTTGTTATGATTTTTAGCATTTTTTTGTAATATTAAAATGATTGGGCTTAGTTTGTTGCTCTTAAGTGTAGTTGGGGGTGATTTTTGATAGCCGAAGTAATTTAGGTGAGTTTGGCATAGTTTGCTATGGTTAGTAGCATTTTTTTGTAATTTAAAAGTCATTGGGTTTAGTTTGTTGTGGTAAGGGTTAGTTGGTGATGATTTAGAGTAGCCGAAGTAATTTAGGTTAGTCTGGCATAGTTTGTTATGATTTGTACACCATTTTTTGTAATTTTAAGATGATATGGTTTGGTTTGTTGTGGTAAGGGTTAGTTGGTGATAATTTATGGTAGCCGAAGTAATTTAGGTGAGTTTGGCATAGTTTGCTATGGTTACTAGCATTTTTTTGTAATTTAAAAGTGATTGGGTTTAGTTTGTTGTGGTAAGGGTTAGTTGGTGATGATTTAGAGTAGCCGAAGTAATTTAGGTGAGTCTGGCATAGTTTGTTATGATTTGTACACCTTTTTTTGTAATTTTAAGATGATATGGTTTAGTTTGTTGTGGTAAGGGTTAGTTGGTGATGATTTAGAGTAGCCGAAGTAATTTAGGTGAGTCTGGCATAGTTTGTTATAATTTGTACACCCTTTTTTGTAATTTTAAGATGATATGGTTTGGTTTGTTGTGGTAAGGGATAGTTGGGGGTGATTTACGGTAGCCGAAGTAATTTAGGTGATTCTGGTATAGTTTGTTATGATTTTTAGCATTTTTTTGTAATTTTAAAGTGATTGGGCTTAGTTTGTTGCTGTAAAGTGTAGTTGGGGTTGATTTTTGATAGCCGAAGTAATTTAGGTGAGTTTGGCATAGTTTGCTATTGTTAGTAACATTTTTTTGTAATTTAAAAGTGATTGGGTTTAGTTTGTTGTGGTAAGGGTTAGTTGGTGATGATTCATGGTAGCCGAAGTAATTTAGGTGAGTTTGGCATAGTTTGCTATGGTTACTAGCATTTTTTTGTAATTTAAAAGTGATTGGGTTTAGTTTGTTGTGGTAAGGGTTAGTTGGTGATGATTTAGAGTAGCCGAAGTAATTTAGGTGAGTCTGCCATAGTTTGTTATGATTTGTACACCTTTTTTTGTAATTTTAAGATGATATGGTTTGGTTTGTTGTGGTAAGGGATAGTTGGGGGTGATTTACGGTAGCCGAAGTAATTTAGGTGATTCTGGTATAGTTTGTTATGATTTTTAGCATTTTTTGTAATTTTAAAGTGATTGGGCTTAGTTTGTTGCTGTAAAGTGTAGTTGGGGGTGATTTTTGATAGCCAAAGTAATTTAGGTGAGTTTGGCATAATTTTCTATGGTTAGTAGCATTTTTTTGTAATTTAAAAGTGATTGGGTTTAGTTTGTTGTGGTAAGGGTTAGTTGGTGATGATTTATGGTAGCCGAAGTAATTTAGGTGAGTTTGGCATAGTTTGCTATGGTTACTAGCATTTCTTTGTAATTTAAAATTGATTGGGTTTAGTTTGTTGTGGTAAGGGTTAGTTGGTGATGATTTAGAGTAGCCGAAGTAATTTAGGTGAGTCTGGCATAGTTTGTTATGATTTGTACACCTTTTTTTGTAATTTTAAGATGATATGGTTTGGTTTGTGGTGGTAAGGGATAGTTGGGGGTGATTTACGGTAGCCGAAGTAATTTAGGTGATTCTGGTATAGTTTGTTATGATTTTTAGCATTTTCTTGTAATTTTAAAGTGATTGGGCTTAGTTTGTTGCTGTAAAGTGTAGTTGGGGGTGATTTTTGATAGCCGAAGTAATTTAGGTGAGTTTGGCATAGTTTGCTATGGTTAGTAGCATTTTTTTGTAATTTAAAAGTGATTGGGTTTAGTTTTTTGTGGTAAGGATTAGTTGGTGATGATTTAGAGTAGCCGAAGTAATTTAGGTGAGTCTGGCATAGTTTGTTATGATTAGTACACTTTTTTGTGTAATTTTAAGACGATATGGCTTGGTTTGTTGGGTTAAGGGATAGTTGGGGGGATTTAAGGTAGCCGAAGTAATTTAGGTGATTCTGGTATAGTTTGTTATGATTTTTAGCATTTTTTTGTAATTTTAAAGTGATTGGGCTTAGTTTGTTGCTGTAAAGTGTAGTTGGGAATGATTTTTGATAGCCGAAGTAATTTAGGTGAGTTTGGCATAGTTTGCTATGGTTAGCAGCATTTTTTTGTAATTTAAAAGTGATTGGGTTTAGTTTGTTGTGGTAAGGGTTAGTTGGTGATGATTTAGAGTAGCCGAAGTAATTTAGGTGAGTCTGGCATAGTTTGTTATGATTTGTACACCTTTTTTTGTAATTTTAAAAGTCATTGGGTTTAGTTTGTTGTGGTAAGGGTTAGTTGGTGATGATTTAGAGTAGCTGAAGTAATTTAGGTTAGTCTGGCATAGTTTGTTATGATTTGTACACCATTTTTTGTAATTTTAAGATGATATGGTTTGGTTTGTTGTGGTAAGGGTTAGTTGGTGATAATTTATGGTAGCCGAAGTAATTTAGGTGAGTTTGGCATAGTTTGCTATGGTTACTAGCATTTTTTTGTAATTTAAAAGTGATTGGGTTTAGTTTGTTGTGGTAAGGGTTAGTTGGTGATGATTTAGAGTAGCCGAAGTAATTTAGGTGAGTCTGGCATCGTTTGTTATGATTTGTACACCTTTTTTTGTAATTTTAAGATGATATGGTTTAGTTTGTTGTGGTAAGGGTTAGTTGGTGATGATTTAGAGTAGCCGAAGTAATTTAGGTGAGTCTGGCATAGTTTGTTATAATTTGTACACCTTTTTTTGTAATTTTAAGATGATATGGTTTGGTTTGTTGTGGTAAGGGATAGTTGGGGGTGATTTACGGTAGCCGAAGTAATTTAGGTGATTCTGGTATAGTTTGTTATGATTTTTAGCATTTTTTTGTAATTTTAAAGTGATTGGGCTTAGTTTGTTGCTGTAAAGTGTAGTTGGGGTTGATTTTTGATAGCCGAAGTAATTTAGGTGAGTTTGGCATAGTTTGATATTGTTAGTAACATTTTTTTGTAATTTAAAAGTGATTGGGTTCAGTTTGTTGTGGTAAGGGTTAGTTGGTGATGATTCATGGTAGCCGAAGTAATTTAGGTGAGTTTGGCATAGTTTGCTATGGTTACTAGCATTTTTTTGTTATTTAAAAGTGATTGGGTTTAGTTTGTTGTGGTAAGGGTTAGTTGGTGATGATTTAGAGTAGCCGAAGTAATTTAGGTGAGTCTGGCATAGTTTGTTATGATTTGTACAACTTTTTTGTAATTTTAAGATGATATGGTTTGGTTTGTTGTGGTAAGCGATAGTTGGGGCCATTTACGGTAGCCGAAGTAATTTTGGTGATTCTGGTATAGTTTGTTATGATTTTTAGCATTTTTTTGTAATTTTAAAGTGATTGGGTTTAGTTTGTTGCTGTAAAGTGTAGTTGGGGGTGATTTTTGATAGCCGAAGTAATTTAGGTGAGTTTGGCATAGTGTGCTATGATGGTTAGTAGCATTTTTTTGTAATTTAAAAGTGATTGGGTTTAGTTTGTTGTGGTAAGGGTTATTTGGTGATGATTTATGGTAGCCGAAGTAATTTAGGTGAGTTTGGCATAGTTTGCTATGGTTACTAGCATTTTTTTGTAATTTAAAAGTGATTGGGTTTAGTTTGTTGTGGTAAGAGTTAGTTGGTGATGATTTAGAGTAGCCGAAGTAATTTAGGTGAGTCTGGCATAGTTTGTTATGATTTGTACACCTTTTTTTGTAATTTTAAGATGATATGGTTTGGTTTGTTGTGGTTGGGGATAGTTGGTGGTGATTTACGGTAGCCGAAGTAATTTAGGTGATTCTGGTATAATTTGTTATGATTTTTAGCATTTTTTTGTAATTTTAAAGTGATTGGGCTTAGTTTGTTGCTGTAAAGTGTAGTTGGGGATGATTTTTGATAGCCGAAGTAATTTAGGTGAGTTTGGCATAGTGTGCTATGGTTAGTAGCATTTTTTTGTAATTTAAAAGTGATTGGGTTTAGTTTGTTGCTGTAAAGTGTAGTTGGGGATGATTTTTGATAGCCGAAGTAATTTAGGTGAGTTTGGCATAGTGTGCTATGGTTAGTAGCATTTTTTTGTAATTTAAAAGTGATTGGGTTTAGTTTGTTGTGGTAAGGGTTATTTGGTGATGATTTAGTGTAGCCGAAGTAATTTAGGTGAGTCTATCATAGTTTGTTATGATTTGTACACCTTTTTTTGTAATTTTAAGATAATATGGTTTGGTTTGTTGTGGTAAGGGATAGTTGGGGGTCATTTACGGTAGCCGAAGTAATTTAGGTGATTCTGGTATAGTTTGTTATGATTTTTAGCATTTTTTTGTAATTTTAAAGTGATTGGCCTTACTTTGTTGCTGTAAAGTGTAGTTGTGGGTGATTTTTGATAGCCGAAGTAATTTAGGTGAGTTTGGCATAGTTTGCTATGGTTAGGTTTTTTGTAATTTAAAAGTGATTGGGTTTAGTTTGTTGTGGTAAGGTGATGTTGATGTTGTTAGTTGGTGATGATTTAGAGTAGCCGAAGTAATTTAGGTGAGTCTGGCATAGTTTGTTATGATTTGTACACCTTATTGTAATTTTAAGATGATATGGTTTGGTTTGTTGTGGTAAGCGATAGTTGGGGCCATTTACGGTAGCCGAAGTAATTTTGGTGATTCTGGTATAGTTTGTTATGATTTTTAGCATTTTTTTGTAATTTTAAAGTGATTGGGCTTAGTTTGTTGCTGTAAAGTGTAGTTGGGGATGATTTTTGATAGCCGAAGTAATTAAGGTGAGTTTGACATAGTTTGCTATGGTTAGTAGCATTTTTTTGTAATTTAAAAGTGATTGGGTTTAGTTTGTTGAGGTAAGGGTTAGTTGGTAATGATTTATGGTAGCCGAAATAATTTAGGTGAGTTTGGCATAGTTTGCTATTGTTACTAGCATTTTTTTGTAATTTAAAAATGATTGGGTTTAGTTTGTTGTGGTAAGGTTTAGTTGGTGATGATTTAGAGTAGCCGAAGTAATTTAGGTGAATCTGGCATAGTTTGTTATGATTTGTACACCTTTTTTTGTAATTTTAAGATGATATGGTTTGGTTTGTTGTGCTAAAGGATAGTTGGGGGTGATTTACGGTAGCCGAAGTAATTTAGGTTATTCTGGTATAGTTTGTTATGATTTTTAGCATTTTTTTGTAATTTTAATGTGATTGGGCTTAGTTTGTTGCTGTAAAGTGTAGTTGGGGGTGATTTTTGATAGCCGAAGTAATTTAGGTGAGTTTTCATAGTTTGCTATGGTTAGTAGCATTTTTTTTAATTTAAAAGCAATTGGGTTTAGTTTGTTGTGGTAAGGGTTAGTTGGTGATGATTTAAGGTAGCCGAAGTAATTTAGGTGAGTTTGGCATAGTTTTCTATGGTTACTAGCATTTTTTTGTAATTTAAAAGTGATTGGGTTTAGTTTGTTGTGGTAAGGGTTAGTTGGTGATGATTTAAGGTAGCCGAAGTAATTTAGGTGAGTTTGGCATAGTTTGCTATGGTTACTAGCATTATTTTGTAATTTAAAAGTGATTGGGTTTAGCTTGTTGTGGTAAGGGTTAGTTGGTGATGATTTAGAGTAGCCGAAGTAATTTAGGTGAGTCTGGCATAGTTTGTTATGATTTGTACACCTTTTTTTGTAATTTTAAGATGATATGGTTTGGTTTGTTGTGGTAAGGGAGAGTTGGGGGTGATTTACGGTAGCCGAAGTAATTTAGGTGATTCTGGTATAGTTTGTTATGATTTTTAGCATTTTTTTGTAATTTTAAAGTGATTGGCCTTAGTTTGTTGCTGTAAAGTGTAGTTGTGGGTGATTTTTGATAGCCGAAGTAATTTAGGTGAGTTTGGCATAGTTTGCTATGGTTAGTAGCATTTTTTTGTAATTTAAAAGTGATTGGGTTTAGTTTGTTGTGGTAAGGGTTAGTTGGTGATGATTTATGGTAGCCGAAGTAATTTACGTGAGTTTGGCATAGTTTGCTATGGTTACTAGCATTTTTTTGTAATTTAAAAGTGATTGGGTTTAGTTTGTTGTGGTAAGGGTTAGTTGGTGATGATTTAGAGTAGCCGAAGTAATTTAGGTGAGTCTGGCATAGTTTGTTATGATTTGTACACCTTTTTTGTAATTTTAAGATGATATGGTTTGGTTTGTTGTGGTAAGCGATAGTTGGGGCCATTTACGGTAGCCGAAGTAATTTTGGTGATTCTGGTATAGTTTGTTATGATTTTTAGCATTTTTTTGTAATTTTAAAGTGATTGGGTTTAGTTTGTTGCTGTAAAGTGTAGTTGGGGGTGATTTTTGATAGCCGAAGTAATTTAGGTGAGTTTGGCATAGTGTGCTATGGTTAGTAGCATTTTTTTGTAATTTAAAAGTGATTGGGTTTAGTTTGTTGTGGTAAGGGTTATTTGGTGATGATTTATGGTAACCGAAGTAATTTAGGTGAGTTTGGCATAGTTTGCTATGGTTACTAGCATTTTTTTGTAATTTAAAAGTGATTGGGTTTAGTTTGTTGTGGTAAGAGTTAGTTGGTGATGAGTTAGAGTAGCCGAAGTAATTTAGGTGAGTCTGGCATAGTTTGTTATGATTTGTACACCTTTTTTTTAATTTTTAGATGATATGGTTTGGTTTGTTGTGGTAAGGGATAGTTGGTGGTGATTTACGGTAGCCGAAGTAATTTAGGTGATGCTGGTATAATTTGTTATGATTTTTAGCATTTTTTTGTAATTTTAAAGTGATTGGGCTTAGTTTGTTGCTGTAAAGTGTAGTTGGGGATGATTTTTGATAGCCGAAGTAATTTAGGTGAGTTTGGCATAGTGTTCTATGGTTAGTAGCATTTTTTTGTAATTTAAAAGTGATTGGGTTTAGTTTGTTGTGGTAAGGGTTAGTTGGTGATGATTTATGGTAGCCGAAGTAATTTAGGTGAGTTTGGCATAGTTTGCTATGGTTACTAGGATTTTTTTGTAATTTAAAAGTGATTGGGTTTAGTTTGTTGTGGTAAGAGTTAGTTGGTGATGATTTAGAGTAGCCGAAGTAATTTAGGTGAGTCTGGCATAGTTTGTTATGATTTGTACACCTTTTTTTGTAATTTTAAGATGATATGGTTTGGTTTGTTGCGGTAAGGGATAGTTGGTGGTGATTTACGGTAGCCGAAGTAATTTAGGTAATTCTGGTATAATTTGTTATGATTTTTAGCATTTTTTTGTAATTTAAAAGTGATTGGGTTTAGTTTGTTGAGGTAAGGGTTAGTTGGTAATGATTTATGGTAGCCGAAATAATTTAGGTGAGTTTGGCATAGTTTGCTATTGTTACTAGCATTTTTTTGTAATTTAAAAGTGATTGGGTTTAGTTTGTTGTGGTAAGGTTTAGTTGGTGATGATTTAGAGTAGCCGAAGTAATTTAGGTGAATCTGGCATAGTTTGTTATGATTTGTACACCTTTTTTTGTAATTTTAAAATAATATGGTTTGGTTTGGGGGTGATTTTTGAGAGCCGAAGTAATTTAGGTGAGTTTTCATAGTTTGCTATGGTTAGTAGCATTTTTTTTAATTTAAAAGTAATTGGGTTTAGTTTGTTGTGGTAAGGGTTAGTTGGTGATGATTTAAGGTAGCCGAAGTAATTTAGGTGAGTTTGGCATAGTTTGCTATGGTTACTAGCATTTTTTTGTAATTTAAAAGTGATTGGGTTTAGTTTGTTGTGGTAAGGATTAGTTGGTGATGATTTAAGGTAGCCGAAGTAATTTAGGTGAGTTTGGCATAGTTTGCTATGGTTACTAGCATTATTTTGTAATTTAAAAGTGATTGGGTTTAGTTTGTTGTGGTAAGGGTTAGTTGGTGATGATTTAGAGTAGCCGAAGTAATTTAGGTGAGTCTGGCATAGTTTGTTATGATTTGTACACCTTTTTTTGTAATTTTAAGATGATATGGTTTGGTTTGTTGTGGTAAGGGAGAGTTGGGGGTGATTTACGATAGCCGAAATAATTTAGGTGATTCTGGTATAATTTGTTATGATTTTTAGCATTTTTTTGTAATTTTAAAGTGATTGGCCTTAGTTTGTTGCTGTAAAGTGTAGTTGGGGGTGATTTTTGATAGCCGAAGTAATTTAGGTGAGTTTGGCATAGTGTGCTATGGTTAGTAGCATTTTTTTGTAATTTAAAAGTGATTGGGTTTAGTTTGTTGTGGTAAGGGTTATTTGGTGATGATTTATGGTAACCGAAGTAATTTAGGTGAGTTTGGCATAGTTTGCTATGGTTACTAGCATTTTTTTGTAATTTAAAAGTGATTGGGTTTAGTTTGTTGTGGTAAGAGTTAGTTGGTGATGATTTAGAGTAGCCGAAGTAATTTAGGTGAGTCTGGCATAGTTTGTTATGATTTGTACACCTTTTTTTTTAATTTTTAGATGATATGGTTTGGTTTGTTGTGGTAAGGGATAGTTGGTGGTGATTTACGGTAGCCGAAGTAATTTAGGTGATGCTGGTATAATTTGTTATGATTTTTAGCATTTTTTTTGTAATTTTAAAGTGATTGGGCTTAGTTTGTTGCTGTAAAGTGTAGTTGGGGATGATTTTTGATAGCCGAAGTAATTTAGGTGAGTTTGGCATAGTGTTCTATGGTTAGTAGCATTTTTTTGTAATTTAAAAGTGATTGGGTTTAGTTTGTTGTGGTAAGGGTTAGTTGGTGATGATTTATGGTAGCCGAAGTAATTTAGGTGAGTTTGGCATAGTTTGCTATGGTTACTAGGATTTTTTTGTAATTTAAAAGTGATTGGGTTTAGTTTGTTGTGGTAAGAGTTAGTTGGTGATGATTTAGAGTAGCCGAAGTAATTTAGGTGAGTCTGGCATAGTTTGTTATGATTTGTACACCTTTTTTTGTAATTTTAAGATGATATGGTTTGGTTTGTTGCGGTAAGGGATAGTTGGTGGTGATTTACGGTAGCCGAAGTAATTTAGGTAATTCTGGTATAATTTGTTATGATTTTTAGCATTTTTTTGTAATTTAAAAGTGATTGGGTTTAGTTTGTTGAGGTAAGGGTTAGTTGGTAATGATTTATGGTAGCCGAAATAATTTAGGTGAGTTTGGCATAGTTTGCTATTGTTACTAGCATTTTTTTGTAATTTAAAAGTGATTGGGTTTAGTTTGTTGTGGTAAGGTTTAGTTGGTGATGATTTAGAGTAGCCGAAGTAATTTAGGTGAATCTGGCATAGTTTGTTATGATTTGTACACCTTTTTTTGTAATTTTAAAATAATATGGTTTGGTTTGGGGGTGATTTTTGAGAGCCGAAGTAATTTAGGTGAGTTTTCATAGTTTGCTATGGTTAGTAGCATTTTTTTTAATTTAAAAGTAATTGGGTTTAGTTTGTTGTGGTAAGGGTTAGTTGGTGATGATTTAAGGTAGCCGAAGTAATTTAGGTGAGTTTGGCATAGTTTGCTATGGTTACTAGCATTTTTTTGTAATTTAAAAGTGATTGGGTTTAGTTTGTTGTGGTAAGGATTAGTTGGTGATGATTTAAGGTAGCCGAAGTAATTTAGGTGAGTTTGGCATAGTTTGCTATGGTTACTAGCATTATTTTGTAATTTAAAAGTGATTGGGTTTAGTTTGTTGTGGTAAGGGTTAGTTGGTGATGATTTAGAGTAGCCGAAGTAATTTAGGTGAGTCTGGCATAGTTTGTTATGATTTGTACACCTTTTTTTGTAATTTTAAGATGATATGGTTTGGTTTGTTGTGGTAAGGGAGAGTTGGGGGTGATTTACGATAGCCGAAGTAATTTAGGTGATTCTGGTATAGTTTGTTATGATTTTTAGCATTTTTTTGTAATTTTAAAGTGATTGGCCTTAGTTTGTTGCTGTAAAGTGTAGTTGTGGGTGATTTTTGATAGCCGAAGTAATTTAGGTGAGTTTGGCATAGTTTGCTATGGTTAGTAGCATTTTTTTGTAATTTTAAAGTGATTGGGTTTAGTTTGTTGTGGTAAGGGTTAGTTGGTGATGATTTATGGTAGCCGAAGTAATTTACGTGAGTTTGGCATAGTTTGCTATGGTTACTAGCATTTTTTTGTAATTTAAAAGTGATTGGGTTTAGTTTGTTGTGGTAAGGGTTAGTTGGTGATTATTTAGAGTAGCCGAAGTAATTTAGGTGAGTCTGGCATAGTTTGTTATGATTTGTACACCTTTTTTTGTAATTTTAAGAATATATGGTTTGGTTTGTTGTGGTAAGGGATAGTTAAGGGTGATTTACGGTAGCCGAAGTAATTTAGGTTATTCTGGTATAGTTTGTTATGATTTTTAGCATTTTTTTGTAATTTTAAAGTGATTGGGCTTAGTTTGTTGCTGTAAAGTGTAGTTGGGGCTGATTTTTGATAGCCGAAGTAACTTAGGTGGGTTTGGCATAGTTTGCTATGGTTAGTAGCATTTTTTTGTAATTTAAAAGTGATTGGGTTTAGTTTGTTGTGGTAAGGGTTAGTTGGTGATGATTTATGGTAGCCGAAGTAATTTAGGTGAGTTTGGCATAGTTTGCTATGGTTACTAGCATTTTTTTGTAATTTAAAAGTGATTGGGTTTAGTTTGTTGTGGTAAGGGTTAGTTGGTGATGATTTAGAGTAGCCGAAGTAATTTAGGTGAGTCTGGCATAGTTTGTTATTATTTGTACATCTTTTTTTGTAATTTTAAGATAATATGGTTTGGTTTGTTGTGGTAAGGGATAGTTGGGGGTGATTTATGGTAGCCGAAGTAATTTATGTGAGTTTGGCATAGTTTGCTATGGTTACTAGCATTTTTTTGTAATTTAAAAGTGTTTGGCTTTAGTTTGTTGTGGTAAGGGTTAGTTGGTGATGATTTAGAATAGCCGAAGTAATTTAGGGTAGTCTGGCATAGTTTTTTATGATTTGTACAACTTTTTTTGTAATTTTAAGATGATATGGTTTGTTTTGTTGTGGTATGGGATAGTTGGGGGTGATTTATGGTAGACGAAGTAATATAGGTAATTCTGGTAAAATTTGTTATGATTTTTAGCATTTTTTTGTAATCCTAAACTTATTGGGTTTAGTTTGTTGCTGTAAAGTGTAGTTGGGGGTGATTTTTGATAGCCGAAGTAATTTAGGTGAGTTTGGCATAGTTTGCTATGGTTAGTAGAATTTTTTTGTAATTTAAAAGTGATTGGGTTTAGTTTGTTGTGGTAAGGGTTAGTTGGTGATGATTTAGAGTAGCCAAAGTAATTTAGGTGAGTCTGGCATAGTTTGTTATGATTTGTACACCTTTTTTTGTAATTTTAAGATGATATGGTTTGGTTTGTTGTGGTAAGGGATAGTTGGGGGTGATTTACGGTAGCCGAAGTAATTTAGGTGATTCTGGTATAGTTTGTTATGATTTTTAGCATTTTTTTTATTTTAAAGTGATTGGGCTTAGTTTGTTGTTGTAAAATGTAGTTGGGGTGATTTTTGATAGCCGAAGTAATTTAGGTGAGTTTGGCATAGTTTGCTATGGTTAGTAGCATTTTTTTGGTAATTTAAAAGTGATTGGGTTTAGTTTGTTGTTTTAAGAGTTAGTTGGTGATGATTTAGAGTAGCCGAAGTAATTTAGGTGAGTCTGGCATAGTTTGTTATGATTTGTACACCTTTTTTGTAATTTTAAGATGATATGGTTGGGTTTGTTGTGGTAAGGGATAGTTGGGGGTGATTTACGGTAGCCGAAGTAATTTAGGTGATTCTGGTATAGTTTGTTATGATTTTTAGCATTTTTTTGTAATTTTAAAGTAATTGGGCTTAGTTTGTTACTGTAAAGTGTAGTTGGGGGTGATTTTTGATAGCCGAAGTAATTTAGGTGAGTTTGGCATAGTTTGCTATGGTTGGTAGCATTTTTTTGTAATTTAAAAGTGATTGGGTTTAGTTTGTTGTGGTAAGGGTTAGTTGGTGATGATTTATGGTAGCCGAAGTAATTTAGGTGAGTTTGGCATAGTTTGCTATGGTTACTTGCATTTTGTTGTAATTTAAAATTGATTGGGTTTAGTTTGTTGTGGTAAGGATTAGTTGGTGATGATTTAGAGTTGCCGAAGTAATTTAGGTAAGTCTCGCATAGTTTGTTATGATTTGTCCACCTTTTTTTGTAATTTTAAGATGATATGGTTTGGTTTGTTGTGGTAAACGGATAGTTGGGGGTGATTTACGGTAGCCGAAGTAATTTAGGTGATTCTGGTATAGTTTGTTATGATTTTTACCATTTTTTTGTAATTTTAAAGTGATTGGTCTTAGTTTGTTGCTGTAAAGTGTAGTTGGGGGTAATTTTTGATAGCCGAAGTAATTTAGGTGAGTTTGGCATAGTTTGCTATGGTTAGTAGCATTTTTTTGTAATTTAAAAGTGATTGGGTTTAGTTTGTTGTGGTAAGAGTTAGTTGGTGATGATTTATGGTATCCGAAGTAATTTATGTGAGTTTGGCATAGTTTGCTATGGTTACTAGCATTTTTTTGTAATTTAAAAGTGTTTGGGTTTAGTTTGTTGTGGTAAGGGTTAGTTGGTGATGATTTAGAATAGCCGAAGTAATTTAGGTTAGTCTGGCATAGTTTTTTATGATTTGTACACCTTTTTTTGTAATTTTAAGATGATATGGTTTGTTTTGTTGTGGTATGGGATAGTTGGGGGTGATTTATGGTAGACGAAGTAATTTAGGTAATTCTGGTAAAATTTGTTATGATTTTTAGCATTTTTTTGTAATTCTAAACTTATTGGGTTTAGTTTGTTGCTGTAAAGTGTAGTTGGGGGTGATTTTTGATAGCCGAAGTAATTTAGGTGAGTTTGGCATAGTTTGCTATGGTTAGTAGCATTTTTTTGTAATTTAAAAGTGATTGGGTTTAGTTTGTTGTGGTAAGGGTTAGTTGGTGATGATTTAGAGTAGCCGAAGTAATTTAGGTGAGTCAGGCATAGTTTGTGATGATTTGTACACCTTTTTTGTAATTTTAAGATGATATGGTTTGTTTTGTTGTGGTAAGGGATAGTTGGGGGTGATTTACGGTAGCCGAAGTAATTTAGGTGATTCTGGTATAGTTTGTTATGATTTTTAGCATTTTTTTGTAATTTTAAAGTGATTGGGCTTAGTTTGTTCCTGTAAAGTGTATTTGGGGGTGATTTTTGATAGCCGAAGTAATTTAGGTGAGTTTGGCATAGTTTGCTATGGTTAGTAGCATTTTTTTGTAATTTAAAAGTGATTGGGTTTAGTTTGTTGTGGTAAGGGTTAGTTGGTGATGATTTATTGTAGCCGAAGTAATTTAGGTGAGTTTGGCATAGTTTGCTATGGTTACTAGCATTTTTTTGTAATTTAAAAGTTATTGGGTTTAGTTTGTTGTGGTAAGGGTTAGTTGGTGATGATTTAGAGTAGCCGAAGTAATTTAGGTGAGTCTGGCATAGTTTGTTATGATTTGTACACCTTTTTTTGTAATTTTAAGATGACATGGTTTGGTTTGTTGTGGTAAGGGATAGTTGGGGGTGATTTACGGTAGCCGAAGTAATTTAGGTGATTCTGGTATAGTTTGTTATTATTTTTAGCATTTTTTTGTAATTTTAAAGTGATTGGGCTTAGTTTGTTGCTGTAAAGTGTAGTTGGGGGTGATTTCTGATAGCCGAAGCAATTTAGGTGAGTTTGGCATAGTTTGCTATGGTTAGTAGCATTTTTTTGTAATTTAAAAGTGATTGGGTTTAGTTTGTTGTGGTAAGGGTTAGTTGGTGATGATTTATGATAGCCGAAGGAATTTAGGTGAGTTTGGCATAGTTTGCTATGGTTACTGGCATTTTTTTGTAATTTAAAAGTGATTGGGTTTAGTTTGTTGTGGTAAGGGTTAGTTGGTGATGATTTAGAGTTGCCGAAGTAATTTAGGTAAGTCTCGCATAGTTTGTTATGATTTGTCCACCTTTTTTTGTAATTTTAAGATGATATGGTTTGGTTTGTTGTGGTAAACGGATAGTTGGGGGTGATTTACGGTAGCTGAAGTAATTTAGGTGATTCTGGTATAGTTTGTTATGATTTTTAGCATTTTTTTGTAATTTTAAAGTGATTGGGCTTAGTTTGTTGCTGTAAAGTGTACTTGGGGGTAATTTTTGATAGCCGAAGAAATTTAGGTGAGTTTGGCATAGTTTGCTATGGTTAGTAGCATTTTTTTGTAATTTAAAAGTGATTGGGTTTAGTTTGTTGTGGTAAGAGTTAGTTGGTGATGATTTATGGTATCCGAAGTAATTTATGTGAGTTTGGCATAGTTTGCTATGGTTACTAGCATTTTTTTGTAATTTAAAAGTGTTTGGCTTTAGTTTGTTGTGGTAAGGGTTAGTTGGTGATGATTTAGAATAGCCGAAGTAATTTAGGTTAGTCTGGCATAGTTTTTTATGATTTGTACAACTTTTTTTGTAATTTTAAGATGATATGGTTTGTTTTGTTGTGGTATGGGATAGTTGGGGGTGATTTATGGTAGACGAAGTAATTTAGGTAATTCTGGTAAAATTTGTTATGATTTTTAGCATTTTTTTGTAATCCTAAACTTATTGGGTTTAGTTTGTTGCTGTAAAGTGTAGTTGGGGGTGATTTTTGATAGCCGAAGTAATTTAGGTGAGTTTGGCATAGTTTGCTATGGTTAGTAGAATTTTTTTGTAATTTAAAAGTGATTGGGTTTAGTTTGTTGTGGTAAGGGTTAGTTGGTGATGATTTAGAGTAGCCAAAGTAATTTAGGTGAGTCTGGCATAGTTTGTTATGATTTGTACACCTTTTTTTGTAATTTTAAGATGATATGGTTTGGTTTGTTGTGGTAAGGGATAGTTGGGGGTGATTTACGGTAGCCGAAGTAATTTAGGTGATTCTGGTATAGTTTGTTATGATTTTTAGCATTTTTTTTATTTTAAAGTGATTGGGCTTAGTTTGTTGTTGTAAAATGTAGTTGGGGTGATTTTTGATAGCCGAAGTAATTTAGGTGAGTTTGGCATAGTTTGCTATGGTTAGTAGCATTTTTTTGGTAATTTAAAAGTGATTGGGTTTAGTTTGTTGTTTTAAGAGTTAGTTGGTGATGATTTAGAGTAGCCGAAGTAATTTAGGTGAGACTGGCATAGTTTGTTATGATTTGTACACCTTTTTTGTAATTTTAAGATGATATGGTTGGGTTTGTTGTGGTAAGGGATAGTTGGGGGTGATTTACGGTAGCCGAAGTAATTTAGGTGAGTTTGGCATAGTTTGCTACGGTTAGTAGCATTTTTTTGTAATTTAAAAGTGATTGGGTTTAGTTTGTTGTGGTAAGGGTTAGTTGGTGATGATTTATGGTAGCCGAAGTAATTCAGGTGAGTTTGGCATAGTTTGCTAGGGTTACTACTATTTTTTTGTAATTTAAAAATGATTGGGTTTAGTTTGTTGTGGTAAGGGTTAGTTGGTGATGATTTAGAGGAGCCGAAGTAATTTAGGTGAGTCTGGCATAGTTAGTAATGATTTGTACACCTTTTTTTGTAATTTTAAGATGATATGGTTTGGTTTGTTGTGATAAGGGATAGTTGGGGGTGATTTACGGTAGCCGAAGTAATTTAGGTAATTCTGGTATAGTTTGTTATGATTTTTAGCATTTTTTTGTAATTTTAAAGTGATTGGGCTTAGTTTGTTGCTGTAAAGTGTAGTTGGAGGTAATTTTTGATAGCCGAAGTAATTTAGGTGAGTTTGGCATAGTTTGCTGTGGTTAGTAGCATTTTTTTGTAATTTAAAAGTGATTGGGTTTAGTGTGTTGTGATAAGGGTTAGTTGGTGATGATTTAGAGTTGCCGAAGTAATTTAGGTGAGTCTGGCATAGTTTGTTATGATTTGTACACATTTTTTTGTAATTTTAAGATGATATGGTTTGGTTTGTTGTGGTAAGGGATAGTTGGGGGTGATTTACGGTGGCCGAAGTAATTTAGGTGATTCTGGTATAGCTTGTTATGATTTTTAGCATTTTTTTGTAATTTTAAAATGATTGGGTTTAGTTTGTTGCTGTAAAGTGTAGTTGGGGGTGATTTTTGATAGCCGAAGTAATTTAGGTGAGTTTGGCATAGTTTGCTATGGTTAGTAGCATTTTTTTGTAATTTAAAAGTGATTGGGTTTAGTTTGTTGTGGTAAGGGTTAGTTGGTGATGATTTATGGTAGCCGAAGTAATTTAGGTGAGTTTGGCATAGTTTGCTATGGTTACTAGCATTTTGTTGTAATTTAAAATTGATTGGGTTTAGTTTGTTGTGGTAAGGATTAGTTGGTGATGATTTAGAGTTGCCGAAGTAATTTAGGTAAGTCTCGCATAGTTTGTTATGATTTGTCCACCTTTTTTTGTAATTTTAAGATGATATGGTTTGGTTTGTTGTGGTAAGGGATAGTTGGGGGTGATTTACGGTAGCCGAAGTAATTTAGGTGATTCTGGTATAGTTTGTTATGATTTTTAGCATTTTTTTGTAATTTTAAAGTGATTGGGCTTAGTTTGTTGCTGTAAAGTGTAGTTGGGGGTAATTTTTGATAGCCGAAGTAATTTAGGTGAGTTTGGCATAGTTTGCTATGGTTAGTAGCATTTTTTTGTAACTAGCTGAATGTACCCGGCGTTGCCCGGACGTAGATTAAATAAACGCAGTGTTGACAAAAGTGGTATATTGGTGATGTAGACTAATCGACATTATAATACAATTAAACAGGAATGCTCTTCTTTTCCAATCACAAAATAAACAAATTTGCTGAAATTAACCTGCATTGCCAGGACCGGGTACTTGACCGGGTATATGATTTGGAAAAAGAGGATATCTTGGTTGATATCAGATTAAAAATCTCGAATAGACTCTTTAGGCAAAGACGCAGTTTGGAGGTGTTCTATAGGCGATTCCAGGAAATCGAAATTAATGTTAGAAAATTTTCGGGAAAATCGAAGTTTACAAATTAGCAGATAATGTTATGATAAAGTTGAAAAAACAATGGAAACACTTCTCCTGCTACAGTCATCTCACAGCAGAACAGTATGTAGATGATTTTGACTTATCTTCAGAATAAACAAACTCTTCAGCATAAATATCTCCTTTTGAGCTGCACAAAGTTATTAAAACCTGGCCGCAACTTGTTGAACAATTAAAGTGAGAACCTTTTGAGCTCCCTTTCCAGTATTAAAATTTTAATACCATTACCACAGATAGTAAAAAAGACAATTTTCATCAGCTTTCACAAAAATTATACGCTGTGGTATTTGTAATCTGCTAGATTTTCAAACTGCTCCATCTTAGTTTTAAATGATGCAATAATGAACACAACGTATTTACGTAAAATAAATAGTGTAAAACGCGTATCAAAGTCAGTAAAGTCTGGTCCAACGCTGCAAATTTCGGATTTCAGCCAGGGCAGGTTTGGTGAAAAACAAATACACCACTATCATTAACTGAACGTAAAAATTAGCGTACGAATATAAGTGGGGTCCGGTACCACGATGGTAATTTTTGGTTAACGGCAAGAACAAATCGGGAATATTATATTAAAATAATTTATTTAATAGTGATAGAACTTTTAATACTGATGCGTCGCCTCGACCTTGGCGACTTTGAGTAACAGCGTTTCAGCCGCTGAAGCAGCAATTTTCACAATTATATTAGGTGCACGTGCCTAGTGCGTGTTAAAACAATTTGGCTAACAAAAGATTTTAATTTGTATATACCAAATAATACTCGCAAAGGTGTACTCGTATGGCCCGTCAGTATTTTCACGAAATGAATTAGAAAAATGAACATTCTAAAGTAAATAATTATTTTGACGGGAATGTGGTGGATGAAAAAATCTTATTCGGCCTCTCCGACAAACTAACACTTGTTTAGATTAACATGCATTCCTTCATGGACCTGTGACGAATTACAAACAAATATCGAAATTTCAAGTGTTCCATATGATTTCGTTTCTGTATGAAAGCGGTTTTTTTCACTCGTCAGTCTGAACTTACTACACAGTGATATTTTAACATCCAGGTGACCTAAATTATTTTGCCGTTTATTTCAAAAATTTCCCTGAAAGGAGAGTAGTCAACAGTGGGGCTCATCAGGGGTGGCAGGGTTGGCAGTGCCACTCCAAGTATAAATTTACTATCGAACACAAAATTAGTTTTGCAATTCAATTGCAAAATTATGAATTTTTAGATATTTTAACGAAAATCTAGCGCTTACACCGCTTTAAAATTAAAAACCATAGAGCTCTTCATACAATGGAGAAAAAGTCCTTATTATTTGCGATGTAAATGCACGCATGTTAAGAAGATAGGGCTTGCCCTGTCAGCGTGTTGCAATTCAGAACATAAGTTTATGTTTGCATCTCAACTGAAATAATTATTTATAGGAAGGTGGAAGAGAATCAAAATTTTTATCAGCATATTTAATCTATATATATATAAAGCGAAGTGTCCTCACTGACACACTCATTCATCTATACACTGATTCATAATCAACCCACAGCCCAAACCGTGAGGGCTGGTGACTTGAAATTTTAGACACGGGTGTATCATGTGCCGAAAGTGAACACTAAGAAGGGATTTTGCGAAATTCGGCCCGGTTCCTTTGTAATTCAATAAAAACCGGCTAAAATAAACAAAAAATGATCGGATCGCGGAGACCGTGTTTATGTTAGAAGCACGTATCTAGCCAAAACAACTTCGACGACGGGCGACCGGTTTACATTAAAAGCACTTATTTAACCTAAACAATTTCAACGTCGAGTTTCTGCTTTCGTGATCATACTTTTGCCGTACCTAGCGAGGCCGCAGATATTTCAATTATAATTTTGATTTCAATTATAATGTCGATCCGTGACTCAATTAAAAATTACCAAATCACTCCAAATTTAATCCGTCAACATTAAACATCCTCAAATATCTCTTACCACTGCAAACTTTACCAAATCAACCCCAAAAAATTCCCGAACTAAGCCAAATTGACATAAATTAGATCCGTTATCTTAAATCATCCCTTACCACCCTTTAGCAACCCCAAGTAACTCCAATCACTTTAAAATAAAACAAAATGACACAAATCATAGCAAACTATCCCTAACTCACCTAAATTACTTCGGCTACCATAAATCACCCCCAACTACCCCTTACCACCCCAAACTCAGCCCAATCACTTTAAAATTACAAAAAATTCTACAAACCATACCAAACTCACTTAAATTACTTCGGCTATCATAAATCACCCCCAACTACCCCTTACCACCCCTAACTCATCCCAATCATTTTAAAATTACAAAAAATGCTACAAACCATAGCAAACTATGCCTAACTCACCTAAATTACTTCGGCTAACATAAATCACCCCCAACTACCCCTTACTACCCCAAAATAAGCCCAATCACTTTAAAATTATAAAAAATGCTACAAACCATAGCAAACTATGCCTAACTCACCTAAATTACTTCGGCTAACATAAATCACCCCCAACTACCCCTTACCACCCCAAAATAGGCTCAAACATTTTAAAATTACAAAAAAATTCTACAAACCGTAGCAAACTATGCCAAACTCCCCTAAATTACTTCGGCTACCATAAATCACCCCGCACTACCCCTTACAACCCCAAAATAAGCCCAATCACTTTAAAATTACAAAATATTCAACAAATCATAGCAAACTATGCCTAACTCACCTAAATTACTTCGGCTACCATAAATCACCCCCAACTACCCCTTACCACCCCAAAATAAGCCCAATCACTTTAAAATTACAAAAAATGCTACAAACCATAGCAAACTATGCCAAACTCACTTAAATTACTTTGGCTTCTATAAATCACCCCCAACTACCCCTTACCACCCCAAAATAGGCTCAATCACTTTAAAATTACAAAAAAATTCTACAAACCGTAGCAAACTATGCCAAACTCCCCTAAATTACTTCGGCTACCATAAATCACCCCGAACTACCCCTTACAACCCCAAAATAAGCACAATCACTTTAAAATTACAAAATATTCAACAAATCATAGCAAACTATGCCTAACTTACCTAAATTACTTCGGCTACCATAAATCACCCCCAACTACCCCTTACCACCCCAAAATAAGCCCAATCACTTTAAAATTACAAAAAATGCTACAAACCATAGCAAACTATGCCTAACTCACCTAAATTACTTCGGCTACCATAAATCACCCCCAACTACCCCTTACCACCTCAAAATAAGCCCAATCACTTTAAAATTACGAAAAATGCTACAAGCCATAGCAAACTATCTCAATCTCACCTGAATTACTTCGGCTACCATAAATCACCCCCAACTACCCTTTACCACCCCAAACTAAGCTCAATCACTTTAAAATTACAAAAAATGCTACAAACCATAGCAAACTATTCCAAACTCACCTAAACTACTTCGGCTACCATAAATCACCACCAACTACCCCTTACCGCCCCAAAATTAGCCTAATCACTTTAAAATTACAAAAATGCTACAAAACATAGCAAGCTATGCCAAACTCACTTAAATTACTTCGGCTACCATAAATTAATAATCGTTCTTAATCAAAATCTTCTATTTGGTTGTGTTATTTATAAATGCCTTATCGTATTAAATCATAAAATATTAATAAATATCTGCACATAAAATATATTGTTCCGACTAATAGTCGTTATTCTGAATATTAAATATGCTGATACCTATTTTGATTCTCTTCCACCTTCCAATAAATATTTGTTCCAGTTGAGATGCAAACATAAACGTATTTCTGCATTGCAACACGCTGACGGGGCAAGCCCTACCTTTTCAACATGCGTGCATTTGTATAAAAAGCTCTATGGTTTTTAACTTTAAAGAGGTATCAAGGCGGTGTAAGCGCTAGAGTTTCCTAAAAATATCTGAAAAATTCGAAATTCTGCAATTGAATCAGAACTCTCTTTGTGTTCGATAGTAAATTTATACTTGGAGTGGCACTGCCAACCCTGCCACCCCTGACGAGGCACCTGCTGACTACTCTCCTTCCAGGGAAACTTTATAAATCAACGTCAAAATAATTTAGGGCGCCTGAATGTGAAAATATCACTGTGTAATAAGTTCAGACTGACATGGAACACTTGAAATTTCGATATTTGTTTGTAATTCGTCACAGGTCAATGAAGGAATGCATGTTAATGTAAACAAGTGTTAGTTTGTCGGAGAGACCGAATAAGATTTTTAACATTCCCGTCAAAATATTTATTTACTTTAGAATGTTAATTTATTAAATTGATTTTGTGAAAATTATGACGGGCCATACGAGTACACCTGTGCGAGTATTATTTGGAACATACAAATTAATCTCTTTTGTTATCCAAATTGTTTTTATACGCACTAGGCAGTGGTGTATTTGTTTTTCACCAAACCTGCTCCGGCCGAAATCCGAAATTTTCACTGACATCATACGTTTAAGTATTGTATGCTTATACACGATTTATTTACACTATTTATTTTACGTACATTGCGTTCATTATTGTTCTTCATTATTTATAACTAAGATGGAGCAGTTTGAAAATCTAATAGTAAGCGGAGAACAAATACCACCACGTATAATTCCCGTGAAAAGTGATGGAAATAGTCTTTCTTACTATCTTTCCTATTGCATTTTTAATACCGGAAATAGAGCTCAAGAGCGAAGAATAACTTCGACTTTTTTTATACATAATTCCTAAATACTTCGTTTTTATGGTGTAAAATTTTGTATTTATATATTTCAACATTGTCTTTAACGTTGTCAGAGAACTAAATGGGAATAATTTGGAATAATTTAGCTTCTATGTCAACTCTCCTTCTCTTGAAACTTTTGAAAACAACGACAAAATTCTTTAGGGCGCCTGGATTTGAAAATATAACTCTGTGTAATAAGTTTAGACTGACTAGAGTAAAAAGAAAGGAGCTTGCACCCAGAAACAAAATTAAATGGAACACTTGAAGTTGAAATATTTGTTTGTAATTCGTCACAAGTCCATGAGGGAATGCGTGTTAATGTAAACAAATGTGAGTTTATTGGAGAGGCCGAATAAGATTTTTACATTATTGAAGCAGCTGGAGCCTGCCACGTCAAGGGCAAGGTCAGAAACGTGAAAAGGCGATGCTCGATTTAGTTTGATTGAGTGTCTATGCAGAAATTCGCACATACCAAGCGTTGGATAAGCCTTTCTTATCGTTTCTTAGAATTCGAGAATTGCTGGTTCAGCGTGTGGAGCAGTACTCGATCGCGGTGTTTAATTTTAACACAACTACAATTGTGAAAATTGCTGCTCCAGCGTCGGAAACTGTTCGCAAAGTCGCCAAATTCGATGAGGCGACGCATCAGTGTTCGAAGATCTACCGCTATCAAATAAAGTATTTTAATTTAACATTTGATCCTCGCGTTAACCAAATCTGCCCCCAATCAATTTTCGAAAAATTATCAGCATCGGACCGGACTCCACTTATATTTGTACGCTAATTTTTACGTTTAGTTAATGATAGTGGTGTATTTGTTTTTCACCAAATTTGCCCCGAAATTTTCACCGTTGTATGTACCAGATATCACTGACATTCATACCAGTGGTGTAAGCGCTAAATTTTCGTGAAAATATCTGAAAATTTCATAATTCTGCAGCTGAATTACAGAACTAATTTTGTGTTCGATAGTGAATTTATACTTGGAGTGGCACTGCCAACCCTGCCACCCCTGACGAGCCCCACTGCTGACTACTTTCCTTCCAGAAAAATTTTTGAAATCAGCGGCAAAATAAATTTAGGGCACCTGGATATGAAAATATCACTATGTAAAAAGTTCAGACTGACAAGAGTGAAAAAAACCGCTTGCATCCAGAAACGAAATCAAATGGAACACTTGAAATTTAGATATTTGTTTGTAATTCGTCACAGGTCCATGAAGGCATGCATGTTAATGTAAACAAGCGTTAGTTTGTCGGAGAGGCCGAATAAGATTTTTACACCCACCACATTCCCGTCAAAATATTTATATACTTTAGTATGTTAATTCATTTTGTGCAAATTATGACGGGCCAGTCGAGTACACCTGCGCGAGTATTATTTGGTAATCCAAATTTTTTTAATACGCACTAGGCACGTGCACCTAATATAATTGTTAAAATTGCTGCTTCAGCGTCTGGAACGCTGGTACTCAACGTCGCCAAGGTGGAGGCGACGCATCAGTATTCGAAGTTCAATCGCTATTAAATAAATTTTTTTAATATAATATTCCCGATTTGTTCTTGACGTTAAGTAAATATCTCCCCAATCGATTTTCGAAAAATTACCATCGTCGTACCGGACTCCACTTATATACCGTACGCTAATTTTTACGTTCATTTAATGATAGTGGTGTATTTGATTTTCACCAAACCTGCTCCGGCCAAAATCCGAAATTTGCAGTTTTACCGGATTTCACTGACATCATAAGTAATGTGTGCTTATACACGATTTACACTATTTATTTTATGTTCATTGTGTTCATTATTGTTCTGCATTATTTATAACTAAGATGGAGGAATAGTAAGCGGGGTACAAATACCACCACGTATAATTCCTCTGAAAAGTGATGGAAATAGTCTTTTTTACTATCTTTCCTATTGCATTTTATTACCGAAAATAGAGCTCAAGAGGTTCGCACTATAATTGTTCATTTTAAAATTACCAAATTTTCTGTATATTTTACCTGAATACGTTAAACACCCCTAAACATAGTGTACCATTCCAAACTACTCTCAAAAATCATACACTTGCCATTCCAAACTACCCCACATCAACCTAAAATGTAAAAAAATTACGAATTACAAGCAAACTACGCTAAACTCGCATAAATTACTTCGACTTCCGCTATATCACCCCAACCACTTCTTACCAAGCCAAACTAAACCCAATCGCATTAAAATTACCAAAAGTTTCGTTTAATTCGCCAAAGCTAAACCCCGCCAACCATCAATAACCATTCAAAACAATCCCCAAAAAAAACCTTATCATCCGAAACTACACCAAATACATCGTTTTTATGGTGTGAAATTATGTATTTATATATTTCAACATTCTTCGACGACATTCTTTAACGTTGTTAGAGAACTAAATGGGAATAATTTGGAATAGTTCAGCTTCTTTGTCAATTCTCCTTCTCTTGAAGAGTGAAAAAGAGTGAAAAAAAAGGAGCTTGCACCCAGAAACGAAATTATCGTCATTTTCCAAATCATACCAAAGTACCATTTCCAAAGTACCCGGTCCTGGCAATGCAGGTTAATTTCAGCAAATTTGTTTATTTTGTGATTGGAAAAGTAGAGCATTCCTGTTTAATTGTATTATAATGTCGATTAGTCTACATCACAAATACATCACTTTTGTACCCGGTCCTGGCAATGCAGGTTAATTTCAGAAAATTTGTTTATTTTGTGATTGGAAAAGTAGAGCATTCCTGTTTAATTGTATTATAATGTCGATTAGTCTACATCACAAATACACCACTTTTGTCAACACTGCGTTTATTTAATCTACGTCCGGGCAACGCCGGGTACATTCAGCTAGTATTCAGAATAAAGTCTATTAGTCGAAACAATATATTTTAGATCCAGATATTTCTTAATATTTTATGATTTTTGGCCTACAAAGTCTGCAACAGTACGTTTTTTCCATCTTAAAAAGAATTAAAACATTTAGTCAAACTTGTACTTGCAAATCTCGCTTAATCAACTTGTCAACGATTGCAATAGAGGAACAATTAATGAAGACTTTGCTTAATAGTAAGGAATTTTATGACATAATTAGTGGGCTTAGTTTGGGTTGTAAGGGGTATTTGGGGGTGATTTATGGTAGCCGAAGTAATTGGGGTGAATTTGGCATAGTTTGCTATGGTTTGTAGCATTTTTTGTACTTTTAAAGTGATTGGGCTTAGTTTGGGCTGTTAAGGGGTAGTTGGGGTTCATTTATGGTAGCCGAAGTAATTTGGGTGAGTTTGGCATAGTTTTGCTATGGTTTGTAGCATTTTTTTTAATTTTAAAGCGATTGGGCTTAGTTTGGGATGGTAGTTGGGGGTGATTTATTGTAGCCGAAGTAAGTTAGGTGAGTTTGGCATAGTTTTGTTATGGTTTGTAGCATTTTTTGTAATTTTAAAATGATTGTTCTTAATTTGGGGTGGTAACGAGTAGTTGGGGTTGATTTATGGTAGCCAAAGTAATTTGGGTGAGTTTGGCATAGTTTTGCTATGGTTTGTAACATTTTTTCTAATTTTAAAGTAATTGGGCTTAGTTTGGGGTGGTAGTTGGGGGTGATTTATGGTAGTTGAAGTAAGTTAGGTGAGTTTGGCATAGTTTTGCTATGGTTTGTAAAATTTTTTCTAATTTTAAAGTGATGGGTCTTAGTTTGGGGTGGTAAGGGGTAGTTGGGGGTGATTTATGGTAGCCGAAGTAATTTAAGTGAGTTTGACATAGTTTGCTATGGTTTGTAGCATTTTTTGTAATTTTAAAGTGAATTGGCTTAGTTTGGGGCGGCAAGGGGTAGTTGGGGGTGATTTATGGTAGCCGAAGTAATTTAGGTGAGTTTGGCATAGTTTACTATGATTTGTAACATTTTTGTAATTTTAAAGTGATTGTTCTTAGTTTGGGGTGGTAAGGGGTAGTTGGGGGTAATTTATGGTAGCCGAAGTAATTTGGGTGAGTTTGGCATAGTTTTGCTATGGTTTGTAACATTTTTTCTAATTTTAAAGTGATTGGGCTTAGTTTGGGCTGGTAGTTGGGGGTGATTTATGGTAGTTGAAGTAAGTTAGGTGAGTTTGGCATAGTTTTGCTATGGTTTGTAAAATTTTTTCTAATTTTAAAGTGATGGGTCTTAGTTTGGGGTGGTAAGGGGTAGTTGGGGGTGATTTATGGTAGCCGAAGTAATTTAAGTGAGTTTGACATAGTTTGCTATGGTTTGTAGCATTTTTTGTAATTTTAAAGTGAATTGGCTTAGTTTGGGGCGGCAAGGGGTAGTTGGGGGTGATTTATGGTAGCCGAAGTAATTTAGGTGAGTTTGGCATAGTTTACTATGATTAGTAACATTTTTTGTAATTTTAAAGTGATTGTTCTTAGTTTGGGGTGGTAAGGGGTAGTTGGGGGTAATTTATGGTAGCCGAAGTAATTTAGGTGAGCTTGACATAGTTTGCTATGGTTTGTAGCATTTTTTGTAATTTTAAAGTGAATTGGCTTAGTTTGGGGCGGCAAGGGGTAGTTGGGGGTGATTTATGGTAGCCGAAGTAATTTAGGTGAGTTTGGCATAGTTTACTATGATTTGTAACATTTTTTGTAATTTTAAAGAGATTGTTCTTAGTTTGGGGTGGTAAGGGGTAGTTGGGGGTGATTTATGGTAGCCGAAGTAATTTAGGTGAGCTTGACATAGCTTGCTATGGTTTGTAGCATTTTTTGTAATTTTAAAGTGATTGTTCTTAGTTTGGGATGGTAAGGGGTAGTTGGGGGTGATTTATGGTAGCCGAAGTAGTTTGGGTGAGTTTGGCATAGTTTGCTATGGTTTGTATCATTTTTTGTAATATTAAAGTGATTTGGTTTAGTTTGGGGTGGTAAGGGGTAGTTGGGGGTGATTTATGGTAGCCAAAGTAATTTAAGTGAGTTTGACATAGTTTGCTATGGTTTGTAGCATTTTTTGTAATTTTAAAGTGATTTGGCATAGTTTGGGTTGGTAAGGGGCAGTTGGGGGTGATTTATGGTAGCCGAAGTAATTTAAGTGAGTTTGATATGGTTTGTAGCATTTTTTGTTATTTTAAAGTGATTGTTCTTAGTTTGGGGTGGTATGGGGTAGTTGGGGGTGATTTATGGTAGCCGAAGTAGTTTGGGTGAGTTTGGCATAGTTTGCTATGGTTTGTATCATTTTTTGTAATTTTAAAGTGATTTGGTTTAGTTTGGGGTGGTAATGGGTAGTTGGGGGTGATTTATGGTAGCCGAAGTAATTTAAGTGAGTTTGACATAGTTTGCTATGGTTTGTAGCATTTTTTGTAATTTTAAAGTGATTTGGCTTAGTTTGGGGTGGTAAGGGGTAGTTGGGGGTGATTTATGGTAGCCGAAGTAATTTAAGTGAGTTTGACATAGTTTGCTATGGTTTGTATCATTTTTTGTAATATTAAAGTGATTTGGTTTAGTTTGGGGTGGTAAGGGGTAGTTGGGGGTGATTTATGGTAGCCAAAGTAATTTAAGTGAGTTTGACATAGTTTGCTATGGTTTGTAGCATTTTTTGTAATTTTAAAGTGATTTGGCATAGTTTGGGTTGGTAAGGGGCAGTTGGGGGTGATTTATGGTAGCCGAAGTAATTTAAGTGAGTTTGATATGGTTTGTAGCATTTTTTGTTATTTTAAAGTGATTGTTCTTAGTTTGGGGTGGTATGGGGTAGTTGGGGGTGATTTATGGTAGCCGAAGTAGTTTGGGTGAGTTTGGCATAGTTTGCTATGGTTTGTATCATTTTTTGTAATTTTAAAGTGATTTGGTTTAGTTTGGGGTGGTAATGGGTAGTTGGGGGTGATTTATGGTAGCCGAAGTAATTTAAGTGAGTTTGACATAGTTTGCTATGGTTTGTAGCATTTTTTGTAATTTTAAAGTGATTTGGCTTAGTTTGGGGAGGTAAGGGGTCGTTGGGGGTGATTTATGGGAGCCGAAGTAATTTGGATGAGTTTGGCATAGTTTGCTATGATTTGTAACATTTTTTGTAATTTTAAAGTGATTGGGCTTATTTTGGGGTGGTAAGGGGTAGTTGGGGGTGAATTTTGGTAGCCGAAATAATGTGTGAGAGTTCGAAATAGTCTGCTGTGGTTTGTGTCATTTTTTTTTATTTTAAAGTGATTGGAGTTACTTGGGGTTGCTAAGGGGTGGTAAGGGATGATTTAAGATAACGGATCTAATTTATGTCAGTTTGGCGTAGTTCGGGAATTTTTTGGGGTTGCTTTGGTGAAGTTTGCAATGGTAAGAGATATTTGAGGATGTTTAATGTAGACGGATTATATTTGGAGTGGTTTGGTAATTTTTAAATGAGTCACGGATCGACATTATAATTGAAATCAAAATTATAATTAAATATCTGCGCCTCGCTAGGTACGGCAAAAGTATGATCAGGAAAGCAGAAAGTGAAAGTGTAAACCGGTCGCCCGACGTCGAAGTTGTTTTGGCTAGACACGTGCTTCTAACAAAAACACGGTCTCCGCGAGCCGATCATTTTTTGTTAATTTTAACCGGTTTTTATTCGGTTTTTATTTAAATACAAAGGAACCGGACCGAATTTTGCAAAATCTCCTTATATTACTTCGTTTCGGCACATGATACACCCGTGTCTAAAATTTCAAGTCGCCAGCCCTCACGGTTTGGGCTGTATTTGTGATTATCAATCAGTGAATGTGTACATGAGTAGATGTGTACATGAGTAGATGAGTGTGTCAGTGAGGACACTTCGCTTTATATATATAGATTTAAAAGTGATTGGGTTTAGTTTGTTGTGGTAAGAGTTAGTTGGTGATGATTTATGGTATCCGAAGTAATTTATGTGAGTTTGGCATAGTTTGCTAGGGTTACTAGCATTTTTTTGTAATTTAAAAGTGTTTGGGTTTAGTTTGTTGTGGTAAGGGTTAGTTGGTGATGATTTAGAATAGCCGAAGTAATTTAGGTGAGTCTGGCACAGTTCTTTATGATTTGTACACCTTTTATTGTAATTTTAAGATGATATGATTTGTTTTGTTGTAGTATGGGATACTTGGGCGTGATTTATGGTAGACGAAGTAATTTAGGTAATTCGGGTAAAATTTGTTATGATTTTTAGCATTTTTTTGTAATTCTAAAGTTATTGGGTTTAGTTTGTTGCTGTAAAGTGTAGTTGGGGGTGATTTTTGATAGCCGAAGTAATTTAGGTGAGTTTGGCATAGTTTGCTATGGTTAGTAGCATTTTTTTGTAATTTAAAAGTGATTGGGTTTAGTTTGTTGTGGTAAGGGTTAGTTGGTGATGATTTAGAGTAGCCAAAATAATTTAGGTGAGTCTGGCATAGTTTGTTATGATTTGTACACCTTTTTTTGTAATTTTAAGATGATATGGTTTGGTTTGTTGTGGTAAGGGATAGTTGGGGGTGATTTACGGTAGCCGAAGTAATTTAGGTGATTCTGGTATAGTTTGTTATGATTTTTAGCATTTTTTTCTAATTTTAAAGTGATTGGGCTTAGTTTGTTGCTGTAAAGTGTAGTTGGGTGTGATTTTTGATAGCCGAAGTAATTTAGGTGAGTTCGGCATAGTTTGCTATGGTTAGTAGCTTTTTTTTGTAATTTAAAAGTGATTGGGTTTAGTGTGTTGTGGTAAGGGTTAGGTGGTGATGATTTATGGTAGCCGAAGTAATTTAGGTTAGTTTGGCATAGTTTGCTATGGTTAATATCATTTTTTTGTAATTTAAAAGTGGTTGAGTTTAGTTTGTTGTGGTAAGGGTTAGTTGGTTATGATTTAGAGTAGCCGAAGTAATTTAGGTAAGTCTGGCATAGTTTGTAATAATTTGTACACCTTTTTTGTAATTTTAAGATGATATGGTTTGGTTTGTTGTGGTAAGGGATAGTTGGGGGTGATTTACGGTAGCCGAAGTAATTTAGGTGATTCTGGTATAGCTTGTTATGATTTTTAGCATTTTTTTGTAATTTTAAAATGATTGGGTTTAGTTTGTTGCTGTAAAGTGTAGTTGGGGGTAATTTTTGATAGCCGAAGTAATTTAGGTGAGTTTGGCATAGTTTGCTATGGTTAGTAGCATTTTTTTGTAACTAGCTGAATGTACCCGGCGTTGCCCGGACGTAGATTAAATAAACGCAGTGTTGACAAAAGTGGTATATTGGTGATGTAGACTAATCGACATTATAATACAATTAAACAGGAATGCTCTACTTTTCCAATCACAAAATAAACAAATTTGCTGAAATTAACCTGAATTGCCAGGACCGGGTACTTGACCGGGTATATGATTTGGAAAAAGAGGATATCTTGGTTGATATCAGATTAAAAATCTCGAATAGACTCTTTAGGCAAAGACGCAGTTTGGAGGTGTTCTATAAGCGATTCCAGGAAATCGAAATTAATGTTAGAAAATTTTCGGGAAAATCGAAGTTTACAAATTAGCAGATAATGTTATGATAAAGTTGAAAAAACAATGGAAACACTTCTCCTGCTACAGTCATCTCACAGCAGAACAGTATGTAGATGATTTTGACTTATCTTCAGAATAAACAAACTCTTCAGCATAAATATCTCCTTTTGAGCTGCACAAAGTTATTAAAACCTGGCCGCAACTTGTTGAACAATTAAAGTGAGAACCTTTTGAGCTCCCTTTCCAGTATTAAAATTTCAATACCATTACCACAGATAGTAAAAAAGACAATTTTCATCAGCTTTCACGAAAATTATACGCTGTGGTATTTGTAATCTGCTAGATTTTCAAACTGCTCCATCTTAGTTTTAAATGATGCAATAATGAACACAATGTATTTACGTAAAATAAATAGTGTAAAACGCGTATCAAAGTCAGTAAAGTCTGGTCCAACGCTGCAAATTTCGGATTTCAGCCGGGGCAGGTTTGGTGAAAAACAAATACACCACTATCATTAACTGAACGTAAAAATTAGCGTACGAATATAAGTGGGGTCCGGTACCACGATGGTAATTTTTGGTTAACGGCAAGAACAAATCGGGAATATTATATTAAAATAATTTATTTAATAGTGATAGAACTTTTAATACTGATGCGTCGCCTCGACCTTGGCGACTTTGAGTTACAGCGTTTCAGCCGCTGAAGCAGCAATTTTCACAATTATATTAGGTGCACGTGCCTAGTGCGTGTTAAAACAATTTGGCTAACAAAAGAGTTTAATTTGTATATACCAAATAATACTCGCAAAGGTGTACTCGTATGGCCCGTCAGTATTTTCACGAAATGAATTAGAAAAATGAACATTCTAAAGTAAATAATTATTTTGACGGGAATGTGGTGGATGAAAAAATCTTATTCGGCCTCTCCGACAAACTAACACTTGTTTAGATTAACATGCATTCCTTCATGGACCTGTGACGAATTACAAACAAATATCGAAATTTCAAGTGTTCCATATGATTTCGTTTCTGTATGAAAGCGGTTTTTTTCACTCGTCAGTCTGAACTTACTACACAGTGATATTTTAACATCCAGGTGACCTAAATTATTTTGCCGTTTATTTCAAAAATTTCCCTGAAAGGAGAGTAGTCAACAGTGGGGCTCATCAGGGGTGGCAGGGTTGGCAGTGCCACTCCAAGTATAAATTTACTATCGAACACAAAATTAGTTTTGCAATTCAATTGCAAAATTATGAATTTTTAGATATTTTAACGAAAATCTAGCGCTTACACCGCTTTAAAATTAAAAACCATAGAGCTCTTCATACAATGGAGAAAAAGTCCTTATTATTTGCGATGTAAATGCACGCATGTTAAGAAGATAAGGCTTGCCCTGTCAGCGTGTTGCAATTCAGAACATAAGTTTATGTTTGCATCTCAACTGAAATAATTATTTATAGGAAGGTGGAAGAGAATCAAAATTTTTATCAGCATATTTAATCTATATATATATAAAGCGAAGTGTCCTCACTGACACACTCATTCATCTATACACTGATTCATAATCAACCCACAGCCCAAACCGTGAGGGCTGGAGACTTGAAATTTTAGACACGGGTGTATCATGTGCCGAAAGTGAACACTAAGAAGGGATTTTGCGAAATTCGGCCCGGTTCCTTTGTAATTCAATAAAAACCGGCTAAAATAAACAAAAAATGATCGGATCGCGGAGACCGTGTTTATGTTAGAAGCACGTATCTAGCCAAAACAACTTCGACGACGGGCGACCGGTTTACATTAAAAGCACTTATTTAACCTAAACAATTTCAACGTCGAGTTTCTGCTTTCGTGATCATACTTTTGCCGTACCTAGCGAGGCCGCAGATATTTCAATTATAATTTTGATTTCAATTATAATGTCGATCCGTGACTCAATTAAAAATTACCAAATCACTCCAAATTTAATCCGTCAACATTAAACATCCTCAAATATCTCTTACCACTGCAAACTTTACCAAATCAACCCCAAAAAATTCCCGAACTAAGCCAAATTGACATAAATTAGATCCGTTATCTTAAATCATCCCTTACCACCCTTTAGCAACCCCAAGTAACTCCAATCACTTTAAAATAAAACAAAATGACACAAATCATAGCAAACTATCCCTAACTCACCTAAATTACTTCGGCTACCATAAATCACCCCCAACTACCCCTTACCACCCCAAACTCAGCCCAATCACTTTAAAATTACAAAAAATTCTACAAACCATACCAAACTCACTTAAATTACTTCGGCTATCATAAATCACCCCCAACTACCCCTTACCACCCCTAACTCATCCCAATCATTTTAAAATTACAAAAAATGCTACAAACCATAGCAAACTATGCCTAACTCACCTAAATTACTTCGGCTAACATAAATCACCCCCAACTACCCCTTACTACCCCAAAATAAGCCCAATCACTTTAAAATTATAAAAAATGCTACAAACCATAGCAAACTATGCCTAACTCACCTAAATTACTTCGGCTAACATAAATCACCCCCAACTACCCCTTACCACCCCAAAATAGGCTCAAACATTTTAAAATTACAAAAAAATTCTACAAACCGTAGCAAACTATGCCAAACTCCCCTAAATTACTTCGGCTACCATAAATCACCCCGAACTACCCCTTACAACCCCAAAATAAGCCCAATCACTTTAAAATTACAAAATATTCAACAAATCATAGCAAACTATGCCTAACTCACCTAAATTACTTCGGCTACCATAAATCACCCCCAACTACCCCTTACCACCCCAAAATAAGCCCAATCACTTTAAAATTACAAAAAATGCTACAAACCATAGCAAACTATGCCAAACTCACTTAAATTACTTTGGCTTCTATAAATCACCCCCAACTACCCCTTACCACCCCAAAATAGGCTCAATCACTTTAAAATTACAAAAAAATTCTACAAACCGTAGCAAACTATGCCAAACTCCCCTAAATTACTTCGGCTACCATAAATCACCCCAAACTACCCCTTACAACCCCAAAATAAGCCCAATCACTTTAAAATTACAAAATATTCAACAAATCATAGCAAACTATGCCTAACTCACCTAAATTACTTCGGCTACCATAAATCACCCCCAACTACCCCTTACCACCCCAAAATAAGCCCAATCACTTTAAAATTACAAAAAATGCTACAAACCATAGCAAACTATGCCTAACTCACCTAAATTACTTCGGCTACCATAAATCACCCCCAACTACCCCTTACCACCCCAAAATAAGCCCAATCACTTTAAAATTACGAAAAATGCTACAAGCCATAGCAAACTATCTCAATCTCACCTGAATTACTTCGGCTACCATAAATCACCCCCAACTACCCTTTACCACCCCAAACTAAGCTCAATCACTTTAAAATTACAAAAAATGCTACAAACCATAGCAAACTATTCCAAACTCACCTAAACTACTTCGGCTACCATAAATCACCACCAACTACCCCTTACCGCCCCAAAATTAGCCTAATCACTTTAAAATTACAAAAATGCTACAAAACATAGCAAGCTATGCCAAACTCACTTAAATTACTTCGGCTACCATAAATTAATAATCGTTTTTAATCAAAATCTTCTATTTGGTTGTGTTATTTATAAATGCCTTATCGTATTAAATCATAAAATATTAATAAATATCTGCACATAAAATATATTGTTCCGACTAATAGTCGTTATTCTGAATATTAAATATGCTGATACCTATTTTGATTCTCTTCCACCTTCCAATAAATATTTGTTCCAGTTGAGATGCAAACATAAACGTATTTCTGCATTGCAACACGCTGACGGGGCAAGCCCTACCTTTTCAACATGCGTGCATTTGTATAAAAAGCTCTATGGTTTTTAACTTTAAAGAGGTATCAAGGCGGTGTAAGCGCTAGAGTTTCCTAAAAATATCTGAAAAATTCGAAATTCTGCAATTGAATCAGAACTATCTTTGTGTTCGATAGTAAATTTATACTTGGAGTGGCACTGCCAACCCTGCCACCCCTGACGAGGCACCTGCTGACTACTCTCCTTCCAGGGAAACTTTATAAATCAACGTCAAAATAATTTAGGGCGCCTGAATGTGAAAATATCACTGTGTAATAAGTTCAGACTGACATGGAACACTTGAAATTTCGATATTTGTTTGTAATTCGTCACAGGTCCATGAAGGAATGCATGTTAATGTAAACAAGTGTTAGTTTGTCGGAGAGACCGAATAAGATTTTTAACATTCCCGTCAAAATATTTATTTACTTTAGAATGTTAATTTCTTAAATTGATTTTGTGAAAATTATGACGGGCCATACGAGTACACCTGTGCGAGTATTATTTGGTACATACAAATTAATCTCTTTTGTTATCCAAATTGTTTTTATACGCACTAGGCAGTGGTGTATTTGTTCTTCACCAAACCTGCTCCGGCCGAAATCCGAAATTTTCACTGACATCATACGTTTAAGTATTGTATGCTTATACACGATTTATTTACACTATTTATTTTACGTACATTGCGTTCATTATTGTTCTTCATTATTTATAACTAAGATGGAGCAGTTTGAAAATCTAATAGTAAGCGGAGAACAAATACCACCACGTATAATTCCCGTGAAAAGTGATGGAAATAGTCTTTCTTACTATCTTTCCTATTGCATTTTTAATACCGGAAATAGAGCTCAAGAGCGAAGAATAACTTCGACTTTTTTTATACATAATTCCTAAATACTTCGTTTTTATGGTGTAAGATTTTGTATTTATATATTTCAACATTGTCTTTAACGTTGTCAGAGAACTAAATGGGAATAATTTGGAATAATTTAGCTTCTATGTCAACTCTCCTTCTCTTGAAACTTTTGAAAACAACGACAAAATTCTTTAGGGCGCCTGGATTTGAAAATATAACTCTGTGTAATAAGTTTAGACTGACTAGAGTGAAAAGAAAGGAGCTTGCACCCAGAAACGAAATTAAATGGAACACTTGAAGTTGAAATATTTGTTTGTAATTCGTCACAAGTCCATGAGGGAATGCGTGTTAATGTAAACAAATGTGAGTTTATTGGAGAGGCCGAATAAGATTTTTACATTATTGAAGCAGCTGGAGCCTGCCACGTCAAGGGCAAGGTCAGAAACGTGAAAAGGCGATGCTCGATTTAGTTTGATTGAGTGTCTATGCAGAAATTCGCACATACCAAGCGTTGGATAAGCCTTTCTTATCGTTTCTTAGAATTCGAGAATTGCTGGTTCAGCGTGTGGAGCAGTACTCGATCGCGGTGTTTAATTTTAACACAACTACAATTGTGAAAATTGCTGCTCCAGCGTCGGAAACTGTTCGCAAAGTCGCCAAATTCGATGAGGCGACGCATCAGTGTTCGAAGATCTACCGCTATCAAATAAAGTATTTTAATTTAACATTTGATCCTCGCGTTAACCAAATCTGCCCCCAATCAATTTTCGAAAAATTATCAGCATCGGACCGGACTCCACTTATATTTGTACGCTAATTTTTACGTTTAGTTAATGATAGTGGTGTATTTGTTTTTCACCAAATTTGCCCCGAAATTTTCACCGTTGTATGTACCAGATATCACTGACATTCATACCAGTGGTGTAAGCGCTAAATTTTCGTGAAAATATCTGAAAATGTCATAATTCTGCAGCTGAATTACAGAACTAATTTTGTGTTCGATAGTGAATTTATACTTGGAGTGGCACTGCCAACCCTGCCACCCCTGACGAGCCCCACTGCTGACTACTTTCCTTCCAGAAAAAGTTTTGAAATCAGCGGCAAAATAAATTTAGGGCACCTGGATATGAAAATATCACTATGTAAAAAGTTCAGACTGACAAGAGTGAAAAAAACCGCTTGCATCCAGAAACGAAATCAAATGGAACACTTGAAATTTAGATATTTGTTTGTAATTCGTCACAGGTCCATGAAGGCATGCATGTTAATGTAAACAAGTGTTAGTTTGTCGGAGAGGCCGAATAAGATTTTTACACCCACCACATTCCCGTCAAAATATTTATATACTTTAGTATGTTAATTCATTTTGTGCAAATTATGACGGGCCAGTCGAGTACACCTGCGCGAGTATTATTTGGTAATCCAAATTTTTTTAATACGCACTAGGCACGTGCACCTAATATAATTGTTAAAATTGCTGCTTCAGCGTCTGGAACGCTGGTACTCAACGTCGCCAAGGTGGAGGCGACGCATCAGTATTCGAAGTTCAATCGCTATTAAATAAATT
>CAXIEJ010000137.1:45200-109204 GCA_964023215.1 Eledona agricola
CATCCACCATATTCCCGTCAAAATATTTATTTATTTTATATAGAATGTTAATTTTGCCGTTAACCAAATTTGCTCTCAATCACCATCGTCGTACCGGACCGTTCAGTTAATGATAATGTTGTTTTTATTTTTCACCAAATCTGCCTCGGCTGAAATCCAAAATTTACAGCGTTGGATCAGACTTTACTGACATTGATACGCGTTTTACACTATTTATTTTACGTAAATACATTGTGTTCATTATTGCTTTACATCATTTATAACTAAGATGGACAAGTTTGAAAATCTAGCGATGCACAAATACCACCAAATACCACATTTTACCACATACCAAAATTTTAATACTGGAAAGGGAGCTCAAAAGGTTCGCACTGTAATTGTCCAACCAGTTGCGGCCAGGTTTTAATAATTTTTGTGCAGTTTAGAAGAAGATAATTATGCTGAAGTGTTTGTTTATTCTGAAGATAAGTCAAAATCATCTACATACTGTTCTGTTTGTGAGTTGACTGCAGCAAAAGGAATGGTTCCATTGTGTTTTCAATTTTATCATAACATGATCAGCTAATTTGTAAACTTCGATTTCCCCGAAAATTATCTAAAGTTAATTTCGATTTCCTGGAATCGCTTATAGAACAACTGCGTCTTTGCCTAAAGAGTCTATTCAAGATTTTTCATCTCAGATATCAACCAAGGTATCCTCTTTGTCCAAATCATATTGAAGTACCCGGTCCTGACAACGAAGGTTAATTTCAACAAATTTGTTTATTTTGTGATTGAAAAAGTAGAGGATTCCTGTTTAATTGTATTATAATGTCGATTAGTCAACATCACCACTTTAGTCAACACTGCGTTTATTTAATCTACGTCCGGGCAACGCCGGGTACATTCAGCTAGTTGCTATATATATTAACGTCAAAGTTAGATTTTGAATTCAAGAAAAATTGGGAAATCTATATGAAAGACATCGCGAAACCTACATTTACAATCTTCACAGAATTTTTGACACAACAGTGCAAATTGCTAGAAGCTATTGATGAAAAGCCCGCAAAACAAACATTGTTCAAAAAACCGCCTGAACAGAAGACATTTTCGCATTTAGCAATGAATCGAATAAAATGTCCGATATGTCAAGAAAATCATCTCATTTATCATTGTAAACAATTTTTGGGTTTGCCAATCAGCAACCGGTTAGCGAACGTCCGCAGATTGAATCTGTGCACAAATTGTCTACGGTCAGGACACACAAATTCAGAGTGCAGATCAAGTGCCTGTCGCAAATGCCAGAAAAAACACAATTCACTTTTGCATTTTCCATCAGCCACACAGCAAATTTCAACAGATGCAATGGCAAGCGTTTCAAATGAGAAAGAGTCAACTTCGATCGAAGTAAAACCTACAACTACGGCTTTAGCATCGCTCTATAATAGCAGTTTGTCTCCGGAGCCATTCGTCTTGTTAGCTACAGCGCAAATAATAATTTACGATTCAAATAATCAACCCGTTCTTTGTCGCGCTATTCTGGACAGTGGTTCACAATCTAATTTCATGACCAAGTGGTTGTCGGAAAGACTAGATCTCAAATCATCAAAAATAAGTGTTCCCGTATGCGGTATTAACCAAGCAGCATTGCGCATCAAAGCAAAAACAAAGGCAAGAATACAATCACGTCAAAATCAGTACTCTGCCAAGTTGACATTTTTAATTTTGGATCAAATTACTGGTCTCACTCCACAAAAAATGTTAAAACGTCATAAGCTGTGCATTCCGCCTGATATTCAAGATTGCTTAGCAGATCCTGAGTTTGATCAACCTGGGCGCATCGATGCACTTTTAGGAGCAAACATATTCTTTGATTTACTTTGCGTCGGACAAGTAAAGTTGGGACAGAATGAAATCATATTAAACAAAACAAATTTAGGATGGATTGTGTCGGGACAAACATTTCAGTGCGAACCACTGGAACCGAAATCATGTTTTTTAATCGCAAATTCAGATGTACAGGACCAACTTCAACAGTTTTGGCAACTGGAAAGCCACTATGCGATTCCCAAATACTCAAGGGAGGAAGTCGAGTGTGAAGAACATTTTTTAAAAGCCGTGCGTCGAGACAAAACTGGTCGTTTCTCGGTTCAATTGCCTTTAAAGGCGAATTATACAGATTTAGGCGACTCCAGAGAAATGGCAATCACGCGTTTCGCTTCAATTGAACGTAAACTCCTCGCGAATCCAAAATTACGAGCAGACTATAATGAATTTATGGCAGAATATGAATCACTCGGTCATATGTCACGAGTAACTGTTGATCAATCAAGTTCTGAGGTACCCATATTTTATCTACCACATCATGGAGTACTGAAGGAGCAAAGCACCACTACTCGCTTACGCGTTGTTTTTGACGCCTCTGCAAAAAGCACTTCCGGTTTATCACTAAATGATGTATTAAAAATCGGTCCAACGATTCAAAACGACCTATTCACTACCCTCATACGATGTCGGCTGCATTCCGTAGTTTTAATTGCAGACATAGGGAAGATGTATAGGCAAATTAACATTGAACCAGCTCAACGTGACCTTCAGCGCATTGTTTGGCGATCGGATCCAAAAGGTGAGCTTAAGCATTATCGGCTCAACACGGTGACATACGGCACAGCTTCCGCGTCATTTCTATCAACTCGATGCCTAAAGCAATTGGCAATTGAAAATAGTTCAACTTACCCTCGAGAAGCAGCAATAATACAAAACGATTTTTACGTGGATGATCTTTTGACAGGATCTAATGATTCACGTGATTTAAGTACAATTTCACAAAACTTAATCACGATTTTCAAAAGTGCCGGGTTTGAATTAAGAAAATTCTTATCAAATGATTCATCAGTACTTGATAATTTGACCAGGACACCAGACAATGCATCGAGATTTTTAATTGCAGATGATCAATCTAAAACTTTAGGAATTTCATGGCACGCGTCATCGGACAATTTTGAATATAAGATACGCGAATATGGCAATCATTGTCATGTCACAAAAAGAAAAATCCTGTCAATTATAGCTAAGATATTCGATCCTTTGGGCCTTCTTGGGCCAATCACGGTGCAAGCCAAGATCATATTACAAAAACTATGGCAATTAAACGTAACATGGGACGAATCAGTGCCTATCAGTTTGCACACGGCATGGATACAGTTTTGCAAACGGCTCGAGGATTCGCAAACCGTTCGCGTACCTCGGCATACAATTTTACCCAACGCAAGAACCGTGCAACTCCATGGCTTCTGTGACTCAAGCGAGTTGGCTTATGGAGCCTGTGTATACATCCGATCACAAGCGTCCCGCGAACGCGTCCAGGTGAGTCTTCTCTGCGCAAAGTCGCGTGTCGCGCCGCTTAAGGCAATCTCTCTTCCGCGTCTCGAATTGTGTGGTGGCTTACTTCTCGCACAACTTATGAAAAGGGTTAAAAACGCTCTAGACATTCACATCAGCGATATTTTTTATTGGACGGACTCTACTATATTACTTTCTTGGCTAGCTGCTGAGCCTAACACCTGGAAAACATTCGTGTCAAATCGCGTATCGGAAATCCAAACTTTAACAGATGTTAAACATTGGCGGCATGTAAAATCAGCAGATAATCCCGCAGACATAATCTCCCGCGGGATATTCCCGGGCGAGTTTGCAGAGACCAAATTGTGGTGGGGTGGCCCGTCATTTTTAAGCAAGGATTTCACGGTGTGGGAAGCCCAAACACGAGACAATCTATTGTTAAAACATCAAGAAGCTCCAGAACGTAAAATCATAAGTTTGCCCTGTTCATTGGAATTAGATTTTGTAACCAAATTCTCAAGTATCAAAACGTTACAACGAATAATCGCATATTGCTTGAGATTTATTTCAAATGCTCAATTATCATCAAACTTCCGTATCTCGGGTAATCTAAGTACACAGGAAATCGAAAGGGCTACAACAGTGCTTCTAAAATATGTTCAGAAAAGGCATTTCACGTCGGAAATCGCGGCGCTTCGCCGTACGGTCTCTGTTAAACCGAGCAGTCGATTAAGAACTCTTAATGTATTCTTGGATCCAGAAGGATTGATTCGCGTCGGTGGTAGGTTAAAAAATTCAAATTTGGAATACCATCAAAAACATCCTATCGTTTTGCCAAGTCAATATCATGTGACCAAACTCATCATCGAAGATTATCACCGCAAAAATTTGCATTCCGGGACTCAAGCCACACTCGCGTCAGTTCGACAAAACTATTGGCCACTCAAAGGCAATCAAACAGTGAAAGGAGTGTTAAGACGATGCGTAGTCTGCTTTAGAGCTAATCCAATTTCAGTGATTCCCCAAATGGGTGACTTACCAAAACAAAGAGTCACGCCTGCGCGTCCATTCTACCATTGTGGGGTAGATTACGCAGGGCCATATGCATTGAAGGGAGGTCAAACACGCAACAGCAAAATAGTAAAGTCGTATTTATGCATTTTCGTCTGTCTTGCTACGAAGGCTGTACACATTGAGCTCGCAACTGACTTGACCACACAATGTTTTTTAAACGCGTTTAAGAGATTTGCTTCTAGGCGTGGAGCAGCGCGTCAAATGTTTTCTGATAATGCCACCAATTTTACTGGGGCTAATAACTATCTTCAGAAAATTTCTAAGTTGTTTCAAACTAACGATTTTCAAAATTATTTTTCGTATTCCAGTATTGAATGGAAATTCATTCCTCCTCACAGTCCGCACTTTGGCGGCCTGTGGGAAGCATCAGTAAAATCTATAAAATATAATCTCAAACGTATTTTGACCAACATTAACTTAACTTACGAGGAGTTTTACACTCTCCTCACTCAGGTGGAAGCGGTTTTAAACTCGCGGCCCTTAATTCCCCTTTCCGATGATCCCAATGATCTGACAGCGTTGACCCCGGGACATTTCTTGATCGGGGAGCCGCTAAATGCAATTCCGCAGCCACATCTAACAGACCAGCCGATCAACTTTGTACATCGATTCAAACACATACAATTGATGAGATAACACTTCTGGACCCGCTGGTCCAAAGACTATTTACATCAGTTGCAGCAGCGTACCAAGTCCCACTTCAACAAGTCTCCTTCTCTCTTCGTCGGTTCACTTGTACTTTTGAAGGAAGACAACGCACCTCCCCTACATTGGCTGCTAGGACGCATTACAGCAGTTCATCCAGGAGCGGATGGCGTTGTGCGTGTCGTCACCGTGAGAACGAGAGGCGGCGAAGTTAAGCGTGCCAGTGCCAAAGTGTGCCTGCTACCAAACATGGACAATATGGACGCTTAAGAGTGCTTATTATTGAAGTTCTTTAGATAATTTGTTAGTTGTTTTTGAAGCAATCACGTGAATTTTCGTTGAAAGGGAGCCTTTCAAGGGCGGCGGTATGTTAACATAAATTAGTGCGTGATCATAAAGGCTGTGATTGCAAGTGTTCCTTTTATGATCGTAACTAAGCAACAGACAATAACAAGTTGTTGATTTATTGATTTTGTAAGATTTTGGAGTTTGTATGAATTTTCAAAAGTATATATCTTGTACTCGTGCGGCGTATTTAACAAAAATCCACGATACTCAAAACAGTAAGTTTGGCATAGTTTGCTATGATTAGTAGCATTTTTTTGTAATTTAAAAGTGATTGGGTTTAGGTTGTTGTGGTAAGGGTTAGTTGGTGATGATTTAGAGTAGCCGAAGTAATTTAGGTGATTCTGGTATAGTTTGTTATAATTTTTAGCATTTTTTTGTAATTTTAAAGTGATTGGGCTTAGTTTGTTGCTGTAAAGTGTAGTTGGGGGTGATTTTTGATAGCCGAAGTAATTTAGGTGAGTTTGGCATAGTTTGCTATGGTTAGTAGCATTTTTTTGTAATTAAAAAGTGATTGGGTTTAGTTTGTTGTGGTAAGGGTTAGTTGGTGATGATTTAGATTAGCAGAAGTAATTTAGGTGAGTCTGGCATAGTTTGTTATGATTTGTACACCTTTTTTTGTAATTTTAAGATGATATGGTTTGGTTTGTTGTGCTAAGGGATAGTTGGGGGTAATTTACGATAGCCGAAGTAATTTAGGTGATTCTGGTATAGTTTGTTATGATTTTTAGCATTTTTTTGTAATTTTAAAGTGATTGGGCTTAGTTTGTTGCTGTAAAGTGTAGTTGAGGGTGATTTTTGATAGCCGAAGTAATTTAGGTGAGTTTGGCATAGTTTGCAATGGTTAGTAGCATTTTTTTGTAATTTAAAAGTGATTGGGTTTAGTTTGTTGTGGTAAAGGTTAGTTGGTGATGATTTAGAGTAGCCGAAGTAATTTAGGTGAGTTTGGCATAGTTTGCAATGGTTAGTAGCATTTTTTTGTAATTTAAAAGTGATTGGGTTTAGGTTGTTGTGGTAAGGGTTAGTTGGTGATGATTTAGAGTAGCCGAAGTAATTTAGGTGATTCTGGTATAGTTTGTTATGATTTTTAGCATTTTTTTGTAATTTTAAAGTGATTGGGCTTAGTTTGTTGCTGTAAAGTGTAGTTGGGGGTGATTTTTGATAGCCGAAGTAATTTAGGTGAGTTTGGCATAGTTTGCTATGGTTAGTAGCATTTTTTTGTAATTTAAAAGTGATTGGGTTTAGTTTGTTGTGGTAAGGGTTAGTTGTTGATGATTTTGAGTAGCAGAAGTAATTTAGGTGAGTCTGGCATAGTTTGTTATGAATTGTACACCTTTTTTTGTAATTTTAAGTTGATATGGTTTGGTTTGTTGTGGTAAGGGATAGTTGGGGGTGATTTACGGTAGCCGAAGTAATTTAGGTGATTCTGGTATAGTTTGTTATGATTTTTAACATTTTTTTGTATTTTTAAAGTGATTGGGCTTCGTTTGTTGCTGTAAAGTGTAATTGGGGGTAATTTTTGATAGCCGAAGTAATTTAGGTTAATTTGGCATAGTTTGCTATGATTAGTAGCATTTTTTTGTAATTTAAAAGTGATTGGGTTTAGTTTGTTGTGGTAAGGGTTAGTTGGTGATGATTTAGAGTAGCCGAAGTAATTTAGGTGAGTCTGGCATAGTTTGTTATGATTTGTACACCTTATTTTGTAGTTTTAAGATGATATGGTTTGGTTTGTTGTGGTAAGGGATAGTTGGGGGTGATTTACGGTAGCTGAAGTAATTTAGGTGATTTTGGTATAGTTTGTTATAATTTTTAGCATTTTTTTGTAATTTAAAAGTGATTGGGTTTAGTTTGTTGTGGTAAAGGTTAGTTGGTGATGATTTAGAGTAGCCGAAGTAATTTAGGTGAGTTTGGCATAGTTTGCAATGGTTAGTAGCATTTTTTTGTAATTTAAAAGAGATTGGGTTTAGGTTGTTGTGGTAAGGGTTAGTTGGTGATGATTTAGAGTAGCCGAAGTAATTTAGGTGATTCTGGTATAGTTTGTTATGATTTTTAGCATTTTTTTGTAATTTTAAAGTGATTGGGCTTAGTTTGTTGCTGTAAAGTGTAGTTGGGGGTGATTTTTGATAGCCGAAGTAATTTAGGTGAGTTTGGCATAGTTTGCTATGGTTAGTAGCATTTTTTTGTAATTTAAAAGTGATTGGGTTTAGTTTGTTGTGGTAAGGGTTAGTTGTTGATGATTTTGAGTAGCAGAAGTAATTTAGGTGAGTCTGGCATAGTTTGTTATGAATTGTACACCTTTTTTTGTAATTTTAAGTTGATATGGTTTGGTTTGTTGTGGTAAGGGATAGTTGGGGGTGATTTACGGTAGCCGAAGTAATTTAGGTGATTCTGGTATAGTTTGTTATGATTTTTAACATTTTTTTGTATTTTTAAAGTGATTGGGCTTCGTTTGTTGCTGTAAAGTGTAATTGGGGGTAATTTTTGATAGCCGAAGTAATTTAGGTTAATTTGGCATAGTTTGCTATGATTAGTAGCATTTTTTTGTAATTTAAAAGTGATTGGGTTTAGTTTGTTTTGGTAAGGGTTAGTTGGTGATGATTTAGAGTAGCCGAAGTAATTTAGGTGAGTCTGGCATAGTTTGTTATGATTTGTACACCTTATTTTGTAGTTTTAAGATGATATGGTTTGGTTTGTTGTGGTAAGGGATAGTTGGGGGTGATTTACGGTAGCTGAAGTAATTTAGGTGATTTTGGTATAGTTTGTTATAATTTTTAGCATTTTTTTGTAATTTTAAAGTGATTGGGCTTAGTTTGTTGCTGTAAAGTGTTGTTGGGGGTGATTTTTGATAGCCGAAGTAATTTAGGTGAGTTTGGCATAGTTTGCTATGGTTAGTAGCATTTTTTTGTAATTTAAAATTGATTGGGTTTAGTTTGTTGTGGTAAGGGTTAGTTGGTGATGATTTAGAGTAGCCGAAGTAATTTAGGTGAGTCTGGCATAGTTTGTTATGATTTGTACACCTTTTTTTGTAATTTAAAGATGATATGGTTTGGTTTGTTGTGGTAAGGGATAGTTGGGGGTGATTTACGATAGCCGAAGTAATTTAGGTGATTCTGGTATAGTTTGTTATGATTTTTAGCAATTTTTTGTAATTTTAAAGTGATTGGGCTTTGTTGCTATAAAGTGTAGTTGGGGGTAATTTTTGATAGCCGAAGTAATTTAGGTAAGTTTGGCATAGTTTGCTATGATTAGTAGCATTTTTTTGTAATTTAAAAGTGATTGGGTTTAGTTTGTTGTGGTAAGGGTTAGTTGGTGATGATTTAGAGTAGCCGAAGTAATTTAGGTGAGTTTGGCATAGTTTGCAATGGTTAGTAGCATTTTTTTATAATTTAAAGTGATTGGGTTTAGTTTGTTGTGGTAAGGGTTAGTTGGTGATGATTTAGATTAGCAGAAGTAATTTAGGTGAGTCTGGCATAGTTTGTTATGATTTGTACACCTTTTTTTGTAATTTTAAGATGATATGGTTTGGTTTGTTGTAGTAAGGGATAGTTGGGGGTAATTTACGATAGGCGAAGTAATTTAGGTGATTCTGGTATAGTTTGTTATGATTTTTAGCATTTTTTTGTAATTTTAAAGTGATTGGGCTTAGTTTGTTGCTATAAAGTGTAGTTGGGGGTAATTTTTGATAGCCGAAGTAATTTAGGTAAGTTTGGCATAGTTTGCTATGATTAGTAGCATTTTTTTGTAATTTAAAAGTTATTGGGTTTAGTTTGTTGTGGTAAGGGTTAGTTGGTGATGATTTAGAGTAGCCGAAGTAATTTAGGTGAGTTTGGCATAGTTTGCAATGGTTAGTAGCATTTTTTTGTAATTTAAAGTGATTGGGTTTAGTTTGTTGTGGTAAGGGTTAGTTGGTGATGATTTAGAGTAGCCGAAGTAATTTAGGTGAGTCTGGCATAGTTTGTTATGATTTGTACACCTTTTTTTGTAATTTAAAGATGATATGGTTTGGTTTGTTGTGGTAAGGGATAGTTGGGGGTGATTTACGATAGCCGAAGAAATTTAGGTGATTCTGGTATAGTTTGTTATGATTTTTAGCAATTTTTTGTAATTTTAAAGTGATTGGGCTTAGTTTGTTGCTATAAAGTGTAGTTGGGGGTAATTTTTGATAGCCGAAGTAATTTAGGTGAGTTTGGCATAGTTTGCTATGGTTAGTAGCATTTTTTTGTAATTTAAAAGTGATTGGGTTTAGTTTGTTGTGGTAAGGGTTAGTTGGTGATGATTTAGAGTAGCAGAAGTAATTTAGGTGAGTCTGGCATAGTTTGTTATGATTTGTACACCTTTTTTTGTAATTTTAAGATGATATGGTTTGGTTTGTTGTGGTAAGGGATAGTTGGGGGTGATTTACGATAGCCGAAGTCATTTAAGTGATTTTGGTATAGTTTGTTATAATTTTTAGCATTTTTTTGTAATTTTAAAATGATTGGGCTTAGTTTGTTGCTGTAAAGTGTAGTTGGGGTTGATTTTTGATAGCCGAAGTAATTTAGGTGAGTTTGGCATAGTTTGCTATGGTTAGTAGCATTTTTTTGTAATTTAAAAGTGATTGGGTTTAGTTTGTTGTGGTAAGGGTTAGTTGGTGATGATTTAGAGTAGCCGAAGTAATTTAGGTGAGTCTGGCATAGTCTGTTATGATTTGTACACCTTTTTTGTAATTTTAAGATGATATGGTTTGGTTTGTTGTGGTAAGGGATAGTTGGGGGTGATTTACGATAGCCGAAGTAATTTAGGTGATTCTGGTATAGTTTGTTAAGATTTTTAGCAATTTTTTGTAATTTTAAAGTGATTGGGCTAAGTTTGTTGCTATAAAGTGTAGTTGGGGTGATTTTTGATAGCCGAAGTAATTTAGGTAAGTTTGGCATAGTTTGCTATGATTAGTAGCATTTTTTTGTAATTTAAAAGTGATTGGGTTTAGTTTGTTGTGGTAAGGGTTAGTTGGTGATGATTTAGAAAAGCCGAAGTAATTTAGGTGAGTTTGGCATAGTTTGCAATGGTTAGTAGCATTTTCTTGTAATTTAAAAGTGACTGGGTTTAGGTTGTTGTGGTAAGGGTTAGTTGGTGATGATTTAGAGTAGCCGAAGTAATTTAGGTGATTCTGGTATAGTTTGTTATGATTTTTAGCATTTTTTTGTAATTTTAAAGTGATTGGGCTTAGTTTGTTGCTGTAAAGTGTAGTTGGGGGTGATTTTTGATAGCCGAAGTAATTTAGGTGAGTTTGGCATAGTTTGCTATGGTTAGTAGCATTTTTATGTAATTTAAAAGCGATTGGGTTTAGTTTGTTGTGGTAAGGGTTAGTTGGTGATGATTTAGAGTAGCCGAAGTAATTTAGGTGAGTCTGGCATAGTTTGTTATGATTTGTACACCTTTTTTTGTAATTTTAAGATGATATGGTTTGGTTTGTTGGGGTAAGGGATAGTTGGGGGTGATTTACGGTAGCCGAAGTAATTTAGGTGATTCTGGTATAGTTTGTTATGATTTTTAGCATTTTTTTGTAAATTTAAAGTGATTGGGCTTAGTTTGTTGCTGTAAAGTGTAGTTGGGGGTGATTTTTGATAGCTGAAGTAATTTAGGTGAGTTTGGCATAGTTTGCTATGGTTAGTAGCATTTTTTTGTAATTTAAAAGTGATTGGGTTTAGTTTGTTGTGGTAAGGGTTAATTGGTGATGATTTAGAGTAGCCGAAGTAATTTAGGTGAGTCTGGCAGAGTTTGTTATGATATGTACACCTTTTTTTGTAATTTTAAGATGATATGATTTGGTTTGTTGTGGTAAGGGATAGTTGGGGGTGATTTACATTAGCCGAAGTAATTTAGGTGATTTTGGTATAGTTTGTTATAATTTTTAGCATTTTTTTGTAATTTTAAAGTGATTGGGCTTAGTTTGTTGCTGTAAAGTGTTGTTGGGGGTGATTTTTGATAGCCGAAGTAATTTAGGTGAGTTTGGCATAGTTTGCTATGGTTAGTAGCATTTTTTTGTAATTTAAAAGTGATTGGGTTTAGTTTGTTGTGGTAAGGGTTAGTTGGTGATGATTTAGAGTAGCCGAAGTAATTTAGGTAAGTTTGGCATAGTTTGCTATGATTAGTAGCATTTTTTTGTAATTTAAAGATGATATGGTTTGGTTTGTTGTGGTAAGGGATAGTTGGGGGTGATTTACGATAGCCGAAGTAATTTAGGTGATTCTGGTATAGTTTGTTATGATTTTTAGCATTTTTTTGTAATTTTAAAGTGATTGGGCTTAGTTTGTTGCTGTAAAGTGTAATTGAGGGTGATTTTTGATAGCCGAAGTAATTTAGGTGAGTTTGGCATAGTTTGCAATGGTTAGTAGCATTTTTTTGTAATTTAAAAGTGATTGGGTTTAGTTTGTTGTGGTAAGGGTTAGTTGGTGATGATTTAGAGTAGCCGAAGTAATTTAGGTGAGTCTGGCATAGTTTGTTATGATTTGTACACCTTTTTTTGTAATTTTAAGATGATATGGTTTGGTTTGTTTTGGTAAGGGATAGTTGGGGGTGATTTACGATAGCCGAAGTAATTTAGGTGATTCTGGTATAGTTTGTTATGATTTTTAGCAATTTTTTGTAATTTTAAAGTGATTGGGCTTAGTTTGTTGCTATAAAGTGTAGTTGGGGGTGATTTTTGATAGCCGAAGTAATTTAGGTAAGTTTGGCATAGTTTGCTATGATTAGTAGCATTTTTTTGTAATTTAAAAGTGATTGGGTTTAGTTTGTTGTGGTAAGGGTTAGTTGGTGATGATTTAGAGTAGCCGAAGTAATTTAGGTGAGTTTGGCATAGTTTGCAATGTTTAGTAGCATTTTTTTGTAATTTAAAAGTGATTGGGTTTAGGTTGTTGTGGTAAGGGTTAGTTGGTGATGATTTAGAGCAGCCGAAGTAATTTAGGTGATTCTGGTATAGTTTGTTATGATTTTTAGCATTTTTTTGTAATTTTAAAATGATTGGGCTTAGTTTGTTGCTGTAAAGTGTAGTTGGGGGTGATTTTTGATAGCCGAAGTAATTTAGGTGAGTTTGACATAGTTTGCTATGGTTAGTAGCATTTTTTTGTAATTTAAAAGTGATTGGGTTTAGTTTGTTGTGGTAAGGGTTAGTTGTTGATGATTTAGAGTAGCAGAAGTAATTTAGGTGAGTCTGGCATAGTTTGTTATGATTTGTACACCTTTTTTTGTAATTTTAAGTTGATATGGTTTGGTTTGTTGTGGTAAGGGATAGTTGGGGGTGATTTACGGTAGCCGAAGTAATTTAGGTGATTCCGGTATAGTTTGTTATGATTTTTAACATTTTTTTGTATTTTTAAAGTGATTGGGCTTCGTTTGTTGCTGTAAAGTGTAATTGGGGGTAATTTTTGATAGCCGAAGTAATTTAGGTTAATTTGGCATAGTTTGCTATGATTAGTAGCATTTTTTTGTAATTTAAAAGTGATTGGGTTTAGTTTGTTGTGGTAAGGGTTAGTTGGTGATGATTTAGAGTAGCCGAAGTAATTTAGGTGAGTTTGGCATAGTTTGCAATGGTTAGTAGCATTTTTTTGTAATTTAAAAGTGATTGGGTTTAGGTTGTTGTGGTAAGGGTTAGTTGGTGATGATTTAGAGTAGCCGAAGTAATTTAGGTGATTCTGGTATAGTTTGTTATGATTTTTAGCATTTTTTTGTAATTTTAAAGTGATTGGGCTTAGTTTGTTGCTGTAAAGTGTAGTTGTGGGTGATTTTTGATAGCCGAAGTAATTTAGGTGAGTTTGGCATAGTTTGCTATGGTTAGTAGCATTTTTTTGTAATTTAAAAGTGATTGGGTTTAGTTTGTTGTGGTAAGGGTTAGTTGTTGATGATTAAGAGTAGCCGAAGTAATTTAGGTGAGTCTGGCATAGTTTGTTATGATTTGTACACCTTTTTTTGTAATTTAAAGATGATATGGTTTGGTTTGTTGTGGTAAGGGATAGTTGGGGGTGATTTACGATAGCCGAAGTAATTTAGGTGATTCTGGTATAGTTTGTTTGATTTTTAGCATTTTTTTGTAATTTTAAAGTGATTGGGCTTAGTTTGTTGCTGTAAAGTGTAGTTGTGGGTGATTTTTGATAGCCGAAGTAATTTAGGTGAGTTTGGCATAGTTTGCTATGGTTAGTAGCATTTTTTTTTAATTTAAAAGTGATTGGGTTTAGTTTGTTGTGGTAAGGGTTAGTTGGTGATGATTTAGAGTAGCAGAAGTAATTCAGGTGAGTCTGGCATAGTTTGTTATGATTTGTACACCTTTTTTTGTAATTTTAAGATGATATGGCTTGGTTTGTTGTGGTAAGGGATAGTTGGGGGTGATTTACGGTAGCCGAAGTAATTTAGGTGATTTTGGTATAGTTTATTATAATTTTTAGCATTTTTTTGTAATTTTAAAGTGATTGGGCTTAGTTTGTTGCTGTAAAGTGTTGTTCGGGGTGATTTTTGATAGCCGAATTAATTTAGGTAAGTTTGGCATAGTTTGCTATGGTTAGTAGCATTTTTTTGTATTTTAAAAGTGATTGGGTTTAGTTTGTTGTGGTAAGGGTTAGTTGGTGATGATTTCGAGTAGCCGAAGTAATTTAGGTGAGTCTGGCATAGTTTGTTATGATTTGTACACCTTTTTTTGTAATTTTAAGATGATATGGTTTGGTTTGTTGTGGTAAGGGATAGTTGGGGGTGATTTACGATAGCCGAAGTAATTTAGGTGATTCTGGTATAGTTTGTTAAGATTTTTAGCAATTTTTTGTAATTTTAAAGTGATTGGGCTAAGTTTGTTGCTATAAAGTGTAGTTGGGGGTGATTTTTGATAGCCGAAGTAATTCCGGTAAGTTTGGCATAGTTTGCTATGATTAGTAGCATTTTTTTGTAATTTAAAAGTGATTGGGTTTTGTTTGTTGTGGTAAGGGTTAGTTGGTGATGATTTAGAGTAGCCGAAGTAATTTAGGTGAGTTTGGCATAGTTTGCAATGGTTAGTAGCATTTTCTTGTAATTTAAAAGTGATTGGGTTTAGGTTGTTGTGGTAAGGGTTAGTTGGTGATGATTTAGAGTAGCCGAAGTAATTTAGGTGATTCTGGTATAGTTTGTTATGATTTTTAGCATTTTTTTGTAATTTTAAAGTGATTGGGCTTAGTTTGTTGCTGTAAAGTGTAGTTGGGGGTGATTTTTGATAGCCGAAGTAATTTAGGTGAGTTTGGCATAGTTTGCTATGGTTAGTAGCATTTTTATGTAATTTAAAAGCGATTGGGTTTAGTTTGTTGTGGTAAGGGTTAGTTGGTGATGATTTAGAGTAGCCGAAGTAATTTAGGTGAGTCTGGCATAGTTTGTTATGATTTGTACACCTTTTTTTGTAATTTTAAGATGATATGGTTTGGTTTGTTGGGGTAAGGGATAGTTGGGGGTGATTTACGGTAGCCGAAGTAATTTAGGTGATTCTGGTATAGTTTGTTATGATTTTTAGCATTTTTTTGTAAATTTAAAGTGATTGGGCTTAGTTTGTTGCTGTAAAGTGTAGTTGGGGGTGATTTTTGATAGCTGAAGTAATTTAGGTGAGTTTGGCATAGTTTGCTATGGTTAGTAGCATTTTTTTGTAATTTAAAAGTGATTGGGTTTAGTTTGTTGTGGTAAGGGTTAATTGGTGATGATTTAGAGTAGCCGAAGTAATTTAGGTGAGTCTGGCAGAGTTTGTTATGATATGTACACCTTTTTTTGTAATTTTAAGATGATATGATTTGGTTTGTTGTGGTAAGGGATAGTTGGGGGTGATTTACATTAGCCGAAGTAATTTAGGTGATTTTGGTATAGTTTGTTATAATTTTTAGCATTTTTTTGTAATTTTAAAGTGATTGGGCTTAGTTTGTTGCTGTAAAGTGTTGTTGGGGGTGATTTTTGATAGCCGAAGTAATTTAGGTGAGTTTGGCATAGTTTGCTATGGTTAGTAGCATTTTTTTGTAATTTAAAAGTGATTGGGTTTAGTTTGTTGTGGTAAGGGTTAGTTGGTGATGATTTAGAGTAGCCGAAGTAATTTAGGTAAGTTTGGCATAGTTTGCTATGATTAGTAGCATTTTTTTGTAATTTAAAGATGATATGGTTTGGTTTGTTGTGGTAAGGGATAGTTGGGGGTGATTTACGATAGCCGAAGTAATTTAGGTGATTCTGGTATAGTTTGTTATGATTTTTAGCATTTTTTTGTAATTTTAAAGTGATTGGGCTTAGTTTGTTGCTGTAAAGTGTAATTGAGGGTGATTTTTGATAGCCGAAGTAATTTAGGTGAGTTTGGCATAGTTTGCAATGGTTAGTAGCATTTTTTTGTAATTTAAAAGTGATTGGGTTTAGTTTGTTGTGGTAAGGGTTAGTTGGTGATGATTTAGAGTAGCCGAAGTAATTTAGGTGAGTCTGGCATAGTTTGTTATGATTTGTACACCTTTTTTTGTAATTTTAAGATGATATGGTTTGGTTTGTTTTGGTAAGGGATAGTTGGGGGTGATTTACGATAGCCGAAGTAATTTAGGTGATTCTGGTATAGTTTGTTATGATTTTTAGCAATTTTTTGTAATTTTAAAGTGATTGGGCTTAGTTTGTTGCTATAAAGTGTAGTTGGGGGTGATTTTTGATAGCCGAAGTAATTTAGGTAAGTTTGGCATAGTTTGCTATGATTAGTAGCATTTTTTTGTAATTTAAAAGTGATTGGGTTTAGTTTGTTGTGGTAAGGGTTAGTTGGTGATGATTTAGAGTAGCCGAAGTAATTTAGGTGAGTTTGGCATAGTTTGCAATGTTTAGTAGCATTTTTTTGTAATTTAAAAGTGATTGGGTTTAGGTTGTTGTGGTAAGGGTTAGTTGGTGATGATTTAGAGCAGCCGAAGTAATTTAGGTGATTCTGGTATAGTTTGTTATGATTTTTAGCATTTTTTTGTAATTTTAAAATGATTGGGCTTAGTTTGTTGCTGTAAAGTGTAGTTGGGGGTGATTTTTGATAGCCGAAGTAATTTAGGTGAGTTTGACATAGTTTGCTATGGTTAGTAGCATTTTTTTGTAATTTAAAAGTGATTGGGTTTAGTTTGTTGTGGTAAGGGTTAGTTGTTGATGATTTAGAGTAGCAGAAGTAATTTAGGTGAGTCTGGCATAGTTTGTTATGATTTGTACACCTTTTTTTGTAATTTTAAGTTGATATGGTTTGGTTTGTTGTGGTAAGGGATAGTTGGGGGTGATTTACGGTAGCCGAAGTAATTTAGGTGATTCCGGTATAGTTTGTTATGATTTTTAACATTTTTTTGTATTTTTAAAGTGATTGGGCTTCGTTTGTTGCTGTAAAGTGTAATTGGGGGTAATTTTTGATAGCCGAAGTAATTTAGGTTAATTTGGCATAGTTTGCTATGATTAGTAGCATTTTTTTGTAATTTAAAAGTGATTGGGTTTAGTTTGTTGTGGTAAGGGTTAGTTGGTGATGATTTAGAGTAGCCGAAGTAATTTAGGTGAGTTTGGCATAGTTTGCAATGGTTAGTAGCATTTTTTTGTAATTTAAAAGTGATTGGGTTTAGGTTGTTGTGGTAAGGGTTAGTTGGTGATGATTTAGAGTAGCCGAAGTAATTTAGGTGATTCTGGTATAGTTTGTTATGATTTTTAGCATTTTTTTGTAATTTTAAAGTGATTGGGCTTAGTTTGTTGCTGTAAAGTGTAGTTGTGGGTGATTTTTGATAGCCGAAGTAATTTAGGTGAGTTTGGCATAGTTTGCTATGGTTAGTAGCATTTTTTTGTAATTTAAAAGTGATTGGGTTTAGTTTGTTGTGGTAAGGGTTAGTTGTTGATGATTAAGAGTAGCCGAAGTAATTTAGGTGAGTCTGGCATAGTTTGTTATGATTTGTACACCTTTTTTTGTAATTTAAAGATGATATGGTTTGGTTTGTTGTGGTAAGGGATAGTTGGGGGTGATTTACGATAGCCGAAGTAATTTAGGTGATTCTGGTATAGTTTGTTTGATTTTTAGCATTTTTTTGTAATTTTAAAGTGATTGGGCTTAGTTTGTTGCTGTAAAGTGTAGTTGTGGGTGATTTTTGATAGCCGAAGTAATTTAGGTGAGTTTGGCATAGTTTGCTATGGTTAGTAGCATTTTTTTTTAATTTAAAAGTGATTGGGTTTAGTTTGTTGTGGTAAGGGTTAGTTGGTGATGATTTAGAGTAGCAGAAGTAATTCAGGTGAGTCTGGCATAGTTTGTTATGATTTGTACACCTTTTTTTGTAATTTTAAGATGATATGGCTTGGTTTGTTGTGGTAAGGGATAGTTGGGGGTGATTTACGGTAGCCGAAGTAATTTAGGTGATTTTGGTATAGTTTATTATAATTTTTAGCATTTTTTTGTAATTTTAAAGTGATTGGGCTTAGTTTGTTGCTGTAAAGTGTTGTTCGGGGTGATTTTTGATAGCCGAATTAATTTAGGTAAGTTTGGCATAGTTTGCTATGGTTAGTAGCATTTTTTTGTATTTTAAAAGTGATTGGGTTTAGTTTGTTGTGGTAAGGGTTAGTTGGTGATGATTTCGAGTAGCCGAAGTAATTTAGGTGAGTCTGGCATAGTTTGTTATGATTTGTACACCTTTTTTTGTAATTTTAAGATGATATGGTTTGGTTTGTTGTGGTAAGGGATAGTTGGGGGTGATTTACGATAGCCGAAGTAATTTAGGTGATTCTGGTATAGTTTGTTAAGATTTTTAGCAATTTTTTGTAATTTTAAAGTGATTGGGCTAAGTTTGTTGCTATAAAGTGTAGTTGGGGGTGATTTTTGATAGCCGAAGTAATTCCGGTAAGTTTGGCATAGTTTGCTATGATTAGTAGCATTTTTTTGTAATTTAAAAGTGATTGGGTTTTGTTTGTTGTGGTAAGGGTTAGTTGGTGATGATTTAGAGTAGCCGAAGTAATTTAGGTGAGTTTGGCATAGTTTGCAATGGTTAGTAGCATTTTCTTGTAATTTAAAAGTGATTGGGTTTAGGTTGTTGTGGTAAGGGTTAGTTGGTGATGATTTAGAGTAGCCGAAGTAATTTAGGTGATTCTGGTATAGTTTGTTATGATTTTTAGCATTTTTTTGTAATTTTAAAGTGATTGGGCTTAGTTTGTTGCTGTAAAGTGTAGTTGGGGATGATTTTTGATAGCCGAAGTAATTTAGGTGAGTTTGGCATAGTTTGCTATGGTTAGTAGCATTTTTTTGTAATTTAAAAGTGATTGGGTTTAGTTTGTTGTGGTAAGGGTTAGTTGGTGATGATTTAGAGTAGCAGAAGTAATTTAGGTAAGTCTGGCATAGTTTGTTATGATTTGTACACCTTTTTTTGTAATTTTAAGATGATATGGTTTGGTTTGTTGTGGTAAGGGATAGTTGGGGGTGATTTACGATAGCCGAAGTAGTTTAGGTGATTCTGGTATAGTTTGTTATGATTTTTAGCATTTTTTTGTAATTTTAAAGTGATTGGGCTTAGTTTGTTGCTATAAAGTGTAGTTGGGGGTGATTTTTGATACCCGAAGTAATTTAGGTAAGTTTGGCATAGTTTGCTATGATTAGTAGCATTTTTTTGTAATTTAAAAGTGATTGGGTTTAGTTTGTTGTGGTAAGGGTTAGTTGGTGATGATTTTGAGTAGCAGAAGTAATTTAGGTGAGTCTGGCATAGTTTGTTATGATTTTACAATTTTTTTTGTAATTTTAAGATGATATGGTTTGGTTTGTTGTGGTAAGGGATAGTTGGGGGTGATTTACGATAGCCGAAGTAATTTAGGTGATTCTGGTATAGTTTGTTATGATTTTTAGCAATTTTTTGTAATTTTAAAGTGATTGGGCTTAGTTTGTTGCTATAAAGTGTAGTTGGGGGTGATTTTTGATAGCCGAAATAATTTAGGTAAGTTTGGCATAGTTTGCTATGATTAGTAGCATTTTTTTGTAATTTAAAAGTGATTGGGTTTAGTTTGTTGTGGTAAGGGTTAGTTGGTGATGATTTAGAGTAGCTGATGTAATTTAGGTGAGTTTGGCATAGTTTGCAATGGTTAGTAGCATTTTTTTGTAATTTAAAGTGATTGGGTTTAGGTTGTTGTGGTAAGTGTTAGTTGGTGATGATTTAGAGTAGCCGAAGTAATTTAGGTGATTCTGGTATAGTTTGTTATGATTTTTAGCATTTTTTTGTAATTTTAAAGTGATTGGGCTTAGTTTGTTGCTGTAAAGTGTAGTTGGGGGTGATTTTTGATAGCCGAAGTAATTTAGGTGAGTTTGGCATAGTTTGCTATGGTTAGTAGCATTTTTTTGTAATTTAAAAGTGATTGGGTTTAGTTTGTTGTGGTAAGGGTTAATTGGTGATGATTTAGATTAGCAGAAGTAATTTAGGTGAGTCTGGCATAGTTTGTTATGATTTGTACACCTTTTTTTGTAATTTTAAGATGATATGGTTTGGTTTTTTGTGGTAAGGGATAGTTGGGGGTGATTTACGGTAGCCGAAGTAATTTAGGTGATTTTGGTATAGTTTGTTATAATTTTTAGCATTTTTTTGTAATTTTAAAGTGATTGGGCTTAGTTTGTTGCTGTAAAGTGTTGTTGGGGGTGATTTTTGATAGCCGAAGTAATTTAGGTGAGTTTGGCATAATTTGCTATGGTTAGTAGCATTTTTTTGTAATTTAAAAGTGATTGGGTTTAGTTTGTTGTGGTAAGGGTTAGTTGGTGATGATTTAGAGTAGCCGAAGTAATTTAGGTGAGTCTGGCATAGTTTGTTATGATTTGTACACCTTTTTTTGTAATTTTAAGATGATATGGTTTGGTTTGTTGTGGTAAGGGATAGTTGGGGGTGATTTACGGTAGCCAAAGTTATTTAGGTGATTCTGGTATAGTTTGTTATGATTTTTAGCATTTTTTTGTAATTTTAAAGTGACTGGGCTTAGTTTGTTGCTGTAAAGTGTAGTTAGGGGTGATTTTTGATAGCCGAAGTAATTTAGGTGAGTTTGGCATAGTTTGCTATGGTTAGTAGCATTTTTTTGTAATTTAAAAGTGATTGGGTTTAGTTTGTTGTGGTAAGGGTTAGTTGGTGATGATTTAGAGTAGCAGAAGTAATTTAGGTGAGTCTGGCATAGTTTGTTATGTTTTGTACACCTTTTTTTGTAATTTTAAGTTGATATGGTTTGGTTTGTTGTGGTAAGGGATAGTTAGGGGTGATTTACGGTAGCCGAAGTAATTTAGGTGATTCTGGTATAGTTTGTTATGATTTTTAACATTTTTTTGTATTTTTAAAGTGATTGGGCTTCGTTTGTTGCTGTAAAGTGTAATTGGGGGTAATTTTTGATAACCGAAGTAATTTAGGTTAATTTGGCATAGTTTGCTATGATTAATAGCATTTTTTTGTAATTTAAAAGTGATTGGGTTTAGTTTGTTGTGGTAAGGGTTAGTTGGTGAAGATTTAGAGTAGCCGAAGTAATTTAGGTGAGTCTGGCATAGTTTGTTATGATATGTACACCTTTTTTTGTAATTTTAAGATGATATGGTTTGGTTTGTTGTGGTAAGGGATAGTTGGGGGTGATTTACGATAGCCGAAGTAATTTAGGTGATTCTGGTATAGTTTGTTATGATTTTTAGCAATTTTTTGTAATTTTAAAGTGATTGGGCTTAGTTTGTTGCTATAATGTGTAGTTGGGGGTAATTTTTGATAGCCGAAGTAATTTAGGTAATTTTGGCATAGTTTGCTATGATTAGTAGCATTTTTTTTAATTTAAAAGTGATTGGGTTTAGTTTGTTGTGGTAAGGGTTAGTTGGTGATGATTTAGAGTAGCCGATGTAATTTAGGTGAGTTTGGCATAGTTTGCAATGGTTAGTAGCATTTTTTTGTAATTTAAAGTGATTGGGTTTAGGTTGTTGTGGTAAGTGTTAGTTGGTGATGATTTAGAGTAGCCGAAGTAATTTAGGTGATTCTGGTATAGTTTGTTATGATTTTTAGCATTTTTTTGTAATTTTAAAGTGATTGGGCTTAGTTTGTTGCTGTAAAGTGTAGTTGGGGTTGATTTTTGATAGCCGAAGTAATTTAGGTGAGTTTGGCATAGTTTGCAATGCTTAGTAGCATTTTTTTGTAATTTAAAAGTGATTGGGTTTAGGTTGTTGTGGTAAGGGTTAGTTGGTGATGATTTAGAGTAGCCGAAGTAATTTAGGTGATTCTGGTATAGTTTGTTATGATTTTTAGCATTTTTTTGTAATTTTAAAGTGATTGGGCTTAGTTTGTTGCTGTAAAGTGTAGTTGGGGGTGATTTTTGATAGCCGAAGTAATTTAGGTGAGTTTGGCATAGTTTGCTATGGTTAGTAGCATTTTTTTGTAATTTAAAAGTGATTGGGTTTAGTTTGTTGTGGTAAGGGTTAGTTGGTGATGATTTAGAGTAGCAGAAGTAATTTAGGTGAGTCTGGCATAGTTTGTTATGATTTGTACACCTTTTTTTGTAATTTTAAGTTGATATGGTTTAGTTTGTTGTGGTAAGGGATAGTTAGGGGTGATTTACGGTAGCCGAAGTAATTTAGGTGATTCTGGTATAGTTTGTTATGATTTTTAACATTTTTTTGTATTTTTAAAGTGATTGGGCTTCGTTTGTTGCTGTAAAGTGTAATTGGGGGTAATTTTTGATAACCGAAGTAATTTAGGTTAATTTGGCATAGTTTGCTATGATTAATAGCATTTTTTTGTAATTTAAAAGTGATTGGGTTTAGTTTGTTGTGGTAAGGGTTAGTTGGTGATGATTTAGAGTAGCCGAAGTAATTTAGGTGAGTCTGGCATAGTTTGTTATGATTTGTACACCTTTTTTTGTAATTTTAAGATGATATGGTTTGGTTTGTTGTGGTAAGGGATAGTTGGGGGTGATTTACGATAGCCGAAGTAATTTAGGTGATTCTGGTATAGTTTGTTATGATTTTTAGCAATTTTTTGTAATTTTAAAGTGATTGGGCTTAGTTTGTTGCTATAAAGTGTAGTTGGGGGTAATTTTTGATAGCCGAAGTAATTTAGGTAAGTTTGGCATAGTTTGCTATGATTAGTAGCATTTTTTTGTAATTTAAAAGTGATTGGGTTTAGTTTGTTGTGGTAAGTGTTAGTTGGTGATGATTTAGAGTAGCCGATGTAATTTAGGTGAGTTTGGCATAGTTTGCAATGGTTAGTAGCATTTTTTTGTAATTTAAAGTGATTGGGTTTAGGTTGTTGTGGTAAGTGTTAGTTGGTGATGATTTAGAGTAGCCGAAGTAATTTAGGTGATTCTGGTATAGTTTGTTATGATTTTTAGCATTTTTTTGTAATTTTAAAGTGATTGGGCTTAGTTTGTTGCTGTAAAGTGTAGTTGGGGGTGATTTTTGATAGCCGAAGTAATTTAGGTGAGTTTGGCATAGTTTGCTATGGTTAGTAGCATTTTTTTGTAATTTAAAAGTGATTGGGTTTAGTTTGTTGTGGTAAGGGTTAGTTGGTGATGATTTAGAGTAGCAGAAGTAATTTAGGTGAGTCTGGCATAGTTTGTTATGTTTTGTACACCATTTATTGTAATTTTAAGATGATATGGTTTGGTTTGTTGTGGTAAGGGATAGTTGGGAGTGATTTACGGTAGCCGAAGTAATATAGGTGATTTTGGTATAGTTTGTTATAATTTTTAGCATTTTTTTGTAATTTTAAAGTGATTGGGCTTAGTTTGTTGCTGTAAAGTGTTGTTGGGGGTGATTTTTGATAGCCGAAGTAATTTAGGTGAGTTTGGCATAGTTTGCTATGGTTAGTAGCATTTTTTTGTAATTTAAAAGTGATTGGGTTTAGTTTGTTGTGGTAAGGGTTAGTTGGTGATGATTTAGAGTAGCCGAAGTAATTTAGGTGAGTCTGGCATAGTTTGTTATGATTTGTACACCTTTTTTTGTAATTTTAAGATGATATGGTTTGGTTTGTTGTGGTAAGGGATAGTTGGGGGTGATTTACGGTAGCCAAAGTAATTTAGGTGATTCTGGTATAGTTTGTTATAATTTTTAGCATTTTTTTGTAATTTTAAAGTGATTGGGCTTAGTTTGTTGCTGTAAAGTGTAGTTGGGGTTGATTTTTGATAGCCGAAGTAATTTAGGTGAGTTTGGCATAGTTTGCTATGGTTGGTAGCATTATTTTGTAATTTAAAAGTGATTGGGTTTAGTTTGTTGTGGTAAGGGTTAGTTGGTGATGATTAAGAGTAGCCGAAGTAATTTAGGTGATTCTGGCATAGTTTGTTATGATTTGTACACCTTTTTTTGTAATTTTAAGATGATATGGTTTGGTTTGTTGTGGTAAGGGATAGTTGGGGGTGATTTACGATAGCCGAAGTAATTTAGGTGATTCTGGTATAGTTTGTTAAGATTTTTAGCAATTTTTTGTAATTTTAAAGTGATTGGGCTAAGTTTGTTGCTATAAAGTGTAGTTGGGGGTGATTTTTGATAGCCGAAGTAATTTAGGTAAATTTGGCATAGTTTGCTATGATTAGTAGCATTTTTTTGTAATTAAAAGTGACTGGGTTTAGTTTGTTGTGGTAAGGGTTAGTTGGTGATGATATAGAGTAGCCGAAGTAATTTAGGTGATTCTGGTATAGTTTGTTATGATTTTTAGCATTTTTTTGTAATTTTAAAGTGATTGGGCTTAGTTTGTTGCTGTACAGTGTAGTTGGGGGTGATTTTTGATAGCCGAAGTAATTTAGGTGAGTTTGGCATAGTTTGCTATGGTTAGTAGCATTTTTTTGTAATTTAAAACTGATTGGGTTTAGTTTGTTGTGGTAAGGCTTAGTTGGTGATGATTTAGAGTAGCCGAAGTAATTTAGGTGAGTCTGGCATAGTTTGTTATGATTTGTACACCTTTTTTTGTAATTTTAAGATGATATGATTTGGTTTGTTGTGGTAAGGGATAGTTGGGGGTGATTTACGGTAGCCGAAGTAATTTAGGTAATTCTGGTATAGTTTGTTATGATTTTTAGCATTTTTTTGTAATTTTAAAGTGATTGGGCTTAGTTTGTTGCTGTAAAGTGTAGTTGGGGGTGATTTTCGATAGCCGAAGTAATTTAAGTGAATTTGGCATAGTTTGCTATGGTTAGTAGCATTTTTTTGTAATTTAAAAGTAATTGGGTTTAGTTTGTTGTGGTAAGGGTTTGTTGGTGATGATTTAGAGTAGCCGAAATAATTTAGGTGAGTCTGGCATAGTTTGTTATGATTGGTACACCTTTTTTTGTAATTTTAAGATGATATGGTTTGGTTTGTTGTGGTAAGGGATAGTTGGAGGTGATTTACGGTAGCCGAAGTAATTTATGTGATTCTGGTATAGTTTGTTATGATTTTTAGCATTTTTTTGTAATTTTAAAGTGATTGGGCTTAGTTTGTTGCTGTAAAGTGTAGTTGGGGTGATTTTTGATAGCCGAAGTAATTTAGGTGAGTTTGGCATAGTTTGCTATGGTTAGTAGCATTTTTTTGTAATTTAAAAGTGATTGGGTTTAGTTTGTTGTGGTAAGGGTTAGTTGGTGATGATTTAGAGTAGCCGAAGTAATTTAGGTGAGTCTGGCATAGTTTGTTATGATTTGTACACCTTTTTTTGTAATTTTAAGATGATATGGTTTGGTTTGTTGTGGTAAGGGATAGTTGGGGGTGATTTACGATAGCCGAAGTAATTTAGGTGATTCTGGTATAGTTTGTTATGATTTTTAGCAATTTTTTGTAATTTTAAAGTGATTGGGCTTAGTTTGTTGCTATAAAGTGTAGTTGGGGGTAATTTTTGATAGCCGAAGTAATTTAGGTAAGTTTGGCATAGTTTGCTATGATTAGTAGCATTTTTTTGTAATTTAAAAGTGATTGGGTTTAGTTTGTTGTGGTAAGTGTTAGTTGGTGATGATTTAGAGTAGCCGATGTAATTTAGGTGAGTTTGGCATAGTTTGCAATGGTTAGTAGCATTTTTTTGTAATTTAAAGTGATTGGGTTTAGGTTGTTGTGGTAAGTGTTAGTTGGTGATGATTTAGAGTAGCCGAAGTAATTTAGGTGATTCTGGTATAGTTTGTTATGATTTTTAGCATTTTTTTGTAATTTTAAAGTGATTGGGCTTAGTTTGTTGCTGTAAAGTGTAGTTGGGGGTGATTTTTGATAGCCGAAGTAATTTAGGTGAGTTTGGCATAGTTTGCTATGGTTAGTAGCATTTTTTTGTAATTTAAAAGTGATTGGGTTTAGTTTGTTGTGGTAAGGGTTAGTTGGTGATGATTTAGAGTAGCAGAAGTAATTTAGGTGAGTCTGGCATAGTTTGTTATGATTTGTACACCTTTTTTGTAATTTTAAGATGATATGGTTTGGTTTGTTGTGGTAAGGGATAGTTGGGGGTGATTTACGGTAGCCGAAGAAATTTAGGTGATTTTGGAATAGTTTGTTATAATTTTTAGCATTTTTTTGTAATTTTAAAGTGATTGGGCTTAGTTTGTTGCTGTAAAGTGTTGTTGGGGGTGATTTTTGATAGCCGAAGTAATTTAGGTGAGTTTGGCATAGTTTGCTATGGTTAGTAGCATTTTTTTGTAATTTAAAAGTGATTGGGTTTAGTTTGTTGTGGTAAGGGTTAGTTGGTGATGATTTCGAATAGCCGAAGTAATTTAGGTGAGTCTGGCATAGTTTGTTATGATTTGTACACTTTTTTTTGTAATTTTAAGATGATATGGTTTGGTTTGTTGTGGTAAGGGATAGTTGGGGGTGATTTACGGTAGCCAAAGTAATTTAGGTGATTCTGGTATAGTTTGTTATATTTTTAGCATTTTTTTGTAATTTTAAAGTGATTGGGCTTAGTTTGTTGCTGTAAAGTGTAGTTGGGGTTGATTTTTGATAGCCGAAGTAAATTAGGTGAGTTTGGCATAGTTTGCTATGGTTAGTAGCATTTTTTTGTAATTTAAAAGTGATTGGGTTTAGTTTGTTGTGGTAAGGGTTAGTTGGTGATGATTTAGAGTAGCCGAAGTAATTTAGGTGAGTCTGGCATAGTTTGTTATGATTTGTACACCTTTTTTGTAATTTTAAAATGATATGGTTTGGTTTGTTGTGGTAAGGGATAGTTGGGGGTGATTTACGATAGCCGAAGTAATTTAGGTGATTCTGGTATAGTTTGTTAAGATTTTTAGCAATTTTTTGTAATTTTAAAGTGATTGGGCTAAGTTTGTTGCTATAAAGTGTAGTTGGGGGTGATTTTTGATAGCCGAAGTAATTTAGGTAAGTTTGGCATAGTTTGCTATGATTAGTAGCATTTTTTTGTAATTTAAAAGTGATTGGGTTTAGTTTGTTGTGGTAAGAGTTAGTTGGTGATGATTTAGAGTAGCCGAAATAATTTAGGTGAGTTTGGCATAGTTTGCAATGGTTAGTAGCATTTTCTTGTAATTTAAAAGTGATTGGGTTTAGGTTGTTGTGGTAAGGGTTAGTTGGTGATGATTTAGAGTAGCCGAAGTAATTTAGGTGATTCTGGTATAGTTTGTTATGATTTTTAGCATTTTTTTGTAATTTTAAAGTGATTGGGCTTAGTTTGTTGTTGTAAAGTGTAGTTGGGGGTGATTTTTGATAGCCGAAGTAATTTAGGTGAGTATGGCATAGTTTGCTATGGTTAGTAGCATTTTTTTGTAATTTAAAAGTGATTGGGTTTAGTTTGTTGTGGTAAGGGTTAGTTGGTGATGATTTAGAGTAGCCGAAGTAATTTAGGTGAGTCTGGCATAGTTTGTTATGATTTGTACAATTTTTTTTGTAATTTTAAGATGATATGGTTTGGTTTGTTGTGGTAAGGGATAGTTGGGGGTGATTTACGATAGCCGAAGTAATTTAGGTGATTCTGGTATAGTTTGTTATGATTTTTAGCAATTTTTTGTAATTTTAAAGTGATTGGGTTTAGTTTGTTGCTATAAAGTGTAGTTGGGGGTGATTTTTGATAGCCGAAGTAATTTAGGTAAGTTTGGCATAGTTTGCTATGATTAGTAGCATTTTTTTGTAATTTAAAAGTGATTGGGTTTAGTTTGTTGTGGTAAGGGTTAGTTGGTGATGATTTAGAGTAGCCGAAGTAATTTAGGTGAGTTTGGCATAGTTTGCAATGCTTAGTAGCATTTTTTTGTAATTTAAAAGTGATTGGGTTTAGGTTGTTGTGGTAAGGGTTAGTTGGTGATGATTTAGAGTAGCCGAAGTAATTTAGGTGATTCTGGTATAGTTTGTTATGATTTTTAGCATTTTTTTGTAATTTTAAAGTGATTGGGCTTAGTTTGTTGCTGTAAAGTGTAGTTGGGGGTGATTTTTGATAGCCGAAGTAATTTAGGTGAGTTTGGCATAGTTTGCTATGGTTAGTAGCATTTTTTTGTAATTTAAAAGTGATTGGGTTTAGTTTGTTGTGGTAAGGGTTAGTTGGTGATGATTTAGAGTAGCAGAAGTAATTTAGGTGAGACTGGCATAGTTTGTTATGATTTGTACACCTTTTTTTGTAATTTTAAGTTGATATGGTTTGGTTTGTTGTGGTAAGGGATAGTTAGGGGTGATTTACGGTAGCCGAAGTAATTTAGGTGATTCTGGTATAGTTTGTTATGATTTTTAACATTTTTTTGTATTTTTAAAGTGATTGGGCTTCGTTTGTTGCTGTAAAGTGTAATTGGGGGTAATTTTTGATAACCGAAGTAATTTAAGTTAATTTGGCATAGTTTGCTATGATTAATAGCATTTTTTTGTAATTTAAAAGTGATTGGGTTTAGTTTGTTGTGGTAAGGGTTAGTTGGTGATGATTTAGAGTAGCCGAAGTAATTTAGGTGAGTCTGGCATAGTTTGTTATGATTTGTACACCTTATTTTGTAATTTTAAGATGATATGGTTTGGTTTGTTGTGGTAAGGGATAGTTGGGGGTGATTTACGGTAGCTGAAGTAATTTAGGTGATTTTGGTATAGTTTGTTATAATTTTTAGCATTTTTTTGTAATTTTAAAGTGATTGGGCTTAGTTTGTTGCTGTAAAGTGTTGTTGGGGGTGATTTTTGATAGCCGAAGTAATTTAGGTGAGTTTGGCATAGTTTGCTATGGTTAGTAGCATTTTTTTGTAATTTAAAAGTGATTGGGTTTAGTTTGTTGTGGTAAGGGTTAGTTGGTGATGATTTAAAGTAGCCGAAGTAATTTAGGTGAGTCTGGCATAGTTTGTTATGATTTGTACACCTTTTTTTGTAATTTTAAGATGATATGGTTTGGTTTGTTGTGGTAAGGGATAGTTGGGGGTGATTTACGATAGCCGAAGTAATTTAGGTGATTCTGGTATAGTTTGTTATGATTTTTAGCAATTTTTTGTAATTTTAAAGTGATTGGGCTTAGTTTGTTGCTATAAAGTGTAGTTGGGGGTAATTTTTGATAACCGAAGTAATTTAGGTAAGTTTGGCATAGTTTGCTATGATTAGTAGCATTTTTTTGTAATTTAAAAGTGATTGGGTTTAGTTTGTTGTGGTAAGGGTTAGTTGGTGATGATTTAGAGTAGCCGATGTAATTTAGGTGATTCTGGTATAGTTTGTTATGATTTTTAGCATTTTCTTGTAATTTTAAAGTGATTGGGCTTAGTTTGTTGCTGTAAAGTGTAGTTGGGGGTGATTTTTGATAGCCGAAGTAATTTAGGTGAGTTTGGCATAGTTTGCTATGGTTAGTAGCATTTTTTTGTAATTTAAAAGTGATTGGGTTTAGTTTGTTGTGGTAAGGGTTAGTTGGTGATGATTTAGAGTAGCAGAAGTAATTTAGGTGAGTCTGGCATAGTTTGTTATGATTTGTACACTTTTTTTGTAATTTTAAGTTGATATGGTTTGGTTTGTTGTGGTAAGGGATAGTTAGGGGTGATTTACGGTAGCCGAAGTAATTTAGGTGATTCTGGTATAGTTTGTTATGATTTTTAACATTTTTTTGTATTTTTAAAGTGATTGGGCTTCGTTTGTTGCTGTAAAGTGTAATTGGGGGTAATTTTTGATAACCGAAGTAATTTAGGTTAATTTGGCATAGTTTGCTATGATTAATAGCATTTTTTTGTAATTTAAAAGTGATTGGGTTTAGTTTGTTGTGGTAAGGGTTAGTTGGTGATGATTTAGAGTAGCCGAAGTAATTTAGGTGAGTCTGGCATAGTTTGTTATGATTTGTACACCTTATTTTGTAATTTTAAGATGATATGGTTTGGTTTGTTGTGGTAAGGGATAGTTCGGGGTGATTTACGGTAGCTGAAGTAATTTAGGTGATTTTGGTATAGTTTGTTATAATTTTTAGCATTTTTTTGTAATTTTAAAGTGATTGGGCTTAGTTTGTTGCTGTAAAGTGTTGTTGGGGGTGATTTTTGATAGCCGAAGTAATTTAGGTGAGTTTGGCATAGTTTGCTATGGTTAGTAGCATTTTTTTGTAATTTAAAAGTGATTGGGTTTAGTTTGTTGTGGTAAGGGTTAGTTGGTGATGATTTAGAGAAGCCGAAGTAATTTAGGTGAGTCTGGCATAGTTTGTTATGATTTGTACATCTTTTTTTGTAATTTTAAGATGATATAGTTTGGTTTGTTGTGGTAAGGGATAGTTGGGGGTGATTTACGATAGCCGAAGTAATTTAGGTGATTCTGGTATAGTTTGTTATGATTTTTAGCAATTTTTTGTAATTTTAAAGTGATTGGGCTTAGTTTGTTGCTATAAAGTGTAGTTGGGGGTAATTTTTGATAGCCGAAGTAATTTAGGTAAGTTTGGCATAGTTTGCTATGATTAGTAGCATTTTTTTGTAATTTAAAAGTGATTGGGTTTAGTTTGTTGTGGTAAGGGTTAGTTGGTGATGATTTAGAGTAGCCGATGTAATTTAGGTGAGTTTGGCATAGTTTGCAATGGTTAGTAGCATTTTTTTGTAATTTAAAGTGATTGGGTTTAGGTTGTTGTGGTAAGTGTTAGTTGGTGATGATTTAGAGTAGCCGAAGTAATTTAGGTGATTCTGGTATAGTTTGTTATGATTTTTAGCATTTTTTTGTAATTTTAAAGTGATTGGGCTTAGTTTGTTGCTGTAAAGTGTAGTTGGGGGTGATTTTTGATAGCCGAAGTAATTTAGGTGAGTTTGGCATAGTTTGCTATGGTTAGTAGCATTTTTTTGTAATTTAAAAGTGATTGGGTTTAGTTTGTTGTGGTAAGGGTTAGTTGGTGATGATTTAGAGTAGCAGAAGTAATTTAGGTGAGTCTGGCATAGTTTGTTATGATTTGTACACCTTTTTTTGTAATTTTAAGATGATATGGTTTGGTTTGTTGTGGTAAGGGATAGTTGGGGGTGATTTACGGTAGCCGAAGTAATTTAGGTGATTTTGGTATAGTTTGTTATAATTTTTAGCATTTTTTTGTAATTTTAAAGTGATTGGGCTTAGTTTGTTGCTGTAAAGTGTTGTTGGGGGTGATTTTTGATAGCCGAAGTAATTTAGGTGAGTTTGGCATAGTTTGCTATGGTTAGTAGCATTTTTTTGTAATTTAAAAGTGATTGGGTTTAGTTTGTTGTGGTAAGGGTTAGTTGGTGATGATTTAGAGTAGCCGAAGTAATTTAGGTGAGTCTGGCATAGTTTGTTATGATTTGTACACCTTTTTTTGTAATTTTAAGATGATATGGTTTGGTTTGTTGTGATAAGGGATAGTTGGGGGTGATTTACGGTAGCCAAAGTAATTTAGGTGATTCTGGTATAGTTTGTGATAATTTTTAGCATTTTTTTGTAATTTTAAAGTGATTGGGCTTAGTTTGTTGCTGTAAAGTGTAGTTGGGGTTGATTTTTGATAGCCGAAGTAATTTAGGTGAGTTTGGCATAGTTTGCTATGGTTAGTAGCATTATTTTGTAATTTAAAAGTGATTGGGTTTAGTTTGTTGTGGTAAGGGTTAGTTGGTGATGATTAAGAGTAGCCGAAGTAATTTAGGTGAGTCTGGCATAGTTTGTTATGATTTGTACACCTTTTTTTGTAATTTTAAGATGATATGGTTTGGTTTGTTGTGGTAAGGGATAGTTGGTGGTGATTTACGATAGCCGAAGTAATTTAGGTGATACTGGTATAGTTTGTTAAGATTTTTAGCAATTTTTTGTAATTTTAAAGTGATTGGGCTAAGTTTGTTGCTATAAAGTGTAGTTGGGGGTGATTTTTGATAGCCGAAGTAATTTAGGTAAGTTTGGCATAGTTTGCTATGATTAGTAGCATTTTTTTGTAATTTAAAAGTGATTGGGTTTAGTTTGTTGTGGTAAGGGTTAGTTGGTGATGATTTAGAGTAGCCGAAGTAATTTAGGTGATTCTGGTATAGTTTGTTATGATTTTTAGCATTTTTTTGTAATTTTAAAGTGATTGGGCTTAGTTTGTTGCTGTAAAGTGTAGTTGGGGGTAATTTTTGATAGCCGAAGTAATTTGGGTGAGTTTGGCATAGTTTGCAATGGTTAGTAGCATTTTCTTGTAATTTAAAAGTGATTGGGTTTAGGTTGTTGTGGTAAGGGTTAGTTGGTGATGATTTAGAGTAGCCGAAGTAATTTAGGTGATTCTGGTATAGTTTGTTATGATTTTTAGCATTTTTTTGTAATTTTAAAGTGATTGGGCTTAGTTTGTTGCTGTAAAGTGTAGTTGGGGGTGATTTTTGATAGCCGAAGTAATTTAGGTGAGTTTGGCATAGTTTGCTATGGTTAGTAGCATTTTTTTGTAATTTAAAAGTGATTGGGTTTAGTTTGTTGTGGTAAGGGTTAGTTGGTGATGATTTAGAGTAGCAGAAGTAATTTAGGTGAGTCTGGCATAGTTTGTTATGATTTGTACACCTTTTTTTGTAATTTTAAGATGATATGGTTTGGTTTGTTGTGGTAAGGGATAGTTGGGGGTGATTTACGATAGCCGAAATAGTTTAGGTGATTCTGGTATAGTTTGTTATGATTTTTAGCATTTTTTTGTAATTTTAAAGTGATTGGGCTTAGTTTGTTGCTGTAAAGTGTAATTGAGGGTGATTTTTGATAGCCGAAGTAATTTAGGTGAGTTTGGCATAGTTTGCAATGGTTAGTAGCATTTTTTTGTAATTTAAAAGTGATTGGGTTTAGTTTGTTTTGGTAAGGGTTAGTTGGTAATGATTTAGAGTAGCCGAAGTAATTTAGGTGAGTCTGGCATAGTTTGTTATGATTTGTACACCTTTTTTTGTAATTTTAAGATGATATGGTTTGGTTTGTTGTGGTAAGGGATAGTTGGGGGTGATTTACGGTAGCCAAAGTAATTTAGGTGATTCTGGTATAGTTTGTTATAATTTTTAGCATTTTTTTGTAATTTTAAAGTGATTGGGCTTAGTTTGTTGCTGTAAAGTGTAGTTGGGGTTGATTTTTGATAGCCGAAGTAATTTAGGTGAATTTGGCATAGTTTGCTATGGTTAGTAGCATTTTTTTGTAATTTAAAAGTGATTGGGTTTAGTTTGTTGTGGTAAGGGTTAGTTGGTGATGATTTAGAGTAGCCGAAGTAATTTAGGTGATTCTGGTATAGTTTGTTATGATTTTTAGCATTTTTTTGTAATTTTAAAGTGATTGGGCTTAGTTTGTTGCTGTAAAGTGTAGTTGGGGGTGATTTTTGATAGCCGAAGTAATTTAGGTGAGTTTGGCACAGTTTGCTATAGTTAGTAGCATTTTTTTGTAATTTAATAGTGATTGGCCTTAGTTTGTTGTGGTAAGGGTTAGTTGGTGATGATTTATGATAGCCGAAGTAATTTAGATGAGTTTGACATAGTTTGCCATGGTTACTAGCATTTTTTTGTAATTTAAAAGTGATTGGGTTTAGTTTGTTGTGGTAAGGGTTAGTTGGTGATTATTTAGAGTAGCCGAAGTAATTTAGGTGAGTCTGGCATAGTTTGTTATGATTTGTACACCTTTTTTTGTAATTTTAAGATGATATAGTTTGGTTTGTTGTGGTAAGGGATAGTTGGGGGTGATTTACGGTAGCCGAAGTAATTTAGGTAATTCTGGTATAGTTTGTTATGATTTATAGCATTTTTTGGTAATTTTAAAGTGATTGGGCTTAGTTTGTTGCTGCAAAGTGTAGTTGGGTGTGATTTTTGATAGCCGAAGTAATTTAGGTGAGTTTGGCATAGTTTGCTATGGTTAGTAGCATTTTTTTGTAATTTAAAAGTGATTGGGTTTAGTTTGTTGTGGTAAGGGTTAGTTGGTGATGATTTATGGTAGCCGAAGTAATTTAGATGAGTTTGACATAGTTTGCTATGGTTACTAGCATTTTTTTGTAATTTAAAAGTGATTGGGTTTAGTTTGTTGTGGTAAGGGTTAGTTGGTGATGATTTAGAGTAGCCGAAGAAATTTAGGTGTGTCTGGCATAGTTTGTTATAATTTGTACACCTTTTTTTTGTAATTTTAAGATGATATGGTGTGGTTTGTTGTGGTAAGGGATAGTTGGGGGTGATTTACGGTATCCGAAGTAATTTAGGTGATTCTGGTATAGTTTGTTATGGTTTTTAGCATTTTTTTGTAATTTTAAAGTGATTGGGCTTAGTTTGTTGCTGTAAAGTGTAGTTGGGGGTGATTTTTGATAGCCGAAGTAATTTAGGTGAGTTTGGCATAGTTTGCTATGGTTAGTAGCATTTTTTTGTAATTTAAAAGTGATTGGGTTTAGTTTGTTGTGGTAAGGATTAGTTGGTGATGATTTAGAGTAGCCGAAGTAATTTAGGTGAGTCTGGCATAGTTTGCTATGGTTAGTAGCATTTTTTTGTAATTTCAAAGTGATTGGGTTTAGTTTGTTGTAGTAAGGGTTAGTTGGTGATGATTTATGGTAGCCGAAGTAATTTAGATGAGTTTGACATAGTTTGCTATGGTTACTAGAATTTTTTTGTAATTTAAAAGTGATTGGGTTTAGTTTGTTGTGGTAAGGGTTAGTTGGTGATGATTTAGAGTAGCCGAAGTAATTTAGGTGAATCTGGCATGGTTTGTTATGATTTGTACACCTTTTTTGTAATTTTAAGATGATATGGTTTGGTTTGTTGTGGTAAGGGTTAGTTGGGGGTGATTTACGGTAGCCGAAGTGATTAAGGTGATTCTGGTAGAGTTTGTTATGATTTTTAGCATTTTTTTGTAATTTTAAAGTGATTGGGCTTAGTTTGTTGCTGTAAAGTGTAGTTGGGGGTGATTTTTGATAGCCGAAATCATTTAGGTGAGTTTGGCATAGTTTGCTATGGTAAGTAGCATTTTTTTGTAATTTAAAAGTGATTGGGTTCAGTTTGTTGGGGTAAGGGTTAGTTGGTGTTGATTTATGGTAGCCGAAGTAATTTAGGTGAGTTTGGCATAGTTTGCTATGGTTACTAGCATTTTTTTGTAATTTAAAAGTGATTGGGTTTAGTTTGTTGTGGTAAAGGTTAGTTGGTGATGATTTAGAGTAGCCGAAGTAATTTAGGTGAGTCTGGCATAGTTTGTTATAATTTGTACACCTTTTTTTGTAATTTTAAAATGATATGGTTTGGTTTGTTGTGGTAAGGGATAGTTGGGGGTGATTTACGGTAGCCGAAGTAATTTAGGTGATTCTGGTATACTTTGTTATGATTTTTAGCATTTTTTTGTAATTTTAAAGTGATTCGGCTTAGTTTGTTGCTGTAAAGTGTAGTTGGGGGTAATTTTTGATAGCCGAAGTAATTTAGGTGAGTTTGGCACAGTTTGCTATAGTTAGTATCATTTTTTTGTAATTTAATAGTGATTGGCCTTAGTTTGTTGTGGTAAGGATTAGTTGGTGATGATTTATGGTAGCCGAAGTAATTTAGATGAGTTTGACATAGTTTGCTATGGTTACTAGCATTTTTTTGTAATTTAAAAGTGATTGGGTTTAGTTTGTTGTGGTAAGGGTTAGTTGGTGATGATTTAGAGTAGCCGAAGTAATTTTGGTGAGTCTGGCATAGTTTGTAATGATTTGTACACCTTTTTTTGTAATTTTAAGATGATATAGTTTGGTTTGTTGTGGTAAGGGATAGTTGGGGGTGATTTACGGTAGCCGAAGTAATTTAGGTAATTCTGGTATAGTTTGTTATGATTTATAGCATTTTTTTGTAATTTTAAAGTGATTGGGCTTAGTTTGTTGCTGCAAAGTGTAGTTGGGTGTGATTTTTGATAGCCGAAGTAATTTAGGTGAGTTTGGCATAGTTTGCTATGGTTAGTAGCATTTTTTTGTAATTTAAAAGTGATTGGGTTTAGTTTGTTGTGGTAAGGGTTAGTTGGTGATGATTTATGGTAGCCGAAGTAATTTAGATGAGTTTGACATAGTTTGCTATGGTTACTAGCATTTTTTTGTAATTTAAAAGTGATTGGGTATAGTTTGTTGTGGTAAGGGTTAGTTGGTGATGATTTAGAGTAGCCGAAGTAATTTAGGTGAGTCTGGCAGAGTTTGTTATGATTTGTACACCTTTTTTTTGTAATTTTAAGATGATATAGTTTGGTTTGTTGTGGTAAGGGATAGTTGGGGGTGATTTACGGTAGCCGAAGTAATTTAGATGATTCTGGTATAGTTTGTTATGATTTATAGCATTTTTTTGTAATTTTATAGTGACTGGGCTTAGTTTGTTGCTGTAAATTGTAGTTGGGTGTGATTTTTGATAGCCGAAGTAATTTAGGTGAGTTTGGCAGAGTTTGCTTTGGTTAGTAGCATTTTTTTGTAATTTAAAAGTGATTGGGTTTAGTTTGTTGTGGTAAGGGTTAGTTGGTGATGATTTAGAGTAGCCGAAGTAATTTAGGTGAATCTGGCATGGTTTGTTATGATTTGTACACCGTTTTTGTAATTTTAAGATGATATGGTTTGGTTTGTTGTGGTAAGGGTTAGTTGGGGGTGATTTACGGTAGCCGAAGTGATTTAGGTGATTCTGGTAGAGTTTGTTATGATTTTTAGCATTTTTTTGTAATTTTAAAGTGATTGGGCTTAGTTTGTTGCTGTAAAGTGTAGTTGGGGGTGATTTTTGATAGCCGAAATAATTTAGGTGAGTTTGGCATAGTTTGCTATGGTAAGTAGCATTTTTTTGTAATTTAAAAGTGATTGGGTTTAGTTTGTTGGGGTAAGGGTTAGTTGGTGTTGATTTATGGTAGCCGAAGTAATTTAGGTGAGTTTGGCATAGTTTGCTATGGTTACTAGCATTTTTTTGTAATTTAAAAGTGATTGGGTTTAGTTTGTTGTGGTAAAGGTTAGTTGGTGATGATTTAGAGTAGCCGAAGTAATTTAGGTGAGTCTGGCATAGTTTGTTATAATTTGTACACCTTTTTTTGTAATTTTAAAATGATATGGTTTGGTTTGTTGTGGTAAGGGATAGTTGGGGGTGATTTACGGTAGCCGAAGTAATTTAGGTGATTCTGGTATACTTTGTTATGATTTTTAGCATTTTTTTGTAATTTTAAAGTGATTGGGCTTAGTTTGTTGCTGTAAAGTGTAGTTGGGGGTGATTTTTGATAGCCGAAGTAATTTAGGTGAGTTTGGCATAGTTTGCTAGGGTTACTAACATTTTTTTGTAATTTAAAAGTGATTGGGTTTAGTTTGTTGTGGTAAGGGTTAGTTGGTGATGATTTAGAGTAGCCGAAGTAATTTAGGTGAGTCTGACATAGTTTGTTATGATTTGTACACCTTTTATTGTAATTTTAAGATGATATGGTTTGGTTTGTTGTGGTAAGGGATAGTTGGGGGTGATTTACGGTAGCCGAAGTAATTTAGGTGATTCTGGTATAGTTTGTTATGATTTTTTGCATTTTTTGTAATTTTGAAGTGATTGGGCTTAGTTTGTTGCTCTAAAGTGTAGTTGGGGGTGATTTTTGATAGCCGAAGTAATTTAGGTGAGTTTGGCATAGTTTGTTATGATTTGTGCACCTTTTTTTGTAATTTTAAGATGATATGGTTTGGTTTGTTGTGGTAAGGGATAGTTGGGGGTGATTTACGGTAGCCAAAGTAATTTAGGTGATTCTGGTATAGTTTGTTATGATTTTTAGCATTTTTTTGTAATTTAAAGTGATTGGGCTTAGTTTGTTGCTGTAAAGTGTAGTTGGGGGTGATTTTTGATAGCCGAAGTAATTTAGGTGAGTTTGGCATAGTTTGCTATGGTTAGTAGCATTTTTTTGTAATTTAAAAGTGATTGGGTTTAGTTTGTTGTGGTAAGGGTTAGTTGGAGATGATTTATGGTAGCCGAAGTAATTTAGGTGAGTTTGGCATAGTTTGCTATGGTTACTAGTATTTTTTTGTAATTTGAAAGTGATTGCGTTTAGTTTGTTGCGGTAAGGGTTAGCTGGTAATGTTTTAGAGTAGCCGAAGTAATTTAGGTGAGTCTGGCATAGTTTGTTATGATTTGTACACGTTTTTATGTAATTTTAAGATGATATGGTTTGGTTGGTTGTGGTAAGGGATAGTTGGGGGGTGATTTACGGTAGCCAAAGTAATTTAGGTGATTCTGGTATAGTTTGTTATGATTTTTAGCATTTTTTTGTAATTTTAAAGTGATTGAGCTTAGTTTGTTGCTGTAAAGTGTAGTTGGGGGTGATTTTTGATAGCCGAAGTAATTTAGGTGAGTTTCGCATAGTTTGCTAAGGTTAATAGCATTTTTTTGTAATTTAAAAGTGATTGAGTTAAGTTTGTTGTGGTAAGGGTTACTTGGTGATGATTTATGGTAGCCGAAGTAATTTAGGTGAGTTTGGCATAGTTTGCTATGGTTACTAGCATTTTTTTGTAATTTAAAAGTGATTAGGTTTAGTTTGTTGTGGTAAGGGTTAGTTGGTGATGATTTAGAGTAGCCGAAGTAATTTAGGTGAGTCTGACATAGTTTGTTATGATTTGTACACCTTTTTTTGTAATTTTAAGATGATATGGTTTGGTTTGTTGTGGTAAGGGATAGTTGGGGGTGATTTACGGTAGCCGAAGTAATTTAGGTGATTCTGGTATAGTTTGTTATGATTTTTAGCATTTTTTTGTAATTTTAAAGTGATTGGGCTTAGTTTGTTGCTCTAAAGTGTAGTTGGGGGTGATTTTTGATAGCCGAAGTAATTTAGGTGAGTTTGGCATAGTTTGTTATGATTTGTGCACCTTTTTTTGTAATTTTAAGATGATATGGTTTGGTTTGTTGTGGTAAGGGATAGTTGGGAGTGATTTACGGTAGCCAAAGTAATTTAGGTGATTCTGGTATAGTTTGTTATGATTTTTAGCATTTTTTTGTAATTTTAAAATGATTGGGCTTAGTTTGTTGCTGTAAAGTGTAGTTGGGGGTGATTTTTGATAGCCGAAGTAATTTAGGTGAGTCTGGCATAATTTGTTATGATTTGTACACCTTTTTTTGTAATTTTAAGATGATATGGTTTGGTTTGTTGTGGTAAGGGATAGTTGGGGGTGATTTACGGTAGCCGAAGTAATTTAGGTGATTCTGGTATAGTTTGTTATGATTTTTAGCATTTTTTTGTAATTTTAAAGTGATTGGGCTTAGTTTGTTGCTGTAAAGTGTAGTTGGGGGTGATTTTTGATAGCCGAAGTAATTTAGGTGAGTTTGGCATAGTTTGCTAGGGTTACTAACATTTTTTTGTAATTTAAAAGTGATTGGGTTTAGTTTGTTGTGGTAAGGGTTAGTTGGTGATGATTTAGAGTAGCCGAAGTAATTTAGGTGAGTCTGACATAGTTTGTTATGATTTGTACACCTTTTTTTGTAATTTTAAGATGATATGGTTTGGTTTGTTGTGGTAAGGGATAGTTGGGGGTGATTTACGGTAGCCGAAGTAATTTAGGTGATTCTGGTATAGTTTGTTATGATTTTTAGCATTTTTTTGTAATTTTAAAGTGATTGGGCTTAGTTTGTTGCTCTAAAGTGTAGTTGGGGGTGATTTTTGATAGCCGAAGTAATTTAGGTGAGTTTGGCATAGTTTGTTATGATTTGTGCACCTTTTTTTGTAATTTTAAGATGATATGGTTTGGTTTGTTGTGGTAAGGGATAGTTGGGGGTGATTTACGGTAGCCAAAGTAATTTAGGTGATTCTGGTATAGTTTGTTATGATTTTTAGCATTTTTTTGTAATTTTAAAGTGATTGGGCTTAGTTTGTTGCTGTAAAGTGTAGTTGGGGGTGATTTTTGATAGCCGAAGTAATTTAGGAGAGTTTGGCATAGTTTGCTATGGTCAGTAGCATTTTTTTGTAATTTAAAAGTGATTGGGTTTAGTTTGTTGTGGTAAGGGTTAGTTGGTGATGATTTATGGTAGCCGAAGTAATTTAGGTGAGTTTGGCATAGTTTGCAATGGTTACTAGCATTTTTTTGTAATTTAAAAGTGATTGCGTTTAGTTTGTTGTGGTAAGGGTTAGCTGGTGATGATTTAGAGTAGCCGAAGTAATTTAGGTGAGTCTGGCATAGTTTGTTATGATTTGTACACCTTTTTATGTAATTTTAAAATGATATGGTTTGGTTTGTTGTGGTAAGGGATAGTTGGGGGTGATTTACGGTAGCCAAAGTAATTTAGGTGATTCTGGTATAGTTTGTTATGATTTTTAGCATTTTTTTGTAATTTTAAAGTGATTGAGCTTAGTTTGTTGCTGTAAAGTGTAGTTGGGGGTGATTTTTGATAGCCGAAGTAATTTAGGTGAGTTTGGCATAGTTTGCTAAGGTTAGTAGCATTTTTTTGTAATTTAAAAGTGATTGAGTTTAGTTTGTTGTGGTAAGGGTTACTTGGTGATGATTTATGGTAGCCGAAGTAATTTAGGTGAGTTTGGCATAGTTTGCTATGGTTACTAGCATTTTTTTGTAATTTAAAAGTGATTAGGTTTAGTTTGTTGTGGTAAGGGTTAGTTGGTGATGATTTAGAGTAGCCGAAGTAATTTAGGTGAGTCTGGCATAATTTGTTATGATTTGTACACCTTTTTTTGTAATTTTAAGATGATATGGTTTGGTTTGTTGTGGTAAGGGATAGTTGGGGGTGATTTACGGTAGCCGAAGTAATTTAGGTGATTCCGGTAGAGTTTGTTATGATTTTTAGCATTTTTTTGTAATTTTAAAGTGGTTGGGATTAGTTTGTTGCTGTAAAGTGTAGTTGGGGGTGATTTTTGATAGCCGAAGTAATTTAGGTGAGTTTGGCAGAGTTTGCTATGGTTAGTAGCTTTTTTTTGTAATTTAAAAGTGATTGGGTTTAGTTTGTTGTGGTAAGGGTTAGTTGGTGATGATTTAGAGTAGCCGAAGTAATTTAGGTGAGTCTGGCATAGTTTGTTATGATTTGTTCACCTTTTTTTGTAATTTTAAGATGATATAGTTTGGTTTGTTGTGGTAAGGGATAGTTGGGGGTGATTTACGGTAGCCAAAGTAATTTAAGTGATTCTGGTATAGTTTGTTATAATTTTTAGCATTTTTTTGTAATTTTAAAGTGATTGGGCTTAGTTTGTTGCTGTAAAGTGTAGTTGGGGGTGATTTTTGATAGCCGAAGTAATTTAGGTGAGTTTGGCATAGTTTGCTATGGTCAGTAGCATTTTTTTGTAATTTAAAAGTGATTGGGTTTAGTTTGTTGTGGTAAGGGTTAGTTGGTGATGATTTATGGTAGCCGAAGTAATTTAGGTGAGTTTGGCATAGTTTGCAATGGTTACTAGCATTTTTTTGTAATTTAAAAGTGATTGCGTTTAGTTTGTTGTGGTAAGGGTTAGCTGGTGATGATTTAGTGTAGCCGAAGTAATTTAGGTGAGTCTGGCATAGTTTGTTATGATTTGTACACCTTTTTATGTAATTTTAAGATGATATGGTTTGGTTTGTTGTGGTAAGGGATAGTTGGGGGTGATTTACGGTAGCCAAAGTAATTTAGGTGATTCTGGTATAGTTTGTTATGATTTTTAGCATTTTTTTTTAATTTTAAAGTGATTGAGCTTAGTTTGTTGCTGTAAAGTGTAGTTGGGGGTGATTTTTGATAGCCGAAGTAATTTAGGTGAGTTTGGCATAGTTTGCTAAGGTTAGTAGCATTTTTTTGTAATTTAAAAGTGATTGAGTTTAGTTTGTTGTGGTAAGGGTTACTTGGTGATGATTTATGGTAGCCGAAGTAATTTAGGTGAGTTTGGCATAGTTTGCTATGGTTACTAGCATTTTTTTGTAATTTAAAAGTGATTAGGTTTAGTTTGTTGTGGTAAGGGTTAGTTGGTGATGATTTAGAGTAGCCGAAGTAATTTAGGTGAGTCTGGCATAATTTGTTATGATTTGTACACCTTTTTTTGTAATTTTAAGATGATATGGTTTGGTTTGTTGTGGTAAGGGATAGTTGGGGGTGATTTACGGTAGCCGAAGTAATTTAGGTGATTCTGGTAGAGTTTGTTATGATTTTTAGCATTTTTTTGTAATTTTAAAGTGGTTGGGCTTAGTTTGTTGCTGTAAAGTGTAGTTGGGGGTGATTTTTGATAGCCGAAGTAATTTAAGTGAGTTTGGCCGAGTTTTCTATGGTTAGTAGCTTTTTTTTGTAATTTAAAAGTGATTGGGTTTAGTTTGTTGTGGTAAGGGTTAGTTGGTGATGATTTAGAGTAGCCGGAGTAATTTAGGTGAGTCTGGCATAGTTTGTTATGATTTGTACACCTTTTTTTGTAATTTTAAGATGATATAGTTTGGTTTGTTGTGGTAAGGGATAGTTGGGGGTGATTTACGGTAGCCGAAGTAATTTAGGTGATTCTGGTATAGTTTGTTATGATTTTTAGCATTTTTTTGTAATTTTAAAGTGATTGGGCTTAGTTTGTTGCTGTAAAGTGTAGTTGGGTGTCATTTTTGATAGCCGAAGTAATTTAGGTGAGTTTGGCAGAGTTTGCTATGGTTAGTAGCATTTTTTTGTAATTTAAAAGTGATTGGGTTTAGTTTGTTGTGGTAAGGGTTAGTTGGTGATTATTTAGTGTAGCCGAAGTAATTTAGGTGAGTCTAGCATAGTTTGTAATAATTTGTACACCTTTTTTTGTAATTTTAAGATGATATGGTTTGGTTTGTTGTGGTAAGGGATAGTTGGGGGTGATTTACGGTAGCCAAAGTAATTTAAGTGATTCTGGTATAGTTTGTTATGATTTTTAGCATTTTTTTGTAATTTTAAAGTGATTGGGCTTAGTTTGTTGCTGTAAAGTGTAGTTGGGGGTGATTTTTGATAGCCGAAGTAATTTAAGTGAGTTTGGCCGAGTTTTCTATGGTTAGTAGCTTTTTTTTGTAATTTAAAAGTGATTGGGTTTAGTTTGTTGTGGTAAGGGTTAGTTGGTGATGATTTAGAGTAGCCGGAGTAATTTAGGTGAGTCTGGCATAGTTTGTTATGATTTGTACACCTTTTTTTGTAATTTTAAGATGATATAGTTTGGTTTGTTGTGGTAAGGGATAGTTGGGGGTGATTTACGGTAGCCGAAGTAATTTAGATGATTCTGGTATAGTTTGTTATGATTTATAGCATTTTTTTGTAATTTTAAAGTGATTGGGCTTAGTTTGTTGCTGTAAAGTGTAGTTGGGTGTCATTTTTGATAGCCGAAGTAATTTAGGTGAGTTTGGCAGAGTTTGCTATGGTTAGTAGCATTTTTTTGTAATTTAAAAGTGATTGGGTTTAGTTTGTTGTGGTAAGGGTTAGTTGGTGATTATTTAGTGTAGCCGAAGTAATTTAGGTGAGTCTAGCATAGTTTGTAATAATTTGTACACCTTTTTTTGTAATTTTAAGATGATATGGTTTGGTTTGTTGTGGTAAGGGATAGTTGGGGGTGATTTACGGTAGCCAAAGTAATTTAAGTGATTCTGGTATAGTTTGTTATGATTTTTAGCATTTTTTTGTAATTTTAAAGTGATTGGGCTTAGTTTGTTGCTGTAAAGTGTAGTTGGGGGTGATTTTTGATAGCCGAAGTAATTTAGGTAGTTTTGGCATAGTTTGCTATGGTTACTAGCATTTTTTTGTAATTTAAAAGTGATTGGGCTTAGTTTGTTGTGGTAAGGGTTAGTTGGTGATGATTTAGTGTAGCCGAAGTAATTTAGGTGAGTCTAGCATAGTTTGTAATGATTTGTACACCTTTTTTTGTAATTTTAAGATGATATGGTTTGGTTTGTTGTGGTAAGGGATAGTTGGGGGTGATTTACGGTAGCCAAAGTAATTTAGGTGAGTTTGGCATAGTTTGCTATGGTTACTAGCATTTTTTTGTAATTTAAAAGTGATTAGGTTTAGTTTGTTGTGGTAAGGGTTAGTTGGTGATGATTTAGAGTAGCCGAAGTAATTTAGGTGAGTCTGGCATAATTTGTTATGATTTGTACACCTTTTTTTGTAATTTTAAGATGATATGGTTTGGTTTGTTGTGGTAAGGGATAGTTGGGGGTGATTTACGGTAGCCGAAGTAATTTAGGTGATTCTGGTATAGTTTGTTATGATTTTTAGCATTTTTTTGTAATTTTAAAGTGATTGGGCTTAGTTTGTTTCTGTAAAGTGTAATTGGGGGTGATTTTTGATAGCCGAAGTAATTTAGGTGAGTTTGGCATAGTTTGCTATGGTTACTAACATTTTTTTGTAATTTAAAAGTGATTGGGTTTAGTTTGTTGTGGTAAGGGTTAGTTGGTGATGATTTAGAATAGCCGAAGTAATTTAGGTGAGTCTGGCATAGTTTGTTATGATTTGTACACCTTTTTTTGTAATTTTAAGATGATATAGTTTGGTTTGTTGTGATAAGGGATAGTTGGGGGTGATTTACGGTAGCCGAAGTAATTTAGGTGATTCTGGTATAGTTTGTTATGATTTATAGCATTTTTTTGTAATTTTAAAGTGATTGGGCTTAGTTTGTTGCTCTAAAGTGTAGTTGGGGGTGATTTTTGATAGCCGAAGTAATTTAGGTGAGTTTGGCATAGTTTGCTATGGTTAGTAGCATTTTTTTGTAATTTAAAAGTGATTGGGTTTAGTTTGTTGTGGTAAGGGTTAGTTGGTGAAGATTTATGGTAGCCGAAGTAATTTAGGTGAGTTTGACACAGTTTGCTATGGTTACTAGCATTATTTTGTAATTTAAAAATGATTGGGTTCAGTTTGTTGTGGTAAGGGTTAGTTGGTGATGATTTAGAGTAGCCGAAGTAATTTAGGTGTGTCTGGCATAGTTTGTTATGATTTGTACACCTTTTTTTGTAATTTTAAGATGATATGGTTTGGTTTGTTGTGGTAAGGGATAGTTGGGGGTGATTTACGGTAGCCGAAGTAATTTAGGTGATTCTGGTATAGTTTGTTATGGTTTTTAGCATTTTTTTTGTAATTTTAAAGTGATTGGGCTTAGTTTGTTACTGTAAAGTGTAGTTGGGTGTGATTTTTGACAGCCGAAGTAATTTAGGTGAGTTTGGCATAGTTTGCTATGGTTAGTAGCATTTTTTTGTAATTTAAAAATTATTGGGTTTAGTTTGTTGTGGTAAGGGTTAGTTGGTGATGATTTAGAGTAGCCGAAATAATTTAGGTGAGTCTAGCATAGTTTGTAATGATTTGTACACCTTTTTTTGTAATTTTAAGATGATATGGTTTGGTTTGTTGTGTTAAGGGATAGTTGGGGGTGATTTACGGTAGCCAAAGTAATTTAGGTGATTCGGGTATAGTTTGTTATAATTTTTAGAATTTTTTTGTAATTTTAAAGTGATTGGGCTTAGTTTGTTGCTGTAAAGTGTTGTTGGGGGTGATTTTTGATAGCCGAAGTAATTTAGGTGAGTTTGGCATAGTTTGCTATGGTTAGTAGCATTTTTTTGTAATTTAAAAGTGATTGGGTTTAGTTTGTTGTGGTAAGGTTTAGTTGGTGATGATTTATGGTAGCCGAAGTAATTTAGGTGAGTTTGGCATAGTTTGCTATGGTTACTAGCATTTTTTTGTAATTTAAAAATGATTGGGTTTAGTTTGTTGTGGTAAGGGTTAGTTGGTGATGATTTAGAGTAGCCGAAGAAATTTAGGTGTGTCTGGCATAGTTTGTTATGATTTTTACACCTTTTTTTGTAATTTTAAGATGATATGGTTTGGTTTGTTGTGGTAAGGGATAGTTGGGGGTGATTTACGGTAGCCGAAGTAATTTAGGTGATTCTGGTATAGTTTGTTATGGTTTTTAGCATTTTTTTGTAATTTTAAAGTGATTGGGCTTAGTTTGTTGCTGTAAAGTGTAGTTGGGGGTGATTTTTGATAGCCGAAGTAATTTAGGTGAGTTTGGCATAGTTTGCTATGGTTAGTAGCATTTTTTTGTAATTTAAAAGTGATTGGGTTTAGTTTGTTGTGGTAAGGATTAGTTGGTGATGATTTAGAGTAGCCGAAGTAATTTAGGTGAGTCTGGCATAGTTTGCTATGGTTAGTAGCATTTTTTTGTAATTTCAAAGTGATTGGGTTTAGTTTGTTGTAGTAAGGGTTAGTTGGTGATGATTTATGGTAGCCGAAGTAATTTAGATGAGTTTGACATAGTTTGCTATGGTTACTAGCATTTTTTTGTAATTTAAAAGTGATTGGGTTTAGTTTGTTGTGGTAAGGGTTAATTGGTGATGATTTAGAGTAGCCGAAGTAATTTAGGTGAATCTGGCATGGTTTGTTATGATTTGTACACCTTTTTTGTAATTTTAAGATGATATGGTTTGGTTTGTTGTGGTAAGGGTTAGTTGGGGGTGATTTACGGTAGCCGAAGTGATTTAGGTGATTCTGGTAGAGTTTGTTATGATTTTTAGCATTTTATTGTAATTTTAAAGTGATTGGGCTTAGTTTGTTGCTGTAAAGTGTAGTTGGGGGTGATTTTTGATAGCCGAAATAATTTAGGTGAGTTTGGCATAGTTTGCTATGGTAAGTAGCATTTTTTTGTAATTTAAAAGTGATTGGGTTTAGTTTGTTGGGGTAAGGGTTAGTTGGTGTTGATTTATGGTAGCCGAAGTAATTTAGGTGAGTTTGGCATAGTTTGCTATGGTTACTAGCATTTTTTTGTAATTTAAAAGTGATTGGGTTTAGTTTGTTGTGGTAAAGGTTAGTTGGTGATGATTTAGAGTAGCCGAAGTAATTTAGGTGAGTCTGGCATAGTTTGTTATAATTTGTACACCTTTTTTTGTAAATTTAAAATGATATGGTTTGGTTTGTTGTGGTAAGGGATAGTTGGGGGTGATTTACGGTAGCCGAAGTAATTTAGGTGATTCTGGTATACTTTGTTATGATTTTTAGCATTTTTTTGTAATTTTAAAGTGATTGGGCTTAGTTTGTTGCTGTAAAGTGTAGTTGGGGGTGATTTTTGATAGCCGAAGTAATTTAGGTGAGTTTGGCACAGTTTGCTATAGTTAGTAGCATTTTTTTTAATTTAATAGTGATTGGCCTTAGTTTGTTGTGGTAAGGGTTAGTTGGTGATGATTTATGGTAGCCGAAGTAATTTAGATGAGTTTGACATAGTTTGCTATGGTTACTAGCATTTTTTTGTAATTTAAAAGTGATTGGGTTTAGTTTGTTGTGGTAAGGGTTAGTTGGTGATGATTTAGAGTAGCCGAAGTAATTTAGGTGAGTCTGGCATAGTTTGTTATGATTTGTACACCTTTTTTTGTAATTTTAAGATGATATAGTTTGGTTTGTTGTGGTAAGGGATAGTTGGGGGTGATTTACGGTAGCCGAAGTAATTTAGGTAATTCTGGTATAGTTTGTTATGATTTATAGCATTTTTTTGTAATTTTAAAGTGATTGGGCTTAGTTTGTTGCTGCAACGTGTAGTTGGGTGTGATTTTTGATAGCCGATGTAATTTAGGTGAGTTTGGCATAGTTTGCTATGGTTAGTAGCATTTTTTTTAATTTAAAAGTGATTGGGTTTAGTTTGTTGTGGTAAGGGTTAGTTGGTGATGATTTATGGTAGCCGAAATAATTTAGATGAGTTTGACATAGTTTGCTATGGTTACTAGCATTTTTTTGCAATTTAAAAGTGATTGGGTTTAGTTTGTTGTGGTAAGGGTTAGTTGGTGATGATTTAGAGTAGCCGAAGTAATTTAGGTGAGTCTGGCATAGTTTGTTATGATTTGTACACCTTTTTTTGTAATTTTAAGATGATATAGTTTGGTTTGTTGTGGTAAGGGATAGTTGGGGGTGATTTACGGTAGCCGAAGTAATTTAGGTGATTCTGGTATAGTTTGTTATGATTTATAGCATTTTTTTGTAATTTTATAGTGATTGGGCTTAGTTTGTTGCTGTAAATTGTAGTTGGGTGTGATTTTTGATAGCCGAAGTAATTTAGGTGAGTTTGGCAGAGTTTGCTTTGGTTAGTAGCATTTTTTTGTAATTTAAAAGTGATTGGGTTTAGTTTGTTGTGGTAAGGGTTAGTTGGTGATGATTTATGGTAGCCGAAGTAATTTAGGTGATTTTGGCATAGTTTGCTATGGTTACTAGCATTTTTTTGTAATTTAAAAGTGATTGGGCTTAGTTTGTTGTGGTAAGGGTTAGTTGGTGATGATTTAGAGTAGCCGAAGTAATTTAGGTTTTTCTAGCATAGTTTGTAATGATTTGTACACCTTTTTTTGTAATTTTAAGATGATATGGTTTGGTTTGTTGTGGTAAGGGATAGTTGGGGGTGATTTACGGTAGCCAAAGTAATTTAGGTGATTTTGGTATAGTTTGTTATGATTTTTAGCATTTTTCTGTAATTTTAAAGTGATTGGGCTTAGTTTGTTGCTGTAAAGTGTAGTTGGGGGTGATTTTTGATAGCCGAAGTAATTTAGGTGAGTTTGGCATAGTTTGCTATGGTTAGTAGCATTTTTTTGTAATTTAAAAGTGATTGGGTTTAGTTTGTTGTGGTAAGGGTTAGTTGGAGATGATTTATGGTAGCCGAAGTAATTTAGGTGAGTTTGGCATAGTTTGCTATGGTTACTAGTATTTTTTTGTAATTTGAAAGAGATTGCGTTTAGTTTGTTGTGGTAAGGGTTAGCTGGTGATGATTTAGAGTAGCCGAAGTAATTTAGGTGAGTCTGGCATAGTTTGTTATGATTTGTACACGTTTTTATGTAATTTTAAGATGATATGGTTTGGTTTGTTGTGGTAAGGGATAGTTGGGGGTGATTTACGGTAGCCAAAGTAATTTAGGTGATTCTGGTATAGTTTGTTATGATTTTTAGCATTTTTTTGTAATTTTAAAGTGATTGAGCTTAGTTTGTTGCTGTAAAGTGTAGTTGGGGGTGATTTTTGATAGCCGAAGTAATTTAGGTGAGTTTCGCATCGTTTGCTAAGGTTAGTAGCATTTTTTTGTAATTTAAAAGTGATTGAGTTTAGTTTGTTGTGCTAAGGGTTACTTGGTGATGATTTATGGTAGCCGAAGTAATTTAGGTGAGTTTGGCATAGTTTGCTATGGTTACTAGCATTTTTTTGTAATTTAAAAGTGATTAGGTTTAGTTTGTTGTGGTAAGGGTTAGTTGGTGATGATTTAGAGTAGCCGAAGTAATTTAGGTGATTCTGGTATAGTTTGTTATGATTTTTAACATTTTTTTGTAATTTTAAAGTGATTGGGCTTAGTTTGTTGCTGTAAAGTGTATTTGGGGGTGATTTTTGATAGCCGAAGTAATTTAGGTGAGTTTGGCATAGTTTGCTATGGTTACTAACATTTTTTTGTAATTTAAAAGTGATTGGGTTTAGTTTGTTGTGGTAAGGGTTAGTTGGTGATGATTTAGAGTAGCCGAAGTAATTTAGGTGAGTCTGACATAGTTTGTTATGATTTGTACACCTTTTTTTGTAATTTTAAGATATAATGGTTTGGTTTGTTGTGGTAAGGGATAGTTGGGGGTGATTTACGGTAGCCGAAGTAATTTAGGTGATTCTGGTATAGTTTGTTATGATTTTTAGCATTTTTTTGTAATTTTAAAGTGATTGGGCTTAGTTTGTTGTTGTAAAGTGTATTTGGGGGTGATTTTTGATAGCCGAAGTAATTTAGGTGAGTTTGGCATAGTTTGCTATGGTTACTAACATTTTTTTGTAATTTAAAAGTGATTGGGTTTAGTTTGTTGTGGTAAGGGTTAGTTGGTGATGATTTAGAGTAGCCGAAGTAATTTAGGTGAGTCTGACATAGTTTGTTATGATTTGTACACCTTTTTTTGTAATTTTAAGATAATATGGTTTGGTTTGTTGTGGTAAGGGATAGTTGGGGGTGATTTACGGTAGCCGAAGTAATTTAGGTGATTCTGGTATAGTTTGTTATGATTTTTAGCATTTTTTTGTAATTTTAAAGTGATTGGGCTTAGTTTGTTGCTCTAAAGTGTAGTTGGGGGTGATTTTTGATAGCCGAAGTAATTTAGGTGAGTTTGGCATAGTTTGCTATGGTTAGTAGCATTTTTTTGTAATTTAAAAGTGATTGGGTTTAGTTTGTTGTGGTAAGGGTTAGTTGGTGATGATTTATGATAGCCGAAGTAATTTAGGTGAGTTTGGCATAGTTTGTTATGATTTGTGCACCTTTTTTTGTAATTTTAAGATGATATGGTTTGGTTTGTTGTGGTAAGGGATAGTTGGGGGTGATTTACGGTAGCCGAAATAATTTAGGTGATTCTGGTATAGTTTGTTATAATTTTTAGCATTTTTTTGTAATTTTAAAGTTATTGGGCTCAGTTTGTTGCTGTAAAGTGTAGTTGGGGGTGATTTTTGATAGCCGAAGTAATTTAGGTGAGTTTGGCATAGTTTGCTATGGTTAGTAGCATTTTTTTTTTATTTAAAAGTGACTGGGTTTAGTTTGTTGTGGTAAGGGTTAGTTGGTGATGATTTATGGTAGCCGAAGTAATTTAGGTGAGTTTGGCATAGTTTGCTATGGTTACTAGCATTTTTTTGTTATTTAAAAGTGATTGGGTTTAGTTTGTTGTGGTAAGGGTTAGTTGGTGATGATTTAGAGTAGCCGAAGTAATTTAGGTGAGTCTGGCATAGTTTGTTATGATTTGTACACCTTTTTTTGTAATTTTAAGATGATATGGTTTGGTTTGTTGTGGTAAGGACTAGTTGGGGGTGATTTACGGTAGCCGAAGTAATTTAGGCGATTCTGGTATAGTTTGTTATGATTTTTAGCATTTTTTTGTAATTTTAAAGTGATTGGGCTTAGTTTGTTGCTGTAAAGTGTAGTTGGGGGTGATTTTTGATAGCCAAAGTAATTCAGGTGAGTTTGGCATAGTTTGCTATGGTTAGTAGCATTTTTTTGTAATTTAAAAGTGATTGGGTTTAGTTTGTTGTGGTAAGGGTTAGTTGGTGATGACTTATGGTAGCCGAAGTAATTTAGGTTAGTTTGGCATAATTTGCTATGGATACTAGCATTTTTTTGTAATTTAAAAGTGTTTGGGTTTAGTTTGTTGTGGTAAGGGTTAGTTGGTGATGATTTAGAGTAGCCGAAGTAATTTAGGTGAGTCTGGCATAGTTTGTTATGATTTGTACACCTTTTTTTGTAATTTTAAGATGATATGGTTTAGTTTGTTGTGGTAAGGGATAGTTGGGAGTGATTTACGGTAGCCGAAGTAATTTAGGTGATTCTGGTATAGTTTGTTATGATTTTTAGCATTTTTTTGTAGTTTTAAAGTGATTGGGCTTAGTTTGTTGCTGTAAAGTGTAGTTGGGGGTAATTTTTGATAGCGGAAGTAATTTAGGTGAGTTTAGTATAGTTTGCTATGGTTAGTAGCATTTTTTTGTAATTTAAAACTGATTGGGTTTAGTTTGTTGTGGTAAGGGTTAGTTGGTGATGATTTATGTTAGCCGAAGTAATTTAGGTGAGTTTGGCATAGTTTGCTATGGTTAGTAGCATTTTTTTGTAATTTAAAAGTGATTGGGTTTAGTTTGTTGTGGTAAGGGTTAGTTGGTGATGATTTATGATAGCCGAAGTAATTTAGGTGAGTTTGGCATAGTTTGCTATGGTTAGTAGCATTTTTTTGTAATTTAAAAGTGATTGGGTTTAGTTTGTTGTGGTAAGGGTTAGTTGGTGATGATTTATGGTAGCCGAAGTAATTTAGATGAGTTTGACATAGTTTGCTATGGTTACTAGCATTTTTTTGTAATTTAAAAGTGATTGGGTTTAGTTTGTTGTGGTAAGGGTTAGTTGGTGATGATTTAGAGTAGCCGAAGTAATTTAAGTGAGTCTGGCATAGTTTGTTATGATTTGTACACCTTTTTTTGTAATTTTAAGATGATATAGTTTGGTTTGTTGTGGTAAGGGATAGTTGGGGGTGATTTACGGTAGCCGAAGTAATTTAGGTGATTCTGGTATAGTTTGTTATGATTTATAGCATTTTTTTGTAATTTTAAAGTGATTGGGCTTAGTTTGTTGCTGTAAAGTGTAGTTGGGTGTGATTTTTGATAGCCGAAGTAATTTAGGTGAGTTTGGCAGAGTTTGCTATGGTTAGTAGCATTTTTTTGTAATTTAAAAGTGATTGGGTTTAGTTTGTTGTGGTAAGGGTTAGTTGGTGATGATTTATGTTAGCCGAAGTAATTTAGGTGATTTTGGCATAGTTTGCTATGGTTACTAGCATTTTTTAGTAATTTAAAAGTGATTGGGTTTAGTTTGTTGTGGCAAGGGTTAGTTGGTGATGATTTATGGTAGCCGAAGTAATTTAGGTGAGTCTGGCATAGTTTGTTATGATTTGTACACCTTTTTATGTAATTTTAAGATGATATGGTTTGGTTTGTTGTGGTAAGGGATAGTTGGGGGTGATTTATGGTAGCCGAAGTAATTTAGGTGAGTTTGGCATAGTTTGCAATGGTTACTAGCATTTTTTTGTAATTTAAAAGTGATTGCGTTTAGTTTGTTGTGGTAAGGGTTAGCTGGTGATGATTTAGAGTAGCCGAAGTAATTTAGGTGAGTCTGGCATAGTTTGTTATGATTTGTACACCTTTTTATGTAATTTTAAGATGATATGGTTTGGTTTGTTGTGGTAAGGGATAGTTGGGGGTGATTTACGGTAGCCAAAGTAATTTAGGTGATTCTGGTATAGTTTGTTATGATTTTTAGCATTTTTTTGTAATTTTAAAGTGATTGAGCTTATTTTGTTGCTGTAAAGTGTAGTTGGGGGTGATTTTTGATAGCCGAAGTAATTTAGGTGAGTTTTGCATAGTTTGCTATGGTTACTAGCATTTTTTTGTAATTTAAAAGTGATTAGGTTTAGTTTGTTGTGGTAAGGGTTAGTTGGTGATGATTTAGAGTAGCCGAAGTAATTTAGGTGAGTCTGGCATAATTTGTTATGATTTGTACACCTTTTTTTGTAATTTTAAGATGATATGGTTTGGTTTGTTGTGGTAAGGGATAGTTGGGGGTGATTTACGGTAGCCGAAGTAATTTTGGTGATTCTGGTATAGTTTGTTATGATTTTTAGCATTTTTTTGTAATTTTAAAGTGATTGGGCTTAGTTTGTTGCTGTAAAGTGTAGTTGGGGGTGATTTTTGATAGCCGAAGTAATTTAGGTGAGTTTGGCATAGTTTGCTATGGTTACTAACATTTTTTTGTAATTTAAAAGTGATTGGGTTTAGTTTGTTGTGGTAAGGGTTAGTTGATGATGATTTAGAGTAGCCGAAGTAATTTAGGTGAGTCTGGCATAGTTTGTTATGATTTGTACACCTTTTTTTGTAATTTTAAGATGATATAGTTTGGTTTGTTGTGGTAAGGGATAGTTGGGGGTGATTTACGGTAGCCGAAGTAATTTAGGTGATTCTGGTATAGTTTGTTATGATTTATAGCATTTTTTTGTAATTTTAAAGTGATTGGGCTTAGTTTGTTGCTCTAAAGTGTAGTTGGGTGTGATTTTTGATAGCCGAAGTAATTTAGGTGAGTTTGGCAGAGTTTGCTATGGTTAGTAGCATTTTTTTGTAATTTAAAAGTGATTGGGTTTAGTTTGTTGTGGTAAGGGTTAGTTGGTGATGATTTATGGTAGCCGAAGTAGTTTAGGTGATTTTGGCATAGTTTGCTATGGTTACTAGCATTTTTTTGTAATTTAAAAGTGATTGGGCTTAGTTTGTTGTGGTAAAGGTTAGTGGGTGATGATTTAGAGTAGCCGAAGTAATTTAGGTGAGTCTAGCATAGTATGTAATGATTTGTACATTTTTTTTGTAATTTTAAGATAATATGGTTTGGTTTGTTGTGGTAAGGGATAGTTGGGGGTGATTTACGGTAGCCAAAGTAATTTAGGTGATTCTGGTATAGTTTGTTATGATTTTTAGCATTTTTATGTAATTTTAAAGTGATTGGGCTTAGTTTGTTGCTGTAAAGTGTAGTTGGGTGTGATTTTTGATAGCCGAAGTAATTTAGGTGAGTTTGGCAGAGTTTGCTATGGTTAGTTGCATTTTTTTGTAATTTAAAAGAGATTGTGTTTAGTTTGTTGTGGTAAGGGTTAGTTGGTGATGATTTATGGTAGCCGAAGTAATTTAGGTGATTTTGGCATAGTTTGCTATGGTTACTAGCATTTGTTTGTAATTTAAAAGTGATTGGGCTTAGTTTGTTGTGGTAAGGGTTAGTTGGTGATGATTTAGAGTAACCGAAGTAATTTAGGTGAGTCTAGCATAGTTTGTAATGATTTGTACACCTTTTTTTGTAATTTTAAAATGATATGGTTTGGTTTGTTGTGGTAAGGGATAGTTGGGGGTGATTTAAGGTAGCCAAAGTAATTTAGGTGATTCTGGTATAGTTTCTTATGATTTTTAGCATTTTTTTGTAATTTTAAAGTGATTGGGCTTAGTTTGTTGCTGTAGAGTGTAGTTGGGGGTGATTTTTGATAACCGAAGTAATTTAGGTGAGTTTGGCATAGTTTGCTAAGGTTAGTAGCATTTTTTTGTAATTTAAAAGTGATTGAGTTTAGTTTGTTGTGGTAAGGGTTACTTGGTGATGATTTATGGTAGCCGAAGTAATTTAGGTGAGTTTGGCATAGTTTGCTATGGTTACTAGCATTTTTTTGTAATTTAAAATTGATTAGGTTTAGTTTGTTGTGGTAAGGGTTAGTTGGTGATGATTTAGAGTAGCCGAAGTAATTTAGGTGAGTCTGGCATAATTTGTTATGATTTGTACACCTTTTTTTGTAATTTTAAGATAATATGGTTTGGTTTGTTGTAGTAAGGGATAGTTGGGGGTGATTTACGGTAGCCGAAGTAATTTAGGTGATTCTGGTATAGTTTGTTATGATTTTTAGCATTTTTTTGTAATTTTAAAGTGATTGGGCTTAGTTTGTTGCTGTAAAGTGTAGTTGGGGGTGATTTTTGATAGCCGAAGTAATTTAGGTGAGTTTGGCATAGTTTGCTATGGTTAGTAGCATTTTTTTGTAATTTAAAAGTGATTGGGTTTAGTTTGTTGTGGTAAGGGTTAGTTGGTGATGATTTATGATAGCCGAAGTAATTTAGGTGAGTTTGGCATAGTTTGTTATGATTTGTGCACCTTTTTTTGTAATTTTAAGATGATATGGTTTGGTTTGTTGTGGTAAGGGATAGTTGGGGGTGATTTACGGTGGCCGAAGTAATTTAGGTGATTCTGGTATAGTTTGTTATAATTTTTAGCATTTTTTTGTAATTTTAAAGTGATTGGGCTTAGTTTGTTGCTGTAAAGTGTAGTTGGGGGTGATTTTTGATAGCCGAAGTAATTTAGGTGAGTTTGGCATAGTTTGCTATGGTTAGTAGCATTTTTTTTTATTTAAAAGTGACTGGGTTTAGTTTGTTGTGGTAAGGGTTAGTTGGTGATGATTTATGGTAGCCGAAGTAATTTAGGTGAGTTTGGCATAGTTTGCTATGGTTACTAGCATTTTTTTGTAATTTAAAAGTGATTAGGTTTAGTTTGTTGTGGTAAGGGTTAGTTGGTGATGATTTAGAGTAGCCGAAGTAATTTAGGTGAGTCTGGCATAATTTGTTATGATTTGTACACCTTTTTTTGTAATTTTAAGATGATATGGTTTGGTTTGTTGTGGTAAGGGATAGTTGGGGGTGATTTACGGTAGCCGAAGTAATTTTGGTGATTCTGGTATAGTTTGTTATGATTTTTAGCATTTTTTTGTAATTTTAAAGTGATTGGGCTTAGTTTGTTGCTGTAAAGTGTAGTTGGGGGTGATTTTTGATAGCCGAAGTAATTTAGGTGAGTTTGGCATAGTTTGCTATGGTTACTAACATTTTTTTGTAATTTAAAAGTGATTGGGTTTAGTTTGTTGTGGTAAGGGTTAGTTGATGATGATTTAGAGTAGCCGAAGTAATTTAGGTGAGTCTGGCATAGTTTGTTATGATTTGTACACCTTTTTTTGTAATTTTAAGATGATATAGTTTGGTTTGTTGTGGTAAGGGATAGTTGGGGGTGATTTACGGTAGCCGAAGTAATTTAGGTGATTCTGGTATAGTTTGTTATGATTTATAGCATTTTTTTGTAATTTTAAAGTGATTGGGCTTAGTTTGTTGCTCTAAAGTGTAGTTGGGTGTGATTTTTGATAGCCGAAGTAATTTAGGTGAGTTTGGCAAAGTTTGCTATGGTTAGTAGCATTTTTTTGTAATTTAAAAGTGATTGGGTTTAGTTTGTTGTGGTAACGGTTAGTTGGTGATGATTTATGGTAGCCGAAGTAGTTTAGGTGATTTTGGCATAGTTTGCTATGGTTACTAGCATTTTTTTGTAATTTAAAAGTGATTGGGCTTAGTTTGTTGTGGTAAAGGTTAGTGGGTGATGATTTAGAGTAGCCGAAGTAATTTAGGTGAGTCTAGCATAGTATGTAATGATTTGTACATTTTTTTTGTAATTTTAAGATAATATGGTTTGGTTTGTTGTGGTAAGGGATAGTTGGGGGTGATTTACGGTAGCCAAAGTAATTTAGGTGATTCTGGTATAGTTTGTTATGAATTTTAGCATTTTTATGTAATTTTAAAATGATTGGGCTTAGTTTGTTGCTGTAAAGTGTAGTTGGGGGTGATTTTTGATAGCCGAAGTAATTTAGGTGAGTTTGGCATAGTTTGCTATGGTTAGTAGCATTTTTTTGTAATTTAAATGTGATTGGGTTTAGTTTGTTGTGGTAAGGGTTAGTTGGTGATGATTTATGGTAGCCGAAGTAATTTAGGTGAGTTTGGCATAGTTTGCAATGGTTACTAGCATTTTTTTGTAATTTAAAAATTATTGCGTTTAGTTTGTTGTGGTAAGGGTTAGCTGGTGATGATTTAGAGTAGCCGAAGTAATTTAGGTGAGTCTGGCATAGTTTGTTATGATTTGTACACCTTTATATGTAATTTTAAGATGATATGGTTTGGTTTGTTGTGGTAAGGGATAGTTGGGGGTGATTTACGGTAGCCGAAGTAATTTAGGTGATTCTGGTATAGTTTGTTATGATTTTTAGCATTTTTTTGTAATTTTAAAGTGGTTGGGCTTAGTTTGTTGCTGTAAAGTATAGTTGGGGGTGATTTTTGATAGCCGAAGTAATTTAGGTGAGTTTGGCAGAGTTTGCTATGGTTAGTAGCTTTTTTTTGTAATTTAAAAATGATTGGGTTTAGTTTGTTGTGGTAAGTGTTAGTTGGTGATGATTTAGAGTAGCCGAAGTAATTTAGGTGAGTCTGGCATAGTTTGTTATGATTTGTACACCTTTTTTTGTAATTTTAAGATGATATAGTTTGGTTTGTTGTGGTAAAGGATAGTTGGGGGTGATTTACGGTAGCCGAAGTAATTTAGGTGATTCTGGTATAGTTTGTTATGATTTATAGCATTTTTTTGTAATTTTAAAGTGATTGGGCTTAGTTTGTTGCTGTAAAGTGTAGTTGGGTGTGATTTTTGATAGCCGAAGTAATTTAGGTGAGTTTGGCAGAGTTTGCTATGGTTAGTTGCATTTTTTTGTAATTTAAAAGAGATTGTGTTTAGTTTGTTGTGGTAAGGGTTAGTTGGTGATGATTTATGGTAGCCGAAGTAATTTAGGTGATTTTGGCATAGTTTGCTATGGTTACTAGCATTTTTTTGTAATTTAAAAGTGATTGGGCTTAGTTTGTTGTGGTAAGGGTTAGTTGGTGATGATTTAGAGTAACCGAAGTAATTTAGGTGAGTCTAGCATAGTTTGTAATGATTTGTACACCTTTTTTTGTAATTTTAAAATGATATGGTTTGGTTTGTTGTGGTAAGGGATAGTTGGGGGTGATTTAAGGTAGCCAAAGTAATTTAGGTGATTCTGGTATAGTTTCTTATGATTTTTAGCATTTTTTTGTAATTTTAAAGTGATTGGGCTTAGTTTGTTGCTGTAAAGTGTAGTTGGGGGTGATTTTTGATAGCCGAAGTAATTTAGGTGAGTTTGGCATAGTTTGCTAAGGTTAGTAGCATTTTTTTGTAATTTAAAAGTGATTGAGTTTAGTTTGTTGTGGTAAGGGTTACTTGGTGATGATTTATGGTAGCCGAAGTAATTTAGGTGAGTTTGGCATAGTTTGCTATGGTTACTAGCATTTTTTTGTAATTTAAAATTGATTAGGTTTAGTTTGTTGTGGTAAGGGTTAGTTGGTGATGATTTAGAGTAGCCGAAGTAATTTAGGTGAGTCTGGCATAATTTGTTATGATTTGTACACCTTTTTTTGTAATTTTAAGATAATATGGTTTGGTTTGTTGTAGTAAGGGATAGTTGGGGGTGATTTACGGTAGCCGAAGTAATTTAGGTGATTCTGGTATAGTTTGTTATGATTTTTAGCATTTTTTTGTAATTTTAAAGTGATTGGGCTTAGTTTGTTGCTGTAAAGTGTAGTTGGGGGTGATTTTTGATAGCCGAAGTAATTTAGGTGAGTTTGGCATAGTTTGCTATGGTTAGTAGCATTTTTTTGTAATTTAAAAGTGATTGGGTTTAGTTTGTTGTGGTAAGGGTTAGTTGGTGATGATTTATGATAGCCGAAGTAATTTAGGTGAGTTTGGCATAGTTTGTTATGATTTGTGCACCTTTTTTTGTAATTTTAAGATGATATGGTTTGGTTTGTTGTGGTAAGGGATAGTTGGGGGTGATTTACGGTGGCCGAAGTAATTTAGGTGATTCTGGTATAGTTTGTTATAATTTTTAGCATTTTTTTGTAATTTTAAAGTGATTGGGCTTAGTTTGTTGCTGTAAAGTGTAGTTGGGGGTGATTTTTGATAGCCGAAGTAATTTAGGTGAGTTTGGCATAGTTTGCTATGGTTAGTAGCATTTTTTTTTATTTAAAAGTGACTGGGTTTAGTTTGTTGTGGTAAGGGTTAGTTGGTGATGATTTATGGTAGCCGAAGTAATTTAGGTGAGTTTGGCATAGTTTGCTATGGTTACTAGCATTTTTTTGTTATTTGAAAGTGATTGGGTTTAGTTTGTTGTGGTAAGGGTTAGTTGGTTATGATTTAGAGTAGCCGAAGTAATTTAGGTGAGTCTGGCATAGTTTGTTATGATTTGTACACCTTTTTTTGTAATTTTAAGATGATATGGTTTGGTTTGTTGTGGTAAGGACTAGTTGGGGGTGATTTACGATAGCCGAAGTAATTTAGGTGATTCTGGTATAGTTTGTTATGATTTTAAGCATTTTTTTGTAATTTTAAAGTGATTGGGCTTAGTTTGTTGCTGTAAAGTGTAGTTAGGGGTAATTTTTGATAGCGGAAATAATTTAGGTGAGTTTAGCATAGTTTGCTATGGTTAGTAGCATTTTTTTGTAATTTAAAAGTGATTGGGTTTAGTTTGTTGTGGTAAGGGTTAGTTGGTGATGATTTATGTTAGCCGAAGTAATTTAGGTGAGTTTGGCATAGTTTGCTATGGTTACTAGCATTTTTTTGTAATTTAAAAGTGATTGGGTTTAGTTTGTTGTGGTAAGGGTTAGTTAGTGATGATTTAGAGTAGCCGAAGTAATTTAGGAGTCTGGCACAGTTTGTTATGATTTCTACACCTTTTTTTGTAATTTTAAGATGATATGGTTTGGTTTGTTGTGGTAAGGGATAGTTGGGGGTGATTTACGATAGCCGAAGTAATTTAGGTGATTCTGGTATAGTTTGTTATGATTTTTAGCATTTTTTTGTAATTTTAAATTGATTGGGCTTAGTTTGTTGCTGTAAAGTGTAGTTGGGGGTGATTTTTGATAGCCGAAGTAATTTAGGTGAGTTTGGCATAGTTTGCTATGGTTAGTAGCATTTTTTTAAATTTAAAAGTGACTGGGTTTAGTTTGTTGTGGTAAGGGTTAGTTGGTGATGATTTATGGTAGCCGAAGTAATTTAGGTGAGTTTGGCATAGTTTGCTATGGTTGCTAGCATTTTTTTGTAATTTAAAAGTGATTGGGTTTAGTTTGTTGTGGTAAGGGTTAGTTGGTGATGATTTAGAATAGCCGAAGTAATTTAGGTGAGTCTGGCATAGTTTGTTATGAATTGTACACCATTTTTTGTAATTTTAAGATGATATGGTTTGGTTTGTTGTGGTAAGGACTAGTTGGGGGTGATTTACGGTAGCCGAAGTAATTTAGGTGAGTTTGGCATAGTTTGCTATGGTTACTAGCATTTTTTTTGTAATTTAAAAGTGATTGGGTTTAGTTTGTTGTGGTAAGGGTTAGTTGGTGATGATTTAGAGTAGCCGAAGTAATTTAGGAGTCTGGCACAGTTTGTTATGATTTCTACACCTTTTTTTGTAATTTTAAGATGATATGGTTTGGTTTGTTGTGGTAAAGGATAGTTGGGGGTGATTTACGATAGCCGAAGTAATTTAGGTGATTCTGGTATAGTTTGTTATGATTTTTAGCATTTTTTTGTAATTTTAAAGTGATTGGGCTTAGTTTGTTGCTGTAAAGTGTAGTTGGTGATGATTTATGGTAGCCGAAGTAATTTAGGTGAGTTTGGCATAGTTTGCTATGGTTACTAGCATTTTTTTGTAATTTAAAAGTGATTGGGTTTAGTTTGTTGTGGTAAGGGTTAGTTGGTGATGATTTAGAGTAGCCGAAGTAATTTAGGTGAGCCTGGCATAATTTGTTATGATTTGTACACCTTTTTTTGTAATTTTAAGATGATATGGTTTAGTTTGTTGTGGTAAGGGATAGTTGGGGGTGATTTACGGTAGCCGAAGTAATTTAGGTGATTCTGGTATAGTTTGTTATGATTTTTAGCATTTTTTTGTAATTTTAAAGTGATTGGGCTTAGTTTGTTGCTGTAAAGTGTAGTTGGGGGTAATTTTTGATAGCCGAAGTAATTTAGGTGAGTTTGGCATAGTTTGGTATGGTTAGTAGCATTTTATTGTAATTTAAAAGTGATTGGGTTTAGTTTGTTGTGGTAAGGGTTAGTTGGTGATGATTTATGGTAGCCGAAGTAATTTAGGTGAGTTTGGCATAGTTTGCTATGGTTACTAGCATTTTTTTGTAATTTAAAAGTGATTGGGTTTAGTTTGTTGTGGTAAGGGTTAGTTGGTGATGATTTAGAATAGCCGAAGTAATTTAGGTGAGTCTGGCATAGTTTGTTATGATTTGTACACCATTTTTTGTAATTTTAAGATGATATGGTTTGGTTTGTTGTGGTAAGGACTAGTTGGGGGTGATTTACAGTAGCCGAAGTAATTTAGGTGATTCTGGTATAGTTTGTTATGATTTTTAGCATTTTTTTGTAATTTTAAAGTGATTGGGCTTAGTTTGTTGCTGTAAAGTGTAGTTGGGGGTGATTTTTGATAGCCAAAGTAATTTAGGTGAGTTTGGCATAGTTTGCTATGGTTAGTAGCATTTTTTTGTAATTTAAAAGTGATTGGGTTTAGTTTGTTGTGGTAAGGGTTAGTTGGTGATGATTTATGGTAGCCGAAGTAATTTAGGTGAGTTTGGCATAGTTTGCTATGGTTACTAGCATTTTTTTGTAATTTAAAAGTGATTGGGTTTAGTTTGTTGTGGTAAGGGTTAGTTGGTGATGATTTAGAGTAGCCGAAGTAATTTAGGTGAGTCTGGCATAATTTGTTATGATTTGTACACCTTTTTTTGTAATTTTAAGATGATATGGTTTGGTTTGTTGTGGTAAGGGATAGTTGGGGGTGATTTACGGTAGCCGAAGTAATTTAGGTGATTCTGGTATAGTTTGTTATGATTTTTAGCATTTTTTTGCAATTTTAAAGTGATTGGGCTTAGTTTGTTGCTGTAAAGTGTAGGTGGGGGTAATTTTTGATAGCCGAAGTAATTTAGGTGAGTTTGGCATAGTTTACTATGGTTAGTAGCATTTTTTTGTAATTTAAAAGTGATTGGGTTTAGTGTGTTGTGGTAAGGGTTAGTTGGTGATGATTTATGGTAGCCGAAGTAATTTAGGTGAGTTTGGCATAGTTTGCTATGGTTACTCGCATTTTTTTGTAATTTAAAAGTGATTGGGTTTAGTTTGTTGTGGTAAGGGTTAGTTGGTGATGATTTAGAGTAGCCGAAGTAATTTAGGAGTCTGGCACAGTTTGTTATGATTTCTACACCTTTTTTTGTAATTTTAAGATGATATGGTTTGGTTTGTTGTGGTAAGGGATAGTTGGGGGTGATTTACGATAGCCGAAGTAATTTAGGTGATTCTGGTATAGTTTGTTATGATTTTTAGCATTTTTTTGCAATTTTAAAGTGATTGGGCTTAGTTTGTTGCTGTAAAGTGTAGGTGGGGGTAATTTTTGATAGCCGAAATAATTTAGGTGAGTTTAGCATAGTTTGCTATGGTTAGTAGCATTTTTTTGTAATTTAAAAGTGATTGGGTTTAGTTTGTTGTGGTAAGGGTTAGTTGGTGATGATTTATGTTAGCCGAAGTAATTTAGGTGAGTTTGGCATAGTTTGCTATGGTTACTAGCATTTTTTTGTAATTTAAAAGTGATTGGGTTTAGTTTGTTGTGGTAAGGGTTAGTTGGTGATGATTTAGAGTAGCCGAAGTAATTTAGGAGTCTGGCACAGTTTGTTATGATTTCTACACCTTTTTTTGTAATTTTAAGATGATATGGTTTGGTTTGTTGTGGTAAGGGATAGTTGGGGGTGATTTACGATAGCCGAAGTAATTTAGGTGATTCTGGTATAGTTTGTTATGATTTTTAGCATTTTTTTGTAATTTTAAATTGATTGGACTTAGTTTGTTGCTGTAAAGTGTAGTTGGGGGTGATTTTTGATAGCCGAAGTAATTTAGGTGAGTTTGGCATAGTTTGCTATGGTTAGTAGCATTTTTTTGTAATTTAAAAGTGATTGGGTTTAGTTTGTTGTGGTAAGGGTTAGTTGGTGATGATTTATGGTAGCCGAAGTAATTTAGGTGAGTTTGGCATAGTTTGCTATGGTTACTAGCATTTTTTTGTAATTTAAAAGTGATTGGGTTTAGTTTGTTGTGGTAAGGGTTAGTTGGTGATGATTTACAGTAGCCGAAGTAATTTAGGAGTCTGGCACAGTTTATTATGATTTGTACACCTTTTTTTTAATTTTAAGATGATATGGTTTGGTTTGTTGTGGTAAGGGATAGTTGGGGGTGATTTACGGTAGTCGAAGTAATTTAGGTGATTCTGGTATAGTTTGTTATGATTTTTAGCATTTTTTTGTAATTTTAAAGTGATTGGGCTTAGTTTGTTGCTGTAAAGTGTAGTTGGGGGTGATTTTTGATAGCCGAAGTAATTTAGGTGAGTTTGGCATAGTTTGCTATGGTTAGTAGCATTTTTTTTTTATTTAAAAGTGACTGGGTTTAGTTTGTTGTGGTAAGGGTTAGTTGGTGATGATTTATGGTAGCCGAAAAAATTTAGGTGAGTTTGGCATAGTTTGCTATGGTTACTAGCATTTTTTTGTAATTTAAAAGTGATTGGGTTTAGTTTGTTGTGGTAAGGGTTAGTTGGTGATGATTTAGAATAGCCGAAGTAATTTAGGTGAGTCTGGCATAGTTTGTTATGATTTGTACACCATTTTTTGCAATTTTAAGATGATATGGTTTGGTTTGTTGTGGTAAGGACTAGTTGGGGGTGATTTACGGTTGCCGAAGTAATTTAGGTGATTCTGGTATAGTTTGTTATGATTTTTAGCATTTTTTTGTAATTTTAAAGTGATTGGGCTTAGTTTGTTGCTGTAAAGTGTAGTTGGGGGTGATTTTTGATAGCCAAAGTAATTTAGGTGAGTTTGGCATAGTTTGCTATGGTTAGTAGCATGTTTTTGTAATTTAAAAGTGATTGGGTTTAGTTTGTTGTGGTAAGGGTTAGTTGTTGATGATTTATGGTAGCCGAAGTAATTTAGGTGAGTTTGGCATAGTTTGCTATGGTTACTAGCATTTTTTTGTAATTTAAAAGTGATTGGGTTTAGTTTGTTGTGGTAAGGGTTAGTTGGTGATGATTTAGAGTAGCCGAAGTAATTTAGGTGAGTCTGGCATAATTTGTTATGATTTGTACACCTTTTTTTGTAATTTTAAGATGATATGGTTTAGTTTGTTGTGGTAAGGGATAGTTGGGGGTGATTTACGGTAGCCGAAGTAATTTAGGTGATTCTGGTATAGTTTGTTATGATTTTTAGCATTTTTTTGTAATTTTAAAGTGATTGGGTTTAGTTTGTTGCTGTAAAGTGTAGTTGGGGGTAATTTTTGATAGCGGAAGTAATTTAGGTGAGTTTAGCATAGTTTGCTATGGTTAGTAGCATTTTTTTGTAATTTAAAAGTGATTGGGTTTAGTTTGTTGTGGTAAGGGTTAGTTGGTGATGATTTATGGTAGCCGAAGTAATTTAGGTGAGTTTGGCATAGTTTGCTATGGTTACTAGCATTTTTTTTGTAATTTAAAAGTGATTGGGTTTAGTTTGTTGTGGTAAGGGTTAGATGGTGATGATTTAGTGTAGCCGAAGTAATT
>CAXIEJ010000137.1:109404-133404 GCA_964023215.1 Eledona agricola
TAGGAGTCTGGCACAGTTTGTTATGATTTCTACACCTTTTTTTGTAATTTTAAGATGATATGGTTTGGTTTGTTGTGGTAAAGGATAGTTGGGGGTGATTTACGATAGCCGAAGTAATTTAGGTGATTCTGGTATAGTTTGTTATGATTTTTAGCATTTTTTTGTAATTTTAAAGTGATTGGGCTTAGTTTGTTGCTGTAAAGTGTAGTTGGGGGTGATTTTTGATAGCCGAAGTAATTTAGGTGAGTTTGGCATAGTTTGCTATGGTTAGTAGCATTTTTTTTTTATTTAAAAGTGACTGGGTTTAGTTTGTTGTGGTAAGGGTTAGTTGGTGATGATTTATGGTAGCCGAAAAAATTTAGGTGAGTTTGGCATAGTTTGCTATGGTTACTAGCATTTTTTTGTAATTTAAAAGTGATTGGGTTTAGTTTGTTGTGGTAAGGGTTAGTTGGTGATGATTTAGAGTAGCCAAAGTAATTTAGTTGAGTCTGGCATAGTTTGTTATGATTTGTACACCTTTTTTTTAATTTTAAGATGATATGGTTTGGTTTGTTGTGGTAAGGGATAGTTGGGGGTGATTTAGGGTAGCCGAAGTAATTTAGGTGATTCTGGTATAGTTTGTTATGATTTTTAGCATTTTTTTGTAATTTTAAAGTGATTGGGCTTAGTTTGTTGCTGTAAAGTGTAGTTGGGGGTAATTTTTGATAGCCGAAGTAATTTAGGTGAGTTTGGCATAGTTTGCTATGGTTAGTAGCATTTTTTTGTAATTTAAAAGTGATTGGGTTTAGTTTGTTGTGGTAAGGGTTAGTTGGTGATGATTTATGGTAGCCGAAGTAATTTAGGTGAGTTTGGCATAGTTTGCTATGGTTACTAGCATTTTTTTGTAATTTAAAAGTGATTGGGTTTAGTTTGTTGTGGTAAGGGTTAGTTGGTGATGATTTAGAGTAGCCGAAGTAATTTAGGTGAGTCTGGCATAGTTTGTTATGATTTTTACACCTTTTTTTGTAATTTTAAGATAATATGGTTTGGTTTGTTGTGGTAAGGGATATTTGGGGGTGATTTACGGTAGCCGAAGTAATTTAGGTGATTCTGGTATAGTTTGTTATGATTTTTAGCATTTTTTTGTAATTTAAAAGTGATTGGGCTTAGTTTGTTGCTGTAAAGTGTAGTTGGGGGTGATTTTTGATAGCCGAAGTAATTTAGGTGAGTTTGCCATAGATTACTATGGTTAGTAGCATTTTTTTGTAATTTAAAAGTGATTGGGTTTCGTTTGTTGTGGTAAGGGTTAGTTGGTGATGATTTAGAGTAGCCAAAGTAATTTAGGTGAGTCTGGCATAGTTTGTTATGATTTGTACACTTTTTTTGTAATTTTAAGATGATATGGTTTGGTTTGTTGTGGTAAGGGATAGTTGGGGGTGATTTACGGTAGCCGAAGTAGTTTAGGTGATTCTGGTATAGTTTGTGATGATTTTTAGCATTTTCTTGTAATTTTAAAGTAGTTGGGCTTAGTTTGTTGCTGTAAAGTGTAGTTGGGGGTGATTTTTGATAGCCGAAGTAATTTAGGTGAGTTTGGCATAGTTTGCTATGGTTAGTAGCATTTTTTTGTAATTTAAAAGTGATTGGGTTTAGTTTGTTGTGGTAAGGGTTAGTTGGTGATGATTTATGGTAGCCGAAGTAATTTAGGTGAGTTTGGCATAGTTTGCTATGGTTACTAGTATTTTTTTGTAATTTAAAAGTGATTGGGTTTAGTTTGTTGTGGTAAGGGTTAGTTGGTGATGATTTAGAGTAGCCGAAGTAATTTAGGTGAGTCTGGCATAGTTTGTTATGATTTGTACACCTTTTTTTGTAATTTTAAGATGATATGGTTTAGTTTGTTGTGGTAAGGGATATTTGGGGGTGATTTACGGTAGCCGAAGTAATTTAGGTGATTCTGGTATAGTTTGTTATGATTTTTAGCATTTTTTTGTAATTTAAAAGTGATTGGGCTTAGTTTGTTGCTGTAAAGTGTAGTTGGGGGTGATTTTTGATAGCCGAAGTAATTTAGGTGAGTTTGGCATAGTTTGTTATGATTTGTACACCTTTTTTTGTAATTTTAAGATGATATGGTTTAGTTTGTTGTGGTAAGGGATATTTGGGGGTGACTTACGGTAGCCGAAGTAATTTAGGTGATTCGGGTATAGTTTGTTATGATTTTTAGCATTTTTTTGTAATTTTAAAGTGATTGGGCATAGTTTGTTGCTGTAAAGTATAGTTGGGGGTGATTTTTAATAGCCGAAGTAATTTAGGTGAGTTTGGCATAGTTTGCTATGGTTAGTAGCATCTTTTTGTAATTTAAAAGTGATTGGGTTTAGTTTGTTGTGGTAAGGGTTAATTGGTGATGATTTAGAGTAGCCGAAGTAATTTAGGTGAGTCTGGCATAGTTTGTTATGATTTGTACACCTTTTTTTGTAATTTTAAGATGATATGGTTTGGTTTGTTGTGGTAAGGGATATTTGGGGGTGATTTACGGTAGCCGAAGTAATTTAGGTGATTCTGGTATAGTTTGTTATGATTTTTAGCATTTTTTTGTAATTTAAAAGTGATTGGGCTTAGTTTGTTGCTGTAAAGTGTAGTTGGGGGTGATTTTTGATAGCCGAAGTAATTTAGGTGAGTTTGGCATAGTTTGCTATGATTAGTAGCATTTTTTTTTTATTTAAAAGTGATTGGGTTTAGTTTGTTGTGGTAAGGGTTAGTTGGTGATGATTTAGAGTAGCCGAAGTAATTTAGGTGTGTTTGGCATAGTTTGCTATGGTTACTAGCATTTTTTTGTAATTTAAAAGTGATTGGGTTTAGTTTGTTTTGGTAAGGGTTAGTTGGTGATGATTTAGAGTAGCCGAAGTAATTTAGTTGAGTCTGGCATAGTTTGTTATGATTTGTACACCTTTTTTTTAATTTTAAGATGATATGGTTTGGTTTGTTGTGGTAAGGGATAGTTGGGGGTGATTTAGGGTAGCCGAAGTAATTTAGGTGATTCTGGTATAGTTTGTTATGATTTTTAGCATTTTTTTGTAATTTTAAAGTGATTGGGCTTAGTTTGTTGCTGTAAAGTGTAGTTGGGGGTAATTTTTGATAGCCGAAGTAATTTAGGTGAGTTTGGCATAGTTTGCTATGGTTAGTAGCATTTTTTTGTAATTTAAAAGTGATTGGGTTTAGTTTGTTGTGGTAAGGGTTAGTTGGTGATGATTTATGGTAGCCGAAGTAATTTAGGTGAGTTTGGCATAGTTTGCTATGGTTACTAGCATTTTTTTGTAATTTAAAAGTGATTGGGTTTAGTTTGTTGTGGTAAGGGTTAGTTGGTGATGATTTAGAGTAGCCGAAGTAATTTAGGTGAGTCTGGCATAGTTTGTTATGATTTTTACACCTTTTTTTGTAATTTTAAGATGATATGGTTTGGTTTGTTGTGGTAAGGGATATTTGGGGGTGATTTACGGTAGCCGAAGTAATTTAGGTGATTTTGGTATAGTTTGTTATGATTTTTAGCATTTTTTTGTAATTTAAAAGTGATTGGGCTTAGTTTGTTGCTGTAAAGTATAGTTGGGGGTGATTTTTAATAGCCGAAGTAATTTAGGTGAGTTTGGCATAGTTTGCTATGGTTAGTAGCATATTTTTGTAATTTAAAAGTGATTGGGTTTAGTTTGTTGTGGTAAGGGTTAGTTGGTGATGATTTATGGTAGCCGAAGTAATTTAGAGTTTGGGATAGTTTGCTATGGTTACTAGCATTTTTTTGTAATTTAAAAAACTATGTTAAACTCACCTAAATTACTTCGGCTATCAAAAATCACCCCCAACTACACTTTACAGCAACAAACTAAACCCAATTACTTTAAAATTAGAAAAAATGCTACAAACCATAGCAGAACTATGCCAAACTCACCTAACTTACTTCGGCTACCATAAATCACCCCCAACTACCACCCCAAACTGAGCCCAATAACTTTAAAATTACAAAAAATGCTACAAACCATGCAAACTATGCCAAATTCACCCAAATTACGCTAAGAAGGGATTTTGCGAAATTCGGCCCGGTTCCTTTGTAATTCAATAAAAACAGGCTAAAATAAACAAAAAATTATCGGATCGCGGAGACCGTGTTTATGTTAGAAGCACGTATCTAGCCAAAACAACTTCGACGACGGGCGACCTGTTTACATTAAAAGCACTTCTTCTTCCTCTTTTCCTTAGGCATTTTGCCTGTTTTCATTAAAATACGGCCTCATCGTGGTGGCGATTCTATAGATGATGAGGTCCAACTTTCGGCCCATCTTTTTGGTGGTCTTCCCGGTTGTCTTTTGCCGAAGGGGATTCCGTCTCGCACAGTTTTTGGTAGCCGATCTTCACCCATGCGATCGACGTGAGCGTTCCATTCTTTCCTTCTGGTCTTGGTGAATTTGATTATATCCTGTATGTCACATTTTTTTATGATTTCTCGATTAGGTATTCTGTCGTGGAGAGTTACACCTACTATCGTCCTTAGCGCTCTCATCTCGGTTACTCTGAGCCTTTGTTTAGTTTTGCTCGTCTCAGCTCTAGTTTCGCTCGCGTATATCAGCGTTGGTCTTACTATGCTCTCGCAGGCAACCCGACACTATGGCGCCCTTGTTCGATTGTTTCATTACCTCCAGGTTTAGATCACGTGCGCTGGAGATATCAACGCCTAGATAGTTGTAAGTCATTACTTGTTCGATGACGCGGCCGTCGATTTCCAATTTGAACCCTAGAGGTTCCTTTGATATTGTCAGGCATTTTGTTTTCTCCTTCGATACATCCATGTTGACGTTTTTTGCGGTTGTTATGAACTGGAATAAAAGTTTTTGGAGGTCGTCTTCGCTGCTGGCAATCAGGAACGCATCGTCAGCATAGCATATTACGTTCACACTGCTTCCCCCCATTCTGTATCCGTTCTTAGACTTGACGCTGCCGATAATTTTGTCCATTATGATGTTGAACAACATAGGGCTTAGCGAGTCACCTTGACGTATTCCGGATCTTGTTGGGATTTCTGCTGTTGTGTCATCACCTGCTTTGATATATGTTGTCGTATCGTGGTATAGGTGTTGAATCAGATTAGTTAGCGGTCTGGAGACTTCCTTTTCAGTGAGGGTTGCTATAACGTCTTCGAGCTTCACACGGTCGAACGCTTTAGAGAGATCAACAAAACACATGAAGGCCGGAGAGTTGTACTCGATCGATTTCTCAACGATTTGTCGTATGACGAATATGGCGTCGGTGGTTGACCTATTTTTCCGGAATCCCATCTGTTCTTCGTTATTTTCCAGCTCCAAGTTGAGCTTGTTCAGAGTGACTTTTGTTATAAGTTTCAGGACGGAGCTGAGCAGAGTGATTCCTCGATAGTTTTCGGGTAGTTTTTTGTCGCCCTTTTTATGTATCGGTATGGTGACACTGGTCTTCATTTCCTTGGGAATTTCCTGGTTGTCAAAGATTTTTTGAGGCAATACAGTCAGTTCTGACATTAGATCGGCGCCCCCATATTTTAACAGTTCGTTTGGTATACCGTCCGGCCCTGGTGCCTTTCTCCCCCTCACACTTTTCAATGCTTTCTCGATGTATTCTATATCTATTATGATAGTATTATTCTCTATCTGTCTGCTAGTGTGGTCGCTGCCTGTTGGTATTTGGTCGTACATATTTTTGAAATGTTCGTACCACTCCTCTGTGCTTATTTTACAGGTGGTGAGATGTTCATTTATTTCCTTCCTTTGATTCCGAATCATTTTCCATACTTTATTCTGTGCTCCGGTTATGTCATGTTCTAAGTCTTTGGTAAATCTTTCCCAATATTCTTCTTTAATTTGGCGGATTCTTGCTTTGGTTTTGTTACGTGTTTCCTTATATTTAATGTAGTCCGATGGTGTTTTTGAAGATTTATATTTCAGGTACGCTTCTTTCTTTGACTGACTTAGTACCTTTATTTCCTTCGTAAACCAAGGAGTTCTTGTATTCTTAGTTACGGTGGTAACTGTCCTTGTGCCGCATGCTTCCTTTGATGCAGAGATGATGTTTATCTTCAGCTTTGTCCATGCATCGTTCACCGAGTCAGTTGGGTAAATTTTGTTGGTGTTAATTTTTTGCTTGAGTTTTCTGGCGTAGAGGTCTTGTGTGCTTTCTGTCTTTAGGCTTTCTATATTCAGCTTTTCTCGTTTAGCTGGATGTAGTTGCGGTTTCCTCTTTTTAGAGTGGGTCATCCTAAGCCTACATAACACTAAACTATGGTCACTGCCGATATTTGCAGAGTTTAACGTTTTTACATCCAGTATTTGCGCTGGTAATATACTGCGACATGTGATAATATAATCTAATACTGATGTCTGGCCTCGGGTATTTTGCCACGTTGTTTTATATTTGTCAGCGTGGTTGAAGAATGTGTTGTTAATTCTTAGGTAATTTTGGCTGCACAAATCCACGAGTAGTTCTCCGTTGTCATTTTCCATAGCTTCGTTAAAGCGTTGTTTAATACCAGGTATTATATAATTACCAACTCTTGCGTTAAAATCGCCCATAATTATTAGGTGTTCATTTGGCGGTATCGAATTTATGACGGATTGTAATTGTTCATAGAATAGTTCCCGCCGGATCCTTGACTTACTTATGTCCGGGGCATATACGCTTGCTATGTGTAGTGTCATTTGGTAGTTTGAAGGTTACGGTGATTATTCTTTCATTAATGTATAATATATTTTCGATGTTAGCATGAAATCTTTGGTGTATAAGTATTCCAACACCCTCCTTAGCTCTATCCTCTTTGTTTTTGCCGCTAAAGGCAAGGATGTATTTGCCATAGTTATGGGTTCCTTTTCCTTTTTTCTTTGTCTCCGATAGAGCACATATGTCGATTTGTTTTTCAGATAGTTCATTTATTATTTCTTGGTCCCTAGAGTTCCAGGACATTATATTCCATGTTGCTAGTCTTATTGTTTTATTTGCCATGAATCGTTTAATCCTTGTTCGTTGCGAGGTCGCTATCAGTTTGGTCCTTCCTGTTCCGAGGCTATTGCTAGTACTTTGAGCGGTGTGTATTTTTTTCCGAGGGGTAGGTTGCTAACCTGACCCTTCAACCCTCCTCCTTTGCCCGGGCTTGGGACCGGCATCAACCTTGACCAGACTACTCGATTCATCCGGTCGCGGTTGGAGGCGGAGTTAAAGCAATTATTTAACCTAATTTAACCTAAACAATTTCAACGTCGAGTTTCTGCTTTTGTGATCAAATTTTTAGGGTACCTAGCGAGGCCGCGGATATTTTTATTATAATCTTGATTTCAATTATAATGTCGATCCGTGACTCAATTAAAAATTACAAAACCACTGCAAAGTTAATCCGTCCACATTAAACATCCTCATATATCTCTTACCATTGCAAACTTTACCAAATCAACCCCAAAAAATTCCCGAACTAAGCCAAACTGACATAAATTAGATCCGTTATCTTAAATCATCCCTTACCACCCTTTAGCAACCCCAAGTAACTCCAATCATTTTAAAATAAAACAAAATGACACAAATCATAGCAAACTATCCCTAACTCACCTAAATTACTTCGGCTACCATAAATCACCCCCAACTACCCCTTACCAACCCCAAACTCAGCCCAATCACTTTAAAATTACAAAAAATGTTACAAGCAATATCAAACTATGCCAAACTCATCTAAATTACTTCGGCTTCCATTAATCACCCCCAACTACCCCTTACCTACCCAAAATAAGCCCAATCACTTTAAAATTACAAAATATTCTACAAACCATAGCAAACTATGCCTAACCCACCTAAATTATTTCGGCTACCATAAATCACCCCCAATTACCCCCTACCACCCCAAAATAAGCCCAATCAATTTAAAATTACAAAAAATTCTACAAACCATAGCAAACTATGCCAAACTCCCCTAAATTACTTCGGCTACCATAAATCATCCCCAACTACCCCTTACAACCCAAAAATAAGCCCAATCACTTTAAAATTACAAAATATTCTACAAACCATAGCAAACTATGCCTAACTCACCTAAATTATTTCGGCTACCATAAATCTAACCCCCAATTACCCCATACCACCCCAAAATAAGCCCAATCACTTTAAAATTACAAAAAATTCTACAAACCATAGCAAACTATACCAAACTCCCCTAAATTACTTCGGCTACCATAAATCACCCCCAACTACCCTTTACAATCCCAAAATAAGACCAATCACATAAAATTACAAAAAATGCTACAAATCATAGCAAACTATGCCTAACTCACCTAAATTACTTCGGCTACCATAAATCACCCCCAACTACCCTTTACCACCCCAAACTAAGCCCAATTACTTTAAAATTACAAAAAATGCTACAAACCATAGCAAACTATGTCAAACTCACTTAAATTACTTCGGCTTCCATAAATCACCCCCAACTACCCCTTACCACCCCAAAATAGACTCAATCACTTTAAAATTACAAAAAAATTCTACAACCGTAGCAAACTATGCCAAACTCTCTTAAATTACCTCGGCTACCATAAATCATCCCGAACTACCCCTTACAACCCCAAAATAAGCCCAATCACTTTAAAATAACAAAAAATGTTACAAGCCATATCAAACTATGCCAAACTCATCTAAATTACTTCGGCTTCCATAAATCACCCCCAACTACCCCTTACCACCCCAAAATAGACTCAATCATTTTAAAATTACAAAAAAATTCTACAAACCGTAGCAAACTATGCCAAACTATCCTAAATTACCTCGGCTACCATAAATCATCCCGAACTACCCCTTACAACACCAAAATAAGCCCAATCACTTTAAAATTACAAAAAATGTTACAAGCCATGTCAAACTATGCCAAACTCATCTAAATTACTTCGGCTTCCATAAATCACACCCAACTACCCCTTACCACCCCAAAATATGCTCAATCACTTTAAAATTACAAAAAAAATCTACAAACCGTAGCAAACTATGCCAAACTCCCCTAAATTACTTCGGCTACCATAAATCACCCCAAACTAGCCCTTACCACCCCAAAATAAGCCCAATCACTTTAAAATTACAAAAAATGCTACAAACCATAGCAAACTATGCCAAACTCACTTAAATTATTTCGGCTACCATAAATCACCCCCAACTACCCCTTACCACCCCAAACTAAGCCCAATCACTTTAAAATTACAAAAATGATAGTGGTGTATTTGTTCTTCACCAAACCTGCTCTGGCCGAAATTTGCAGTTTGACTGGATTTCACTGACATCATACGCTTAAGTAATGTGTGCTTATACACGATTTACACTATTTAGAGATATTTATGCTGAAGAGTTTGTTTATTTTGAAAATAAGTCAAAATCATCTACATACTGTTTTGTTTGTGAGATGACTGCAGCAGGAGAAATGTTTCCATTGTGTTTTGAATTTTATCATAACATGATCAGCTAATTTTATTTTTCGATTTCGATTTCGATTTTCCCGAAAATTATCTAACCTTAATTTCGATTTCCTGGAATCGCTTAAAGAACACCTCCAATCTGCGTCTTTGCCTAAAGAGTCTATTCAAGATTTTTCATCTGATATCAACAAAGGTATCCTCTTTTTCCAAATCATATTGAAGTACCCGGTCCTGACAATGCAGGTTAATTTCAGCATATTTGTTTATTTTGTGATGGGAAAAGTAGAGCATTCCTGTTTAATCTATATATATAAAGCGAAGTGTCCTCACTGACACACTCATCTACACATTCACTGATTCATAATCAACCCACAGCCCAAACCGTGAGGGCTGGAGACTTGAAATTTTAGACACGGGTGTATCATGTGCCGAAACGAAGTGATAAGAAGGGATTTTGCGAAATTCGGCCCGGTTCCTTTGTATTTAAATAAAAACCGGATAAAAACCGGTTAAAATAAACAAAAAATGATCGGCTCGCGGAGACCGTGTTTTTTTTGTTAGAAGCACGTGTCTAGCCAAAACAACTTCGACGTCGGGCGACCGGTTTACATTAGGCTGAACTCAGACGGACCACTCCCGAACCACACGACAGCGACAAAAGCAGTTTCAACGTCGAGTTTCTGCTTTCCTGATCATACTTTTGCCGTACCTAGCGAGGCGCAGATATTTCAATTATAATTTTGATTTCAATTATAATGTCGATCCGTGACTCATTTAAAAATTACCAAACCACTCCAAATTTAATCCGTTTACATTAAACATCCTCAAATATCTCTTACCATTGCAAACTTTACCAAATCAACCCCAAAAAATTCCCGAACTACGCCAAACTGACATAAATTAGATCCGTTATCTTAAATCATCCCTTACCACCCCTTAGCAACCCCAAGTAACTCCAATCACTTTAAAATTACAAAAAATGCTACAAACCATAGCAAAACTATGCCAAACTCACCCAAATTACTTCGGCTATTATAAATCACCCCCAACTACCCCTTACCACCCCAAACTAAGCCCAATCACTTTAAAATTACAAAAAATGCTACAAACCATAGCAAACTATGTCAAACTCACCCAAATTACTTCGGCTACCATAAATCACCCCCAACTACCCCTTACCACCCCAAACTAAGCCAAATCACTTTAAAATTACAAAAAATGCTACAAACCATAGCAAACTATGTCAAACTCACTTAAATTTCTTCGGCTACCATAAATCACCCCCAACTACCCCTTACCACCCCAAAATCAGCCCAATCACTGTAAAATTAGAAAAAATGCTACAAACCATAGCAAAACTATGCCAAACTCACCCAAATTACTTCGGCTATTATAAATCACCCCCAACTACCCCTTACCACCCCAAACTAAGCCCAATCACTTTAAAATTACAAAAAATTCTACAAACCATAGCAAATAATGTCAAACTCACCTAAATTACTTCGGCTACCATAAATCACCCCCAACTACCCCTTACCACCCCAAACTAAGCCAAATCACTTTAAAATAACAAAAAATGCTACTAACCATAGCAAAACTATGCCAAACTCACCCACATTACTTCGGCTATCATAAATCACCCCCAACTACCCCTTACCACCCCAAACTAAGCCAAATCACTTTAAAATTACAAAAAATGCTACAAACCATCGTAAAACTATGCCAAACTCACCCACATTACTTCGGCTATCATAAATCACCCCCAACTACCCCTTACCACCCCAAACTAAGCCCAATCATTTTAAAATTACAAAAAATGCTACAAATCGTAGCAAACTATTCAAACTCACTTAAATTACTTCGGCTACCATAAATCACCCCCAACTACCTCTTACCACCCCAAAATAAGCCCAATCACTTTAAAATTACAAAAATGCTACAAACCATAACAAACTATATCAAACTCACTTAAATGACTTCGGCTACCATAAATCACCCCCAACTACCCCTTACCACCTCAAACTAAGCCAAATCACTTTAAAATTACAAAAAATGCTACAAACCATAGCAAACTGTGTCAAACTCACCCAAATTACTTCGGCTACCATAAATCACCCCCAACTACACCTTACCACCCCAAACTAAGCCAAATCACTTTAAAATTACAAAAAATGCTACAAACCATAGCAAACTATGTCAAACTCATTTAAGTTTCTTCGGCTACCATAAATCACCCCCAACTACCCCTTACTACCCCAAAATAAGCCCAATCACTGTAAAATTAGAAAAAATGCTACAAACCATAGCAAAACTATGCCAAACTCACCCAAATTACTTCGGCTATCATAAATCACCCCCAATTAACCCTTACCACCCCAAACTAAGCCCAATCACTTTAAAATTACAAAAAATGCTACAAACCATAGCAAACTATGTCAAACTCACCTAAATTACTTCGGCTACCATAAATCACCCCCAACTACCCCTTACCACCCTAAACTAAGCCAAATAACTTTAAAATAACAAAAAATGCTACAAACCATAGCAAAACTATGCCAAACTCACCCACATTACTTCGGCTATCATAAATCACCCCCAACTACCCCTTACCACCCCAAACTAAGCCAAATCACTTTAAAATTACAAAAAATGCTACAAACCATAGCAAACTATGTCAAACTCACCTAAATTACTTCGGCTACCATAAATCACCCCCAACTACCCTTTACCACCCCAAACTAAGCCCAATCACTTTAAAATTACAAAAAATGCTACAAACCATAGCAAACTATGTCAAACTCACCCAAATTACTTCGGCTACCATAAATCACCCCCAACTACCCCTTACCACCCCAAACTAAGCCAAATCACTTTAAAATTACAAAAAATGCTACAAACCATAGCAAACTATGTCAAACTCACTTAAATTTCTTCGGCTACCATAAATCACCCCCAACTACCCCTTACCACCCCAAAATCAGCCCAATCACTGTAAAATTAGAAAAAATGCTACAAACCATAGCAAAACTATGCCAAACTCACCCAAATTACTTCGGCTATCATAAATCACCCGCAACTACCCCTTACCACCCCAAACTAAGCCCAATCACTTTAAAATTACAAAAAATGCTACAAAGCATAGCAAACTATGTCAAACTCACCTAAATTACTTCGGCTACCATAAATCACCCCCAACTACCCCTTACCACCCCAAATTAAGCCAAATCACTTTAAAATAACAAAAAATGCTACAAACTATAGCAAAACTTAGCCAAACTCACCCACATTACTTCGGCTATCATAAATCACCCCCAACTACCCCTTACCACCCCAAACTAAGCCAAATCACTTTAAAATTACAAAAAATGCTACAAACCATCGTAAAACTATGCCAAACTCACCCACATTACTTCGGCTATCATAAATCACCCCCAACTACCCCTTACCACCCCAAACTAAGCCCAATCATTTTAAAATTACAAAAAATGCTACAAATCGTAGCAAACTATTCAAACTCACTTAAATTACTTCGGCTACCATAAATCACCCCCAACTACCCCTTACCACCCCAAAATAAGCCCAATCACTTTAAAATTACAAAAATGCTACAAACCATAACAAACTATATCAAACTCACTTAAATTACTTCGGCTACCATAAATCACCCCCAACTACCCCTTACCACCTCAAACTAAGCCAAATCACTGTAAAATTAGAAAAAATGCTACAAACCATAGCAAAACTATGCCAAACTCACCCAAATTACTTCGGCTCTCATAAATCACCCCCAACTACCCCTTACCACCCCAAACTAAGCCCAATCACTTTAAAATTTCAAAAAATGCTACAAACCATAGCAAACTATGTCAAACTCACCTAAATTACTTCGGCTACCATAAATCACCCCCAACTACCCCTTACCACCCCAAACTAAGCCAAATCACTTTAAAATAACAAAAAATGCTACAAACCATAGCAAAACTATGCCAAACTCACCCACATTATTTCGGCTATCATAAATCACCCCCAACTACCCCTTACCACCCCAAACTAAGCCAAATCACTTTAAAATTACAAAAAATGCTACAAACCATAGTAAAACTATGCCAAACTCACCCACATTACTTCGGCTATCATAAATCACCCCCAACTACCCCTTACCACCCCAAACTAAGCCCAATCACTTTAAAATTACAAAAAATGCTACAAATCGTAGCAAACTATTCAAACTCACTTAAATTACTTCGGCTACCATAAATCACCCCCAACTACCCCTTACCACCCCAAAATAAGCCCAATCACTTTAAAATTACAAAAATGATACAAACCATAACAAACTATATCAAACTCACTTAAATTACTTCGGCTACCATAAATCACCCCCAACTACCCCTTACCACCTCAAACTAAGCCAAATCATTTTAAAATTACAAAAAATGCTACAAACCATAGCAAACTATGTCAAACTCACCCAAATTACTTCGGCTACCATAAATTACCCCCAACTACCCCTTACCACCCCAAACAAAGCCAAATCACTTTAAAATTACAAAAAATGCTACAAACCATAGCAAACTACGTCAAACTCACTTAAATTTCTTCGGCTACCATAAATCACCCCCAACTACCCCTTACCACCCCAAAATAAGCCCAATCACTGTAAAATTAGAAAAAATGCTACAAACCATAGCAAAACTATGCCAAACTCACTCAAATTACTTCGGCTATCATAAATCACCCCCAATTACCCCTTACCACCCCAAACTAAGCCCAATCACTTTAAAATTACAAAAAATGCTACAAACCATAGCAAACTATGTCAAACTCACCTAAATTACTTCGGCTACCATAAATCACCCCCAACTACCCCTTACCACCCTAAACTAAGCCAAATCACTTTAAAATAACAAAAAATGCTACAAACCATAGCAAAACTATGCCAAACTCACCCACATTACTTCGGCTATCATAAATTACCCCCAACTACCCCTTACCATCCCAAACTAAGCCAAATCACTTTAAAATTACAAAAAATGCTACAAACCATAGCAAAACTATGCCAAACTCACCCAAATTACTTCGGCTATCATAAATCACCCCCAACTACCCCTTACCACCCCAAACTAAGCCCAATCACTTTAAAATTACAAAAAATGCTACAAACCATAGCAAACTATGTCAAACTCACCCAAATTACTTCGGCTACCATAAATCACCTCCAACTACCCCTTACCACCCCAAACTAAGCCAAATCACTTTAAAATTACAAAAAATGCTACAAACCATAGCAAACTATGTCAAACTCATTTAAATTTCTTCGGCTACCATAAATCACCCCCAACTACCCCTTACCACCCCAAAATCAGCCCAATCACTGTAAAATTAGAAAAAATGCTACAAATCATAGCAAAACTATGCCAAACTCACCCAAATTACTTCGGCTATCATAAATCACCCCCAACTACCCCTTACCACCCCAAACTAAGCCCAATCACTTTAAAATTTCAAAAAATGCTACAAACCATAGCAAACTATGTCAAACTCGCCTAAATTACTTCGGCTACCATAAATCACCCCCAACTACCCCTTACCACCCCAAACTAAACCAAAACACTTTAAAATAAGAAAAAATGCTACAAACCATAGCAAAACTATGCCAAACTCACCCACATTATTTCGGCTATCATAAATCACCCCCAACTACCCCTTACCACCCCAAACTAAGCCAAATCACTTTAAAATTACAAAAAATGCTACAAACCATAGTAAAACTATGCCAAACTCACCCACATTACTTCGGCTATAATAAATCACTCCCAACTACCCCTTACCACCCCAAACTAAGCCCAATCACTTTAAAATTACAAAAAATGCTACAAATCGTAGCAAACTATTCAAACTCACTTAAATTACTTCGGCTACCATAAATCACCCCCAACGACCCCTTACCACCTCAAACTAAGCCAAATCACTTTAAAATTACAAAATATGCTACAAACCATAGCAAAACTATGCCAAACACACCCAAATTACTTCGGCTATCATAAATACCCCCAACTACCCCTTACCACTCCAAACTAAGCCCAATCACTTTAAAATTACAAAAAATGCTACAAACCATAGCAAATTATGTTAAACTCACTTAAATTACTTCGGCTAAAATAAATCAACCCCAACTACTCCATACCACCCCAAATTAAGAACAATCATTTTAAAATTACAAAAAATGCTACAAACCATAACAAAACTATGCCAAACTCACCTAACTTACTTCGGCTACCATAAATCACCCCCAACGACCACCCCAAACTAAGCCCAATCACTTTAAAATTAGAAAAAATGTTACAAACCATAGCAAAACTATGCCAAACTCACCCAAATTACTTCGGCTACCATAAATCAACCCCAACTACCCCTTACCACCCCATACTAAGCCCAATCACTTTAAAATTACAAAAAATGCTACAAACCATAGCAAGCTATGCCAAATTCACCCAAATTACTTCGGCTACCATAATTCACCCCCAAATACCCCTTACAACCCAAACTAAGCCCACTAATTATGTCATAAAATTCCTTACTATTAAGCAAAGTCTTCATTAATTGTTCCTCTATTGCAATCGTTGACAAGTTGATTAAGCGAGATTTGCAAGTACAAGTTCGACTAAATGTTTTACTCTTTTTAAGATGGAAAAAACGTACTGTTGCAGACTTTGTAGGCCAAAAATCATAAAATATTAAGAAATATCTGCATCTAAAATATATTGTTTCGACTAATAGACGTTATTCTGAATATTAAATATGCTGATAAAAATTTTGATTTTCTTCCACCTTCCAATAAATAATTATTCCAGTTGAGATGCAAACATAAACTTATGTTCTGAATTGCAACACGCTGACAGGGCAAGCCCTATCTTCTTAACATGCGTGCATTTACATCGCAAATAATAAGAACTTTTTCTCCATTGTATAAAGAGCTCTATGGTTTTTAATTTTAAAGTGGTGTAAGCGCTAGATTTTCGTTAAAATATCTAAAAATTCATAATTTTGCAATTGAATTGCAGAACTAATTTTGTGTTCGATAGTAAATTTATACTTGGAGTGGCACTGCCAACCCTGCCACCCCTGATGAGCCCCACTGTTGACTACTCTCCTTTCTGGGAAATTTTTGAAATAAACGGCAAAATAATTTAGGTCGCCTGGATGTGAAAATATCACTGTGTAGTAAGTTCAGACTGACGAGTAAAAAAACCGCTTTCATACAGAAACGAAATCATATGGAACACTTGAAATTTCGATATTTGTTTGTAATTCGTCACAGGTCCATGAAGGAATGCATGTTAATCTAAACAAGTGTTAGTTTGTCGGAGAGGCTGAATAAGATTTTTTCATCCACCACATTCCCGTCAAAATAATTATTTACTTTAGAATGTTCATTTTTCTAATTCATTTCGTGAAAATAATGACGGGCCATACGAGTACACCTTTGCGAGTATTATTTGGTATATACAAATTAATCTCTTTTGTTAGCCAAACTGTTTTAACACGCACTAGGCACGTGCACCTAATATATTTGTGAAAATTGCTGCTTCAGCGGCTGAAACGCTGTTACTCAAAGTCGCCAAGGTCGAGGCGACGCATCAGTATTAAAAGTTCTATCGCTGTTATCTATATATATAAAGCGAAGTGTCCTCACTGACACACTCATCTACACATTCACTGATTCATAATCAACCCACAGCCCAAACCGTGAGGGCTGGAGACTTGAAATTTTAGACACGGGTGTATCATGTGCCGAAACGAAGTGATAAGAAGGGATTTTGCGAAATTCGGCCCGGTTCCTTTGTATTTAAATAAAAACCGGATAAAAACCGGTTAAAATAAACAAAAAATGATCGGCTCGCGGAGACCGTGTTTTTTTTGTTAGAAGCACGTGTCTAGCCAAAACAACTTCGACGTCGGGCGACCGGTTTACATTAGGCTGAACTCAGACGGACCACTCCCGAACCACACGACAGCGACAAAAGCAGTTTCAACGTCGAGTTTCTGCTTTCCTGATCATACTTTTGCCGTACCTAGCGAGGCGCAGATATTTCAATTATAATTTTGATTTCAATTATAATGTCGATCCGTGACTCATTTAAAAATTACCAAACCACTCCAAATTTAATCCGTTTACATTAAACATCCTCAAATATCTCTTACCATTGCAAACTTTACCAAATCAACCCCAAAAAATTCCCGAACTACGCCAAACTGACATAAATTAGATCCGTTATCTTAAATCATCCCTTACCACCCCTTAGCAACCCCAAGTAACTCCAATCACTTTAAAATTACAAAAAATGCTACAAACCATAGCAAAACTATGCCAAACTCACCCAAATTACTTCGGCTATTATAAATCACCCCCAACTACCCCTTACCACCCCAAACTAAGCCCAATCACTTTAAAATTACAAAAAATGCTACAAACCATAGCAAACTATGTCAAACTCACCCAAATTACTTCGGCTAACATAAATCACCCCCAACTACCCCTTACCACCCCAAACTAAGCCAAATCACTTTAAAATTACAAAAAATGCTACAAACCATAGCAAACTATGTCAAACTCACTTAAATTTCTTCGGCTACCATAAATCACCCCCAACTACCCCTTACCACCCCAAAATCAGCCCAATCACTGTAAAATTAGAAAAAATGCTACAAACCATAGCAAAACTATGCCAAACTCACCCAAATTACTTCGGCTATCATAAATCACCCCCAACTACCCCTTACCACCCCAAACTAAGCCCAATCACTTTAAAATTACAAAAAATGCTACAAACCATAGCAAACTATGTCAAACTCACCTAAATTACTTCGGCTACCATAAATCACCCCCAACTACCCCTTACCACCCCAAACTAAGCCAAATCACTTTAAAATAACAAAAAATGCTACTAACCATAGCAAAACTATGCCAAACTCACCCACATTACTTCGGCTATCATAAATCACCCCCAACTACCCCTTACCACCCCAAACTAAGCCAAATCACTTTAAAATTACAAAAAATGCTACAAACCATCGTAAAACTATGCCAAACTCACCCACATTACTTCGGCTATCATAAATCACCCCCAACTACCCCTTACCACCCCAAACTAAGCCCAATCATTTTAAAATTACAAAAAATGCTACAAATCGTAGCAAACTATTCAAACTCACTTAAATTACTTCGGCTACCATAAATCACCCCCAACTACCCCTTACCACCCCAAAATAAGCCCAATCACTTTAAAATTACAAAAATGCTACAAACCATAACAAACTATATCAAACTCACTTAAATGACTTCGGCTACCATAAATCACCCCCAACTACCCCTTACCACCTCAAACTAAGCCAAATCACTTTAAAATTACAAAAAATGCTACAAACCATAGCAAACTGTGTCAAACTCACCCAAATTACTTCGGCTACCATAAATCACCCCCAACTACACCTTACCACCCCAAACTAAGCCAAATCACTTTAAAATTACAAAAAATGCTACAAACCATAGCAAACTATGTCAAACTCATTTAAGTTTCTTCGGCTACCATAAATCACCCCCAACTACCCCTTACTACCCCAAAATAAGCCCAATCACTTTAAAATTACAAAAAATGCTACAAACCATAGCAAACTATGCCAAACTCACTTAAATTACTTCGGCTATCATAAATCACCCCCAACTACCCCTTACCACCCCTAACTCATCCCAATCACTTTAAAATTACAAAAAATGCTACAAACCATAGCAAACTATGCCTAACTCACCTAAATTACTTCGGCTAACATAAATCACCCCCAACTACCCCTTACCAACCACAAACTAAACCCAATCACTTTAAACTTACAAAAAATGCTACAAACCATAGCAAACTATGCCAAACTCACTTAAATTACTTCGGCTAATCATAAATCACCCCCAACTACCCCTTACCACCCCAAACTAAGCCAAATCACTTTAAAATTACAAAAAATGCTACAAACCATAGCAAACTATGTCAAACTCACCTAAATTACTTCGGCTACCATAAATCACCCCCAACTACCCTTTACCACCCCAAACTAAGCCCAATCACTTTAAAATTACAAAAAATGCTACAAACCATAGCAAACTATGTCAAACTCACCCAAATTACTTCGGCTACCATAAATCACCCCCAACTACCCCTTACCACCCCAAACTAAGCCAAATCACTTTAAAATTACAAAAAATGCTACAAACCATAGCAAACTATGTCAAACTCACTTAAATTTCTTCGGCTACCATAAATCACCCCCAACTACCCCTTACCACCCCAAAATCAGCCCAATCACTGTAAAATTAGAAAAAATGCTACAAACCATAGCAAAACTATGCCAAACTCACCCAAATTACTTCGGCTATCATAAATCACCCCCAACTACCCCTTACCACCCCAAACTAAGCCCAATCACTTTAAAATTACAAAAAATGCTACAAAGCATAGCAAACTATGTCAAACTCACCTAAATTACTTCGGCTACCATAAATCACCCCCACTACCCCTTACCACCCCAAATTAAGCCAAATCACTTTAAAATAACAAAAAATGCTACAAACTATAGCAAAACTTAGCCAAACTCACCCACATTACTTCGGCTATCATAAATCACCCCCAACTACCCCTTACCACCCCAAACTAAGCCAAATCACTTTAAAATTACAAAAAATGCTACAAACCATCGTAAAACTATGCCAAACTCACCCACATTACTTCGGCTATCATAAATCACCCCCAACTACCCCTTACCACCCCAAACTAAGCCCTATCATTTTAAAATTACAAAAAATGCTACAAATCGTAGCAAACTATTCAAACTCACTTAAATTACTTCGGCTACCATAAATCACCCCCAACTACCCCTTACCACCCCAAAATAAGCCCAATCACTTTAAAATTACAAAAATGCTACAAACCATAACAAACTATATCAAACTAACTTAAATTACTTCGGCTACCATAAATCACCCCCAACTACCCCTTACCACCTCAAACTAAGCCAAATCACTGTAAAATTAGAAAAAATGCTACAAACCATAGCAAAACTATGCCAAACTCACCCAAATTACTTCGGCTCTCATAAATCACCCCCAACTACCCCTTACCACCCCAAACTAAGCCCAATCACTTTAAAATTTCAAAAAATGCTACAAACCATAGCAAACTATGTCAAACTCACCTAAATTACTTCGGCTACCATAAATCACCCCCAACTACCCCTTACCACCCCAAACTAAGCCAAATCACTTTAAAATAACAAAAAATGCTACAAACCATAGCAAAACTATGCCAAACTCACCCACATTATTTCGGCTATCATAAATCACCCCCAACTACCCCTTACCACCCCAAACTAAGCCAAATCACTTTAAAATTACAAAAAATGCTACAAACCATAGTAAAACTATGCCAAACTCACCCACATTACTTCGGCTATCATAAATCACCCCCAACTACCCCTTACCACCCCAAACTAAGCCCAATCACTTTAAAATTACAAAAAATGCTACAAATCGTAGCAAACTATTCAAACTCACTTAAATTACTTCGGCTACCATAAATCACCCCCAACTACCCCTTACCACCCCAAAATAAGCCCAATCACTTTAAAATTACAAAAATGATACAAACCATAACAAACTATATCAAACTCACTTAAATTACTTCGGCTACCATAAATCACCCCCAACTACCCCTTACCACCTCAAACTAAGCCAAATCATTTTAAAATTACAAAAAATGCTACAAACCATAGCAAACTATGTCAAACTCACCCAAATTACTTCGGCTACCATAAATTACCCCCAACTACCCCTTACCACCCCAAACAAAGCCAAATCACTTTAAAATTACAAAAAATGCTACAAACCATAGCAAACTACGTCAAACTCACTTAAATTTCTTCGGCTACCATAAATCACCCCCAACTACCCCTTACCACCCCAAAATAAGCCCAATCACTGTAAAATTAGAAAAAATGCTACAAACCATAGCAAAACTATGCCAAACTCACTCAAATTACTTCGGCTATCATAAATCACCCCCAATTACCCCTTACCACCCCAAACTAAGCCCAATCACTTTAAAATTACAAAAAATGCTACAAACCCTAGCAAACTATGTCAAACTCACCTAAATTACTTCGGCTACCATAAATCACCCCCAACTACCCCTTACCACCCTAAACTAAGCCAAATCACTTTAAAATAACAAAAAATGCTACAAACCATAGCAAAACTATGCCAAACTCACCCACATTACTTCGGCTATCATAAATTACCCCCAACTACCCCTTACCATCCCAAACTAAGCCAAATCACTTTAAAATTACAAAAAAATGCTACAAACCATAGCAAAACTATGCCAAACTCACCCAAATTACTTCGGCTATCATAAATCACCCCCAACTACCCCTTACCACCCCAAACTAAGCCCAATCACTTTAAAATTACAAAAAATGCTACAAACCATAGCAAACTATGTCAAACTCACCCAAATTACTTCGGCTACCATAAATCACCTCCAACTACCCCTTACCACCCCCAAACTAAGCCAAATCACTTTAAAATTACAAAAAATGCTACAAACCATAGCAAACTATGTCAAACTCATTTAAATTTCTTCGGCTACCATAAATCACCCCCAACTACCCCTTACCACCCCAAAATCAGCCCAATCACTGTAAAATTAGAAAAAATGCTACAAATCATAGCAAAACTATGCCAAACTCACCCAAATTACTTCGGCTATCATAAATCACCCCCCAACTACCCCTTACCACCCCAAACTAAGCCCAATCACTTTAAAATTTCAAAAAATGCTACAAACCATAGCAAACTATGTCAAACTCGCCTAAATTACTTCGGCTACCATAAATCACCCTCAACTACCCCTTACCACCCCAAACTAAACCAAAACACTTTAAAATAAGAAAAAATGCTACAAACCATAGCAAAACTATGCCAAACTCACCCACATTATTTCGGCTATCATAAATCACCCCCAACTACCCCTTACCACCCCAAACTAAGCCAAATCACTTTAAAATTACAAAAAATGCTACAAACCATAGTAAAACTATGCCAAACTCACCCACATTACTTCGGCTATCATAAATCACTCCCAACTACCCCTTACCACCCCAAACTAAGCCCAATCACTTTAAAATTACAAAAAATGCTACAAATCGTAGCAAACTATTCAAACTCACTTAAATTACTTCGGCTACCATAAATCACCCCCAACGACCCCTTACCACCTCAAACTAAGCCAAATCACTTTAAAATTACAAAATATGCTACAAACCATAGCAAAACTATGCCAAACACACCCAAATTACTTCGGCTATCATAAATACCCCCAACTACCCCTTACCACTCCAAACTAAGCCCAATCACTTTAAAATTACAAAAAAATGCTACAAACCATAGCAAACTATGTTAAACTCACTTAAATTACTTCGGCTAAAATAAATCAACCCCAACTACTCCATACCACCCCAAATTAAGAACAATCATTTTAAAATTACAAAAAATGCTACAAACCATAACAAAACTATGCCAAACTCACCTAACTTACTTCGGCTACCATAAATCACCCCCAACGACCACCCCAAACTAAGCCCAATCACTTTAAAATTAGAAAAAATGTTACAAACCATAGCAAAACTATGCCAAACTCACCCAAATTACTTCGGCTACCATAAATCAACCCCAACTACCCCTTACCACCCCATACTAAGCCCAATCACTTTAAAATTACAAAAAATGCTACAAACCATAGCAAGCTATGCCAAATTCACCCAAATTACTTCGGCTACCATAATTCACCCCCAAATACCCCTTACAACCCAAACTAAGCCCACTAATTATGTCATAAAATTCCTTACTATTAAGCAAAGTCTTCATTAATTGTTCCTCTATTGCAATCGTTGACAAGTTGATTAAGCGAGATTTGCAAGTACAAGTTCGACTAAATGTTTTACTCTTTTTAAGATGAAAAAAACGTACTGTTGCAGACTTTGTAGGCCAAAAATCATAAAATATTAAGAAATATCTGCATCTAAAATATATTGTTTCGACTAATAGACGTTATTCTGAATATTAAATATGCTGATAAAAATTTTGATTTTCTTCCACCTTCCAATAAATAATTATTCCAGTTGAGATGCAAACATAAACTTATGTTCTGAATTGCAACACGCTGACAGGGCAAGCCCTATCTTCTTAACATGCGTGCATTTACATCGCAAATAATAAGAACTTTTTCTCCATTGTATAAAGAGCTCTATGGTTTTTAATTTTAAAGTGGTGTAAGCGCTAGATTTTCGTTAAAATATCTAAAAATTCATAATTTTGCAATTGAATTGCAGAACTAATTTTGTGTTCGATAGTAAATTTATACTTGGAGTGGCACTGCCAACCCTGCCACCCCTGATGAGCCCCACTGTTGACTACTCTCCTTTCTGGGAAATTTTTGAAATAAACGGCAAAATAATTTAGGTCGCCTGGATGTGA
>CAXIEJ010000138.1:0-86000 GCA_964023215.1 Eledona agricola
AAATCATTACAAACTATGCCACACTCACCTAAATTACTTCGGCTACTCTAAATCATCATCAACTAACCCTTACCACAACAAAATATACCCAATCACTTTCAAATTACAAAAAAATGCTAGTAACCATAGCAAACTATGCCAAACGCACCTAAATTACTTCGGCTACCATAAGTCATCACCAACAAACCCTTACCACAACAAATTAATACCAATTACTTTTAAATTACAAAAAAATGCTACAAACCATAGCAAACTATGCCAAACTCACCTAAATTACTTCGGCTATCAAAAATCACCCCCAACTACACTTTACAGCAACAAACTAAGCCCAATCACTTTAAAATTACAAAAAAATTCTAAAAATCATAACAAACTATACCAGAATCACCTAAATTACTTCGGCTACCGTAAATCACCGCCAACTATCTTTTACCACAACGAAACTAAACCATATCATCTTAAAATTACAAAAAAAGGTGTACAAATCATAACAAACTATGCCAGACTCACCGAAATTACTTTGGCTACTCTAAATCATCACCAACTAACCCTTACCACAACAGACTAAACCCAATCACTTTTAAATTACAAAAAAAATGCTAGTAACCATAGCAAATTATGCCAAACTCACCTAAATTACTTCGGCTACCATAAATCATCACCAACTAAACCTTACCACAACAAATTAAACCCAATCACTTTTAAATTACAGAAAAATGTTAGTAACCATAGCAAACTATGCCAAACTCACCTAAATTACTTCGGCTATCAAAAATCACCCCCAACTACACTTTACAGCAACAAACTAAGCCCAATCACTTTAAAGTTACAAAAAAATGCTAAAAATCATAACAAACTATACCAGAATCACCTAAATTACTTCGGCTACCGTAAATCACCCCCAACTATCCATTACCACAACAAACCAAACCATATCATTATAAAATTACAAAAAAAGGTGTACAAATCATAACAAACTATGCCAGACTCACCTAAATTACTTCAGCTACTCTAAATCATCACCAACTAATCCTTACCACAACAAACTAAACCCAATCACTTTTAAATTACAAAAAAATGCTAGTAACCATAGCAAACTATGCCAAACTCACCTAAAATATTTCGGCTACCATAAATCATCACCAACTAACCCTTACCACAACAAACTAAACCCAATCACTTTTAAATTACAAAAAAATGCTAGTAACCATAGCAAACTATGCCAAACTTACCTAAATTACTTCGGCTACCATAAATCATCACTAACTAACCCTTATAACAACAAACTAAACCCAATCACTTTTAAATTACAAAAAAATGCTACTAACCACAGCAAACTATGCCAAACTCACCTAAATTACTTCGGCTATTCAAAATCACCCCCAACTACACTTTACAGCAACAAACTAAGCCCAATCACTTTAAAGTTACAAAAAAATGCTAAAAATCATAACAAACTATACCAGAATCACCTAAATTACTTCGGCTACCGTAAATCACCCCCAACTATCCATTAGCACAACAAACCAAACCATATCATCTTAAAATTACAAAAAAAGGTGTACAAATCATAACAAACTATGCCAGACTCACCTAAATTACTTCAGCTACTCTAAATCATCACCAACTAATCCTTACCACAACAAACTAAACCCAATCACTTTTAAATTACAAAAAAATGCTAGTAACCATAGCAAACTATGCCAAACTCACCTAAATTACTTCGGCTACCATAAATCATCACCAACTAACCCTTACCACAACAAACTAAACCCAATCACTTTTAAATTACAAAAAAATGCTACTAACCATAGCAAACTATGCCAAACTCACCTAAATTACTTCGGCTATCAAAAATTACCCCCAACAACACTTTACAGCAACAAACTAAGCCCAATCACTTTAAAATTACAAAAAAATTCTAAAAATCATAACAAACTATACCAGAATCACCGAAATTACTTTGGCTACCGTAAATCACCCCCAACTATCCCTTACCACAACAAACCAAACCATATGATCTTAAAATTAAAAAAAAGGTGTACAAATCATATCAAACTATGCCAGACTCAGCTAAATTACTTCGGCTACTCTAAATTATCACCAACTAACCCTTACCAAAACAAACTAAACCCAATCACTTTCAAATTACAAAAAAATGCTAGTAACCTTAGCAAATTATGCCAAACTAACCTAAATTACTTCGGCTACCATAAATCATCACCAACTAACCCTTACCACAACAAACTAGACCTAATCACTTTTAAATTACAAAAAAATGCTACTAACCATAGCAAACTATGCCAAACTCACCTAAATTACTTCGGCTATCAAAAAGCACCCCCAACTACACTTTACAGCAACAAACTAAGCCCAATCACTTTAAAATTACAAAAAAATGCTTAAAATCATAACAAACTATACCAGAATCACCTAAATTACTTCGGCTACCGTAAATCACCCCCAACTATCCCTTACCACAACAAACCAAACCATATCATTTTAAAATTACAAAAAAGGTGTACAAATCATAACAAACTATGCCTGACTCAGCTAAATTACTTCGGCTACTCTAAATCATCACCAACTAACCCTTACCACAACAAACTAAACCCAATCACTTTTAAATTACAAAAAAATGCTAGTAACCATAGCAAACTATGCCAAACGCACCTATATTACTTCGGCTACCATAAATCATCACCAACTAACCCTTACCACAACAAACTAAACCCAATCACATTTAAATTACAAAAAAATGCTACTAACCATAGCAAACTATGCCAAACTCACATAAATTACTTCGGCTACCATAAATCATCACCAACTAACCCTTACCACAACAAACTAAACCCAATCACTTTTAAATTACAAAAAAATGCTACTAACCATAGCAAACTATGCCAAAATCACCTAAATTACTTCGGCTATCAAAAATCACCCCCAACTACACTTTACAGCAACAAACTAAGCCCAATCACTTTAAAATTACAAAAAAATGCTAAAAATCATAACAAACTATACCAGAATCACCTAGATTACTTCGGCTACCGTAAATCACCCCCAACTATCCCTTACCACAACAAACCAAACCATATCATCTTAAAATTACAAAAAAAGGTGTACAAATCATAACAAACTATGTCAGACTCACCTAAATTACTTTGGCTACTCTAAATCCATCACCAACTAACCCTTACCACAACAAACTAAACCCAATCACTTTTAAATTACAAAAAAATGCTACTAGCCATAGCAAACTATGCCAAGCTCACCTAAATTACTTCGGCTATCAAAAATCACACCCAACTACACTTTACAGCAACAAACTAAGCCCAATCACTTTAAAATTACAAAAAAATGCTTAAAATCATAACAAACTATACCAGAATCACGTATATTACTTCGGCTACCGTAAATCACCCCCAACTGTCCCTTACCACAACAAACCAAACCATATCATCTTAAAATTACAAAAAAAGGTGTACAAATCATAACAAACTATGCCTGACTCACCTAAATTACTTCGGCTACTCTAAATCATCACCAACTAACCCTTACCACAACAAACTATACCCAATCACTTTTAAATTACAAAAAAATGCTAGTAACCATAGCAAACTATGCCAAACTCACCTAAATTACTTCGGCTACCATAAATCATCACCAACTAACCCTTACCACAACAAACCAAACCCAATAACTTTTAAATTACAAAAAAATGCTAGTAACCATAGCAAACTATGCCAAACTCACCTAAATTACTTGGGCTATCAAAAATCACCCCCAACTACACTTTACAGCAACAAACTAAGCCCAATCACTTTAAAATTACAAAAAAATGCTAAAAATCATAACAAACTATACCAGAATCACGTAAATTACTTCGGCTACCGTAAATCACCCCCAACTGTCCCTTACCACAACAAACCAAACCATATCATCTTAAAATTACAAAAAAGGTGTTCAAATCATAACAAACTATGCCTGACTCACCTAAATTACTTCGGCTACTCTAAATCATCACCAACTAACCCTTACCACAACAAACTATACCCAATCACTTTTAAATTACAAAACAATGCTAGTAACCATAGCAAACTATGCCAAACTCACCTAAATTACTTCGGCTACCATAAATCATCACCAACTAACCCTTACCACAACAAACCAAACCCAATCACTTTTAAATTACAAAAAAATGCTAGTTACCATAGCAAACTATGCCAAACTCACCTAAATTACTTCGGCTACCATAAATCATCACCAACTAACCCTTACCACAACAAACCAAACCCAATAACTTTTAAATTACAAAAAAATGCTAGTAACCATAGCAAACTATGCCAAACTCACCTAAATTACTTCGGCTATCAAAAATCACCCCCAACTACACTTTACAGCAACAAACTAAGCCCAATCACTTTAAAATTACAAAAAAATGCTAAAAATCATAACAAACTATACCAGAATCACGTAAATTACTTCGGCTACCGTAAATCACCCCCAACTGTCCCTTACCACAACAAACCAAACCATATCATCTTAAAATTACAAAAAAAGGTGTACAAATCATAACAAACTATGCCTGACTCACCTAAATTACTTCGGCTACTCTAAATCATCACCAACTAACCCTTACCACAACAAACTGTACTCAATCACTTTTAAATTACAAAAAAATGCTAGTAACCATAGCAAACTATGCCAAACTCACCTAAATTACTTCGGCTACCATAAATCATCACCAACTAACCCTTACCACAACAAACCAAACCCAATCACTTTTAAATTACAAAAAAATGCTAGTAACCATAGCAAACTATGCCAAACTCACCTAAATTACTTCGGCTACCATAAATCATCACCAACTAACCCTTACCACAACAAACTAAACCTAGTCACTTTTAAATTAGAAAAAAATGCTACTAACCATAGCAAACTATGCCAAACTCACCTAAATTACTTCGGCTATCATAAATCACCCCCAACTACACTTTACAGCAACAAACTAAGCCCAATCACTTTAAAATTACAAAAAAATGCTAAAAATTATAACAAACTATACCAGAATCACCTAAATTACTTCGGCTACCGTATATCACCCCCAACTATCCCTTACCACAACAAACCAAACCATATTATCTTAAAATTACAAAAAAAGGTATACAAATCATAACAAACTATGCCAAACTCACCTAAATTACTTCGGCTACTCTAAATCATCACCAACTAACCCTTACCACAACAAACTAAACCCAATCACTTTTAAATTACAAAAAAATGCTAGTAACCATAGCAAACTATGCCAAACTCACTTAAATTACTTCGGCTACCATAAATCATCACCAACTAACCCTTACCACAACAAACCAAACCCAATCAATTTTAAATTACAAAAAAATGCTAGTAACCATAGCAAACTATGCCAAACTCACCTAAATTACTTCGGCTACCATAAATCATCACCAACTAACCCTTACCACAACAAACTAAACCCAATCACTTTTAAATTACAAAAAAATGCTACTAACCATAGCAAACTATGCCAAACTCACCAAAATTATTTCGGCTATCAAAAATCACCCCCAACTACAATTTACAGCAACAAACTAAGCCCAATCACTTTAACATTACAAAAAAATGCTAAAAATCATAACAAACTATACCAGAATCACCTAAATTACTTCGGCTACCGTAAATCACCCCCAACTATCCCTTACCACAACAAACCAAACCATATCATCTTAAAATTACAAAAAAAGGTATACAAATCATAACAAACTATGCCAAACTCACCTAAATTACTTCGGCTACTCTAAATCATCACCAACTATCCCTTACCACAACAAACCAAACCATATCATTTTAAAATTACAAAAAAGGTGTACAAATCATAACAAACTATGCCAAACTCACCTAAATTACTTCGGCTACTCTAAATCATCACCAACTAACCCTTACCAAAACAAACTAAACCCAATCACTTTTAAATTACAAAAAAATGCTAGTAACCATAGCAAACTATGCCAAACTCACCTAAATTACTTCGGCTACCATAAATCATCACCAACTATCCCTTACCACAACAAACTAAACTCAATCACTTTTAAATTACAAAAAAATGCTACTAACCATAGCAAACTATGCCAAACTCACCTAAATTATTTCGGCTATCAAAAATCACCCCCAACTACACTTTACAGCAACAAACTAAGCCCAATCACTTTAAAATTACAAAAAAATGCTAAAAATCATAACAAACTATACCAGAATCACCTAAATTACTTCGGCTACCGTAAATCACCCCCAACTATCCCTTACCACAACAAACCAAACCATATCATCTTAAAATTACAAAAAAAGGTGTACAAATCATAACAAACTATGCCAGACTCACCTAAATTACTTCGGCTACTCTAAATCATCACCAACTATCCGTTACCACAACAAACTAAACCCAATCACTTTTAAATTAGAAAAAAATGCGTGTAACCATAGCAAACTATGCCAAACTCACCTAAATTACGTCGGCTACCTTAAATCATCACCAACTAACCCTTACCACAACAAACTAAACCCAATCACTTTTAAATTTAAAAAAATGCTACTAACCATAGCAAACTATGCCAAACTCACCTAAATTACTTCGGCTATCAAAAATCACCCCCAACTACACTTTACAGCAACAAACTAAGCCCAATCACTTTAAAATTATAAAAAAATGCTAAAAATCATAACAAACCATACCAGAATCACCTAAATTACTTCGGCTACCGTAAATCACCACCAACTATCCCTTACCACAACAAACCAAACCATATCAACTTAAAATTACAAAAAAAGGTGTACAAATCTTAACAAACTATGCCAGACTCACCTAAATTACTTCGGCTACTGTAAATCATCACCAACTAACCCTTACCACAACAAACTAAACCCAATCACTTTTAAATTACAAAAAAATGCTAGTAACAATACCAAACTATGCCAAACTCACCTAAATTACTTCGGCTACCATAAATCATCACCAACTAACCCTTACCACAACAAACTAAACCCAATCACTTTGAAATTACAAAAAAATGCTACTAACCATAGCAAACTATGCCAAACTCACCTAAATTACTTCGGCTATCAAAAATCACCCCCAACTACACTTTACAGCAACAAACTAAGCCCAATCACTTTAAAATTACAAAAAAATGCTAAAAATCATAACAAACTATACCAGAATCACCTAAATTACTTCGGCTACCGTAAATCACTCTCAACTATCCCTTACCACAACAAACCAAACCATATCATCTTAAAATTACAAAAAAAGGTGTACAAATCATTTCAAACTATGCCAGACTCACCTAAATTGCTTCGGCTACTCTAAATGATCACCAACTAACCCTTACCACAACAAACTAAACCCAATCACATTTAAATTACAAAAAAATGCTACTAACCATAGCAAACTAAGTCAAACTCACCCAAATTACTTCGGCTATCAAAAATCACCCCCAACAACACTTTACAGCAACAAACTAAGCCCAATCCCTTTAAAATTACAAAAAAAATGCTAAAAATTATAACAAACTATACCAGAATCACCTAAATTACTTCGGCTACCGTAAATCACCCCCAACTATCCCTTACCACAACAAACCAAACCATATCATCTTAAAATTTCAAAGAAAGGTGTACAAATCATTACAAACTATGCCAGACTCACCTAAATTGCTTCGGCTACTCTAAATCATCACCAACTAACCCTTACCACAACAAACTAAACCCAATCACTTTTAAATTACAAAAAAATGCTAGTAACCATAGCAAACTATGCCAAACTCACCTAAATTACTTCGGCTACCATAAATCATCACCAACTAACCCTTACCACAACAAACAAAACCCAATCACTTTTAAATTACAAAAAAATGCTAGTAACCATAGCAAACTATGCCAAACTCACCTAAATTACTTCGGCTACCATAAATCATCACCAACTAACCCTTACCACTACAAACTAAACCCAATCACTTTTAAATTACAAAAAAATGCTACTAACCATTGTTGCGTTGGGGGTATTGTTTGAGTAAAAAAACGGCATTGAACACTGACTTATTTAATTATGAAAAAACCAACTAAAGACGCCACTTCGCGTGCGGTGAGCCGATTCTTCTTCTTCACCATCTACGCAGGCCTTCCCAACGTCCTTGGGCATGCGCTCCCTTCAACGACTTCAAAACCGAGCGCCAAATGCGTAAATGAGCGCAACATCCCGGCCGCCTTGAAATAATGTTTCAACATAAAACAAATGCAAAGTACATGAGCACTAAACATATTAACAAACATTCATTAGCAATTGAAACAACAATGTCAATTTGCAGTTGAACAATAACACTTGAAAGTTCAATAGTGCACTGATGGTAGAAGCTGGGCATCATATCAATTGCACCTGTCAATTGGGTGCTGCATCGTTAAAGATTTCGATCACTTTCGCAACTGGTCGTTTTACTACACTTGTGGAAATTTTAACGGTCACCACTCTCATTATTCCGTCTGGACCAGGATGGGTATCGATGACTCGTCCTTTGCACCATAGAAGGGGATGAGTCTGTGGTTCCCGAAGTAACACAAGAGCTCCTTGTTGGATATCGGCGTCGAGTTTGCAATGCTATTTTACTCTGGTTTGCAGTATCGTGAGATAATCTTGCGACCACAATTTCCAGAATCGTTGTTGCATTTGTTGTATCATCTGGAGACGACTCAATTGATTTTGTTTGAGATCAACTAGAGACGGTTCTGGTAGCGCCAGTAATGAATCACCCACAAGGAAATGAGCTGGAGTTAGGAATTGGAGGTCGTCGGGATTTGGGGATAAAGGAATGAGTGGCCGAGAATTTAAAATGGCCTCGATTTGACAACATAGTGTATTAAATTCCTCAAAGGTAAACGTTGAGTTGCCCGTGATTCGGTAAAGATGACGCTTCGCGGATTTGACTGCAGCCTCCCATAGACCACCAAAGTAAGAAGACCTAGCTGGAATAAACTTCCATTGTATTGAATTTTGACTTAAAAATTCCGCCACGGCATCGTTGTGAGAGGATTGAGAGTAGAATGAAAACCACTGTTTGATTTCCCGACTTGCTCCGACAAAATTTCTGCCGTTATCGGAGTGAATCTCTCGACATAAGCCCCGTCGTGCAAGAAAACGTTTTAAGCAAGCGAGAAAAGAATCTGTCGTCAAATCGCTTACAGCCTCTAAGTGTACTGCCTTGGTACTAAAGCAAACAAACAGGCAGAGATACCCCTTCGTAGTTCTTTTTCCGCGTCCCTTTCTTTCACGAATTGAAAAGGGTCCTGCAAAGTCTGTACCGCACACCGTGAATGCTCTCGACGGCACAACTCGACTTTCAGGAAGATCACCCATTAACGGTTTGACTGGTTGAGCATTGAAGCGCTTGCATGTGACACAGTTGTGAATGAGTTTTTTAACTGCTGATTTGCCTGATATTATCCAAAAGCGTTGTTTGATAGCACTGAGTGTGCATTCACAACCGCCGTGAAAGTGTTGTAGGTGGTATTGTCGCACGACTAACTGAGTGAATAAATGATTTGTTGGTAGAACATATGGGAATTTTTTGTTATACGTGACATGACTGTTACGGATTCTACCGCCTACACGAATGAGACCTTGGTCATCGAGAAAAAGACCTAAACGTTTTAGCCTACTCCTTGGGGAAACTGAATATCCTTTTCTGAGTTGTTGAAACTCATCAGGAAACGATTCTGTTTGAACGTGGTTGATCAGCAACTGTAACGAATGCTGTAATTCAGCGACTGTCAGAGGGCCCAGAGAATTGGGGGGATTTTGTTGACAAATTCTTGCAAATCGAGTGCAATATGAAAGTACTCGTTGCAATTTAGTCAAGCTTGAATATTGATGGATGAGATCGGATATCAAGTGTGACTCTGTATTCGTACTTATGGCGATTGTGACTGATTTTATTTCAGGAATGTCACTGAGCTGCAAGTTAACGGTTGACGTTGGCCATTGTTCGGGAATTTCGAATAACCAACTTAGACCATGCCACCACATGTCGGAATCTGCTAATTGTATAGCGGATGCTCCCCGGCTTAGAATGTCAGCCGGATTGTCCCTTGATCGAACATGATGCCAAATTGCATTGTTAGTTAGCGACAAAATGTCAGCGACTCTGTGTGCTACAAATGTCTTTAATTGATTTGGGACCTTCTTGAGCCAAGCCAGTACTATTGAGCTATCGCACCAGTAATGGTCTTCATTTATCTGTGTGTTGGATCCTAGCGTTTTAGACAATTGACTGCCAAGTTTAGCAGCTAGATGTGCTGCCATCAATTCCAGTTTGGGAATGGTAATGACCTTTAACGGAGCTACACGCCCCTTTGCACAAAGCAGACGAACTGTGTGCTGTTCAAGTGCATTGGTAGAGCGCAAATAGACACATGCGCCGTAACTGAGCTCAGATGCGTCGGAGAAGACATGAATTTGAATGTGCCTTGGAAAATCGCAAAGCACCTGTCTCGGAATTGTAAAATCTCCAACTTGGGATAATTCGCGCTTGTATGATTGCCATAGCGTATGAAGATCGCATGGAATTGATTCGTCCCGAGATAAATTGTGGAGCCATAGGCGCTGAAGAATGATTTTAGATTTAACGACTACTGGTCCGATTAAGCCTAAAGGGTCAAAGATTGAACTGACTGTTGACAGGATACTCCGTTTCATAGCTGACGGTTCAGAGTTCCTTGGTTTATATGGATAGCGAAAGACATCCTCCTTTGAGTTCCAATCTAAACCTAAAGTCTTTGACGATTGCGTGTCATCATTGAAATGAGTTATAGTGTGAGTTGAGTCTAAACCACTAAGCAGATTTGGATGGTTGGACGCCCACTTCCGCATGGGGAAGCCATACTTAGAGAGTAGCTCATTTATTTGTTTAATTAGAGTAGCCGCCTTGTTTGCCTCTTCACAACTAGTGATTAGATCATCCACGTAGAAGGAAGTTTTTATTACGGCACATGCTTCAGGAAATCTGTTTGAATTTTGATTCGCGATTTCTTCAATGCATTTGGTTGCAAGATACGGCGCCGAGGAAGTGCCGTAGCTTACTGTGTTCAGCTGGTACGTTTTTATTTCTTCTCGCTGGTCATTTCTCCACAGTATGTTTCGAAAAATGCGGTCGTCTTTGTGAACGAATACCTGTCTATACATTTTTTCGCAATCGCTTGTAAAGGCATATTTGTGCAATCGAAATTGAATTAGTATCGTGAAGAGATCAGACTGCACGACTAGTTCGACCATAAGAACATCATTCAATGATCGTCCACTTGTTGTTTTGCAGCTGGCATCGAATACCACCCGTAATTTTGTCGTTAACTTGTCTGGTCTGTCTACTGCGTGGTGCGGGAGAAAGCAAGCTTGTTGAAGTTGCTGTTCTGAATATTCAATGACTGACATGTGACCTAAGTCCTCGTAGTCTTTAATGAATTTTGAGTACTGTGAATACAATTGACTGTTTGCCAAAAGGCGTCTTTCCAACGACAGAAATCTTCGCCTTGCCGTGCTCAATGATTTTCATAAAACTCGCGTACATTTTCCATAAATGGAAGTCTGACGACGAATTTTCCATGAACATCTCGAGTGGTGGTTTGTTTGAAATAATTTTCACATTCGATTTCCTGCTGAGTCTGAATCTGACGTTTAATTTGTGAACTGGGTAGCTCTTCAGTTTGCCAAAAGGCAGCCAACTGTTGTTGGATGTCTAATCCTTTGTCATTTTGAACTGAGAGCATGCATGAAGAAGATTTTGACTTACATCGACGTGATTGAAAAACTGGCCCGGATACGATCCAGCCGAAATGTGTTTTTTGAAGTATTGGTTTTCCCTTGCCTAATGACATTTGACCTATGCACAGCAATGACCAAAAGATTTCTGCACCCACTAAAAGACTGATCTCAACCGATCGTGTGAATGTAGGGTCAGCCAATTGGATTTCTTCTGGAATGCTCAAGTCGTTCATGTCGAATGAATTTTGTGGCAGATGATCTGTGATTTCTGGAATCACTAGACATTCGATTGTACATTTAAATGCATTGAAACGAGAATGCAGAGTAATGAAAACTTCAGATGTCGCGTACGACTGCGAATTGTTTATCCCTGAGATGGGAAGATTCACATTTCTACCCTTGAGATTTAATTTGTTTGACAAATCTTGACGTATGAAGTTAGACTGAGATGCTGAATCAAGAAGAATTCGAACCTCGCGATAATTGCCTTTCTTATCGTATGTGTACGCCACTGCCGTGGGTAAAAGAACCTGATTGGTTCGAAATTGAGAGCAATTTACCACCGTCGATGCTTGAATGTCCGTACTGGGACCCTGAGAATCTGAATTTGAATTTGGGTTGTCGTTGACTAAATGCAACAATGTATGGTGACGTTGATTGCATTTTCTGCATGTGGAAGATTTGCATTCTTTGGTTATGTGACCTTCTCTCAGACAATTCTTACAAAGCTTTAGTCGAGAGATTTCGTTGATACGCGCGGGAACTTGGAGTTGCAGAAGTTTTGAACAGTGAAATATAGGATGATTTCCTTTGCAACCCTTGCAGTTCGATTTTTCGAATGAAACATGTGCTGCTGATGACCGACTTGGTCTATCGGAAGAGATTGTGAGACGTTTGGTTTGTACACCAAGAGATTCGAGAAGTTGACACCTCTTGGCTAAGAAATTAGTCAAATCCTTCATGGTGGGCAATTCGTCTAAATCGTTCTTAATTTTTTCCCATTCACGCTTGGTTGTTAGATCCATTTTAGTGCTGGTAAGATAGATGAGAATGGAGTCCCACTGCTCGGTTGGCTGATTGAGTGTTTTTAGCGCCCGAACATGTTTAAGGGTTCCATTTAATAACGCTTGCAGATGAACCTGAGATCCTCTTGTCATTGATTCAAGTTCAAAAAGTGATTTTAAATGATCGTAAATAATTCGTGCTCTATTTTCAAATCGTTCCTTTAGAAGGTTAAATGCAATGTCGTAATTTGACGAGCTGATTTCAAGTGATTGGATGACTGCTGCTGAATCACCGCTGAGAGATGTTTTTAAATATTGAAATTTTTGGATTGATGTTAGAGATTCATTGTTATGAACTAATGAGTTAAACATGTCATGAAAGTTTAACCATTGATCGAGTTGTCCCGTAAAGGTGGGCAAAACGAGTTGAGGTAATTTTACGTGTTGCACCCGATTTTGTGAATTGTTTGCATTAGCACCAGTTTGATAAGGCCCGTTTGTGAAATCTAACCTGGAATTGCTCGGTGATTGACTATCGCTTTCTCGCCCGGCGTTGCTTTCCTTGTTATCGGTCATTGAACCGGCTTGAGACACACTGTCAAAATTGGTTTGAATGGCAGGTTTTTGTGTATAAATTAATTCGGAAAACGTAGCTACTAATGAATAGTAAAGTGTTTCGAACGCGTTTCTCTCCTCTTCATGCGAGGCGGTGTCGGAGACGTTATCAAGTTCCTCGATTTGATCTTGAATGTATTCAAAATCATGCAACAAGGGCTCGACCTTGGCTTTCCTGAGTTGGAGTTCGTTGATTGTTCTTTGGGAGATTGCAGTCAAATCTAGCGTATCTAAGAAATTCTTATTACGAGTTAAATGACTTTTTATGGTGCCTCTTTTTTTGATTAATGCTTGCACCGTTCCCTCCATTGTAAAGGATTGGATGCAAATTTGGGTTATAAATTGTTATCGGGATGCGAAAGGATGTGAGTGACTCACCGTTGTTTTGTGCTTATGCTGCGGCTCGCTATGAGACGAAAAATGAAGTGGCGTGGGAAGATGGCGTCGATGTTTTTTGCACGTTGTTTTCACTTTGATGTCGTCTTGCTATGCCGCTGATTGCATCCGGCTCGAAGGACCATTTTATGTTGCGTTGGGTGTATTGTTTGAGTAAAAAAACGGCATTGAACACTGACTTATTTAATTATGAAAAAACCAACTAAAGACGCCACTTCGCGTGCGGTGAGCCGATTCTTCTTCTTCGCCATCTACGCAGGCCTTCCCAACGTCCTTGGGCATGCGCTCCCTTCAACGACTTCAAAACCGAGTGCCAAATGCGTAAATGAGCGCAACAACCATAGCAAATTATGCCAAACTCACCTAAATTGCTTCGGCTATCAAAAATCACCCCCAACTACACTTTAAAGCAACAAACTAAGCCCAATCACTTTAAAATTACAAAAAAATGCTAAAAATCATAACAAACCATACCAGAATCACCTAAATTACTTCGGCTACCGTAAATCACCCCCAACTATCCCTTACCACAACAAACCAAACCATATCATCTTAAAACTACAAAAAAAGGTGTACAAATCATAACAAACTATGCCAGACTTACCTAAATTACTTCGGCTATCAAAAATCACCCCCAACTACACTTTACAGCAACAAACTAAACCCAATCACTTTAAAATTACAAAAAAATGCTAAAAAGCATAACAAACTATACCAGAATCACCTAAATTACTTCGGCTACCGTAAATCACCCCCAACTATCCCTTACCACAACAAACCAAACCATATCAACTTAAAATTACAAAAAAAGGTGTACAAATCATAACGAACTATGCCAGACTCACCTAAATTACTTCGGCTACTCTAAATCATCACCAACTAACCCTTACCACAACAAACTAAACCCAATCACTTTTAAATTACAAAAAAATGCTAGTAATCATAGCAAACTATGCCAAACTCACCTAAATTACTTCGGCTACCATAAATCATCACCAACTAACCCTTACCACAACAAACTAAACCCAATCACTTTTAAATTACAAAAAAATGCTACTAGCCATAGCAAACTATGCCAAACTCACCTAAATTACTTCGGCTATCAAAAATCACCCCCAACTACACTTTACAGCAACAAACTAAGCCCAATCACTTTAAAATTACAAAAAAATGCTAAAAATCATAACAAACTATACCAGAATCATATAAATTACTTCGGCTACCGTAAATCACCCCCAACTATCCCTTACCACAACAAACCAAACCATATCATCTTAAAATTACAAAAAAAGATGTACAAATCATAACAAACTATGCCAATCTCACCTAAATTACTTCGGCTACTCTAAATCATCACCAACTAACCCTTACCACAAGAAACTAAACCCAATCACTTTTAAATTACAAAAAAATGCTAGTAACCATAGCAAACTATGCCAAACTCACCTAAATTACTTCGGCTACCATAAAACATCACCAACTAACCCTTACCACAACAAACTAAGCCCAATCACTTTTAAATTACAAAAAAATGCTACTAACCATAGCAAACTATGCCAAACACACCTAAATTACGTCGGCTATCAAAAATCACCCCCAACTACACTTTACAGCAACGAAATAAGCCCAATCACTTTAGAATTACAAAAAAATGCTAAAAATCATAACAAACTATACCAGAATCACCTAAATTACTTCGGCTACCGTAAATCACCCCCAACTATCCCTTACCACAACAAACCAAACCATATCATCTTAAAATTACAAAAAAAGATGTACAAATCATAACAAACTATGCCAGACTCGCCTAAATTACTTCGGCTACTCTAAATCATCACCAACTAACCCTTACCACAACAAACTAAACCCAATCACTTTTAAATTACAAAAAAATGCTAGTAACCATAGCAAACTATGCCAAACTCACCTAAATTACTTCGGCTACCATAAATCATCACCAACTAACCCTTGCCACAACAAACTAAACCCAATCACTTTTAAATTACAAAAAAATGCTACTAACCATAGCAAACTATGCCAAACTCACCTAAATTACTTCGGCTATCAAAAATCACCCCCAACTACACTTTACAGCAACGAACTAAGCCCAATCACTTTAAAATTACAAAAAAATGCAAAAATCATAACAAACTATACCAGAATCATCTAAATTACTTCGGCTACCGTAAATCACCCCCAACTATCCCTTACCACAACAAACCAAACCATATCATCTTAAAATTACAAAAAAAATTTACAAATCATAACAAACTATGCCAATCTCACCTAAATTACTTCGGCTACTCTAAATCATCACCAACTAACCCTTACCACAACAAACTAAACCCAATCACTTTTAAATTACAAAAAAATGCTAGTAACCATAGCAAACTATGCCAAACTCACCTAAATTACTTTGGCTACCATAAATCATCACCAACTAACCCTTGCCACAACAAACTAAACCCATTCACTTTTAAATTACAAAAAAATGCTACTAACCATAGCAAACTATGCTAAACTCACCTAAATTACTTCGGCTATCAAAAATCACCCCCAACTATCCCTTACCACAACAAACCAAACCATATCATCTTAAAATTACAAAAAAAGGTGTACAAATCATAACAAACTATGCCAGACTCGCCTAAATTACTTCGGCTACTCTAAATCATCACCAACTAACCCTTACCACAACAAACTAAACCCAATCACTTTTAAATTACAAAAAAATGCTAGTAACCATAGCAAACTATGCCAAACTCACCTAAGTTACTTCGGCTACCATAAATTATCACCAACTAACCCTTACCACAACAAACTAAACCCAATTACTTTTAAATTACAAAAAAATTCTACTAACCATAGCAAACTATGCCAAACTCACCTAAATTACTTCGGCTATCAAAAATCACCCCCAACTACACTTTACAGCAATAAACTAAGACCAATCACTTTAAAATTACAAAAAAATGCTAAAAATCATAACAAACAATACCAGAATCACCTAAATTACTTCGGCTACCGTAAATCACCCCCAACTGTCCCTTACCACAACAAACCAAACCATATCATCTTAAAATTACAAAAAAAGGTGTACAAATCATAACAAACTATTCCAAACTCACCTAAATTACTTCGGCTACTCTAAATCATCACCAACTAACCCTTACTACACCTGAGGGTTGAGATACCTACCGGGGGCGTCCCCAGGTGGTGGATAGGGGAACGGTGGATGCCTTTACGGGCTGAAACTAGTGGGAGTAAGTAGGGAAGCCTCAGGAGTAAAACCCTGCATGGTGGAACGAAAACAACCGCCGCCAACCATCTCCCACGTGTTTGTGCCGTGCGTGGCGTCCCGTGACGGAGGATGAAAGGATCCTGGTGGTTGAGTTGGGCCCAGGTACGCCTGGAGTCCCAGCAACACACCACTTTGGCCTGGATTTCTCCTAGACGGGCGGTCGGAACTAACCCACTCCGATCAACCGGCTGTGTCGTCCCGTCAGAGGGCCGATAGGGTGAGACTTCTGGAGGCAGAGGGGCGCGTGGGAGACTGCGAAGCTGGGCACCGGTGGCTCCGGTGTACAGCGACGCACAACCTCCTCTCTGCGTTGCTCGCCTCTGGGGTCTATATCCAAACAGTAGCCCTGGCGTCCACATGGGCTTGCCATGTGGCGTCCCCGTATGAAACTCCGTGGTGGGTGGGGAGCTGGGAGGATGAAACCTCAAACTCAGGTATGGACAATACAAAAGCCAACCAAAAAACAGTGGCTGAGCGCCAACGCTCGCCACAACCACCAACAGTGGCAGAGCAGCCATGCTCGCCACAAAAAACATCTGTTTCCTCGCAGGAACGGAAAGAAGGCCGACGCAGAGGGAAGCGACTCTGTGGGGCGGAGGTCAAGAGGAGGAAGAAGGCAAAAATGCAGGCTGCTGCCCAAGCACAGCTGCCCTCTACCTCTGGCGGACCAAAACAAGCGCAGGTAGTGCCTCCCAAAGGTGTGCCGCCTCCGAAAAGGGGACAACATCCCCCCAAGGAGGCTAGGAACCCTAGTGGAGTGCCGCCGGCGTCGACAAAAACCAGGGGAGCAAACCCCCCCTCGAAAAAACGCAGCCGGTCGGATAATTCGGCGGAGGTGACGCCGAGACGTCACAAAAGGACCAGAACGGCCCCTCCACCGACCAGCTACAAAGAAGCAGCCACGAGCCACCTCAAGGTTGCAATAATAGATAGGAGCAACCCCCTCGGCAAAATAACTGCAGAGAGGGCCGCTCTTGTCAAACGAGCCATGACGGAGGCCCTCGACAAAACAATACTGTCGCCTTCGTCAAGCTCGCAAACTCCAACGTTCAAGTCGTGGACATACTCTGGTGAGATAATCAGGGTTGTCTGCGACAACGACAAAGGAATACAGTGGCTTAAGGCCACTGTAAACACCCTAAAGCCCTGGAAGGACGCCGAGCTAGCCGTCATCCGTTCGGACCAGCTTCCTAGGCTGACGAAGGCATCGCTCTGGATCCCTGAGGAGGAGGAAACTCCCCTCGCCGAGAAGGAGCTTGTCATCCGTCGCCTAGCGAGTCAGAACGCGGAGGTGACGGTGGGCAAATGGTGCGTCTTCCACCATGAGGCGAAGACCAACCCGCGAGGGCATCCCCTCGTCTTCGGCATCGGAGATGAGGACATGAAGACCCTAAGAGAGGAAGGCATGAAGATTTCTTATCTCTTCCGCCACCTCACCCTGAGGGTCAAACGGGAAGAACCAGGAAAGGAGGAAGCAGCAACACACGAAGCTGCACCTCCAGACCTGGAAACAACAGCGGCCAAGGCAGCCTCCCCACAAGGGATGGAAACCGAGGCCACCAACTAAAAAAAAAAACAACCACCAGGCAGCCCAATGGGCACTGCAAACAAGGAGGTAAAAATAGTCCAGTGCAATCTGCACCATAGCAGGGCTGCAACGGCAACTTTATGCCGGCACCTGGATATGGATCAGAATGCACTGGCACTAATTCAGGAACCCTGGATAGTCAAATCCAAGATTTCAGGGTTATCAAAACTAACTGGACGCACTTTTAGCACGCCCACTACAGAGAAGCCGAGGACAGCGGTCTACGTCCCTCGGCATATAAAAACCGAACCACTCCAACACCTGTCAACATCTGACCTAACGGCCGTAAAGGTGGAATGGGTAGTGGCCGGCAAACCGACCGTTTTAGTCTTAGCTTCAGCGTACCTCCCAATAGACGCGACCATCCCACCACCAACAAGGGAACTGGAGGACCTGATAGCGTACTGTCACTCCCAGAAATGGGAAGTCATCGTGGGATGCGACGCAAACGCACACCACGTGACCTGGGGCAGTAAGGACAACAACGCAAGGGGTGAGTCTCTTTTCGATTACATAAGCGGAAACAACCTCTGCATCACCAACAGAGGCTGCGTTCCGACATTTGTCAACGCTAAGAGTCAAACTGTAATAGATATAACGATCGCTACGGCGCACATATCGAGAACAATCCGCAACTGGCGCGTATCAGATTCGATTACGATGTCTGACCACCAGTGGATAAAATTCGAAATCGACCTCACTAGGACACCCGCGAGATTGTTTAGGGACCCCCGAAGGACAGACAGAGATAAATATCTCAGTCAACTCCGGGAGGGACTTAAACATACACAATGTCGCGCACCTAACAGCTGCGTCGAAATAGAACAATATGTCAAGGACATACAAAATAAGATTAAAAAAGCTTTTGAAACATCCTGCCCCCTGAGGACATCGGCTCAACCTGGAGAAGCTACCAAATGGTGGACCCAGGAATTGAGCGACCTCAAAATTAGAACTCGGGCAGCTTTCAACAAAGCCAAACGAAAGGGACCCGGCTCAGACTGGGACCAATACAAAACACTCCTAAGAGAGTTTAAAAAAACAGTCAGGAAAAGACAAAGAGCAGCGTGGAGAGCCTACTGCGAGGAGATCGAAAATCACTCGCAGGTGGCAAGACTTTATAAGATCCTCGCAAAAGATAAGGAGCATGACTTGAGTCTCCTAACCAAGGAAGATGGTACACGAACCACCGACCTACAAGAAAGCCTAGAGCTGCTTATGCAGACTCACTTCCCGGACTCGGTTCCAACCGAACGGGAAGAATGGCCAGATGAACCTGACACCAACCCTTCGGATCCGGAATGGGAAATTTCAGAACGAATTGTTGGAGAAGAAAGAATAAGATGGGCACTACAGAGCTTCTCTCCATTCAAATCACCAGGAAGCGACGGCATACATCCAGCACTACTCCAGTGGGGCCTGGAAGAACTGCTGCCGCACCTGGTGGGACTGTTCAGGTCGTGCCTTGCACACCAGTACATCCCAAAAGACTGGAGAGAGGTAAAAGCCGTGCTCATCCCAAAAGCGGGGAGAATGGATTACACCACCCCCAAAGCATACCGGTCCATAAGCCTGACCTCGTTCTTACTAAAGACGATGGAAAGACTGTGCGAACGCCACCTGAGGGAAACAATTGCTGACACATTGCATCCCAACCAACAGGCATACACTCCAGGCAGATCCACTGACAGTGCCCTACACTTGGTCACTAGTCGGATTGAAAGATCATTGGACAACAAAGAGTCCACCCTGGGTATATTTCTAGACATAGAAGGTGCATTTGATAAAACCACCTTCCAAAAGATTGATGCAGCCCTGACGGAAAGGAACGTACACCCCACCATCCGGGGCTGGATAGCAAACATGCTCTCAAACAGAGCAGTAAAAATCAGTGTGGGAGACAAGATGGTGAGATGTAAAGTCGCGAGAGGCTGTCCGCAGGGCGGAGTTTTATCTCCGCTGCTGTGGAACTTGGTTCTCGACAGCCTTTTGCGTCGACTCAACTCCCAAGGCTTCTACACCATTGCATACGCAGACGATTTAACAATCCTGCTTAGTGGTAAGTTCGAAAGCATCCTGTGCGACAGAGCACAGGAGGCGCTGAGAATAACTGAAAAATGGTGCAGAGAACACACTCTGTCTGCAAACCCCAGGAAGACAGAGATGGTTCTCTTCACGAAAAAAAGAAAGACGGAGAAGCTAAAAGCACCAAGCTTTCTAAACACAAAACTAAGCTTTGCGACCGAAGTGAAATACCTTGGAGTAACCTTTGATAGCAAGCTAACATGGAACCTTCACATCGACAGAAGGATAAAAAAGGCGTACATCTTCTACGAGCAGTGCCGCAGGACCGTGGGGAAAACCTGGGGAATGAAACCCAAGGTCCTGATGTGGGTATACACTGCAATTTTGAGACCGATGATTGCCTATGGTAGCGTCGTCTGGTGGCCAAAAAGTCAACAGACAACAGCCAAACACAAACTTAACCGACCACAGAGAACCGCATGTCTGTGCATAACCGGCGCTATGCGGACAACACCGACACGAGCGATGGAAGTGATGTTGTGCTTGCCACCACTTGATATCTATCTCGAGGAAACGGCACTGACAACGATGGCACGCCTCAAGAGTCTCGGTGTACAGTCCAGCGTAGGATGTGGCGAGATAAGGCGCCGACTGTGGGATGAGGCGGTCAAGAAGATACCTCAACTACAGGCAGGCACCAATGATATCTCCCCCCAGTTTGTCTTTAACAAACCCTACGCAATCGACATAAAACCAAACGAAACAACCGATGAAGAGACCATAAAGGTCTTCACGGATGGATCGAAAAAGAAAGAAGGAGCGGGCTGTGGAATATTTTCAAGAAGCCTGCGAATTCGAAGCAGCTGGACTATGGATAAATACGCCAGCGTAACGGATACCGAGCTGGCAGGTATATCCATAGCCGCAAAAGAAATTGCACGCAGACAGGCCAGCGGCAAAAAGATACGAATCTACACAGATAGTAGACAAGCACTACTGTCCCTTCAAAGATACAAAACTGTATCGAGGGCAGTATTAGAAACCCATAAAGCGCTCGCGGAGATCGCCACAGCGAACACAATTTCTGTTTGCTGGGTTAGAGGCCACGCGGAAAACATGGGTAACATAAAAGCTGACGAGTTGGCGGCGAGGGCAGCCAAAAGAAAGATCTTAGGCCCCTCAAATACGCTATCAACCTCAGCAAGAACAAAACTTATAAAGGAAAACACCCACTCTCAATTCAAAGAGAGATGGGATGACACAACCAGCTGTCGCCATGCCAAGGAATTACTAATGTATCCTAGCAAGGACGCAGCAAACAAATTTTTGACAATGACCAAGAAGAACCTGCGCCTCGCGACTGGCATTCTGACCGGGCACTGTCATTTAAGAAAACACCTTCACCAAATGAAGCTAGAACACACACCACTTTGTAGAGGATGTGAACAAGAAGACGAAACAGTGCAGCACGTACTTTGCGAATGCACTGCGCTTTCGTCCATCAGAGAATCCATACTTGGGGACAAATGGCCATCAATGGCCAACATAAGGGAGATCCCCCTGGGCACGGTGGTCAACTATTTCAACCAAATAGGATGGCTATCGACCCAGCTGGAGTGATCCCCTAACGGAGGCAGGACAAGGGGCCCGCTGGGGCCTAAGTACAGTGGTCGCACAGACTACCCTCCACTAATTTACATACATACATACATACAACCCTTACTACAACAAACTAAACCCAATCACTTTTAAATTACAAAAAAATGCTAGTAACCATAGCAAACTATGCCAAACTCACCTAAATTATTTCGGCTACCATAAATCATCACCAACTAACCCTTACCACAACAAACTAAACTCAATCACTTTTAAATTACAAAAAAATGCTACTAACCATAGCAAACTATGCCAAACTCACCTAAATTACTTCGGCTATCAAAAATCACCCCCAACTACACTTTACAGCAATAAACTAAACTCAATCACTTTTAAATTACAAAAAAATGCTAGTAACCATAGCAAACTATGCCAAACTCACCTAAATTACTTCGGCTACCATAAATCATCACCAACTAACCCTTACCACAACAAACTAAACCCAATCACTTTTAAATTACAAAAAAATTCTACTAACCATAGCAAACTATGTCAAACTCACCTAAATTATTTCGGCTATCAAAAATCACCCCCAACTACACTTTACAGCAATAAACTAAACTCAATCACTTTTAAATTACAAAAAAATGCTACTAACCATAGCAAACTATGCCAAACTCACCTAAATTACTTACTAAAAATCTTAACAAACTATACCAGAATCACCTAAATTACTTCAGCTACCGTAAATCACCCCCAACTATCCCTTACCACAACAAACCAAACCATATCATCTTAAAATTACAAAAAAAGGTGTACAAATCATAACAAACTATGCCAGACTCACCTAAATTACTTCGGCTACTCTAAATCATCACCAACTAACCCTTACTACAACAAACTAAACCCAATCACTTTTAAATTACAAAAAAATGCTAGTAACCATAGCAAACTATGCCAAACTCACCTAAATTACTTCGGCTACCATAAATCATCACCAACTAACCCTTACCACAACAAACTAAACTCAATCACTTTTAAATTACAAAAAAATGCTACTAACCATAGCAAACTATGCCAAACTCACCTAAATTACTTCGGCTATCAAAAATCACCCCCAACTACACTTTACAGCAATAAACTAAACTCAATCACATTTAAATTACAAAAAAATGCTAGTAACCATAGCAAACTATGCCAAACTCACCTAAATTACTTCGGCTACCATAAATCATCACCAACTAACCCTTACCACAACAAACTAAACCCAATCACTTGTAAATTACAAAAAAATTCTACTAACCACAGCAAACTATGTCAAACTCACCTAAATTACTTCGGCTATCAAAAATCACCCCCAACTAAACTTTACAGCAATAAACTAAATTCAATCACTTTTAAATTACAAAAAAATGCTACTAACCATAGCAAACTATGCCAAACTCACCTAAATTACTTACTAAAAATCTTAACAAACTATACCAGAATCACCTAAATTACTTCAGCTACCGTAAATCACCCCCAACTATCCCTTACCACAACAAACCAAACCATATCATCTTAAAATTACAAAAAAAGGTGTACAAATCATAACAAACTATGCCAGACTCACCTAAATTACTTCGGCTACTCTAAATCCTCACCAACTAACCCTTACCACAACAAACTAAACCCAATCACTTTAAAATTACAAAAAAATGCTAGTTACCATAGCAAGCTATGCCAAACTCACCTAAATTACTTCGGCTACCATAAATCATCACCAACTAACCCTTACCACAACAAATTAAACCCAATCACTTTTAAATTACAAAAAAATTCTACTAACCATAGCAAACTATGTCAAACTCACCTAAATTACTTCGGCTATCAAAAATCACCGCCAACTACACTTTACAGCAATAAACTAAGCCCAGTTTCTTTAAAATTACAAAAAATTGCTAAAAATCATAACAAACTATACCAGAATCACCTAAATTACTTCGGCTACCGTAAATCACGCCCAACTATCCCTTACCACAACAAACCAAACCATATCATCTTTAAATTATAAAAAAAGGTGTACAAATCATAATAAACTATGATAGACTCACCTAAATTACTTCGGCTACTCTAAATCATCACCAACTAACCCTTACTACAACAAACTAAACCCAATCACATTTAAATTACAAAAAAATGCTAGTAACCATAGCAAACTATGCCAAACTCACCTAAATTACTTCGGCTACCATAAATCATCACCAATTAACCCTTACCACAACAAACTAAACCCAATCACTTTTAAATTACAAAAAAATGCTACTAACTATAGCAAACTATGCCAAACTCACCTAAATTACTTCGGCTATCGAAAATCACCCCCAACTACACTTTACAGCAACAAACTAAGCCCAATCACTTTAATATTTCAAAAAAATGCTAAAAATCATAACAAACTATACCAGAATCACCTAAATTACTTCGGCTACCGTAAATCACCCCCAACTATCCCTTACCACAACAAACCAAACCATATCATCTTAAAATTACAAAAAAAGGTGTACAAATCATAACAAACTATGCCAGACTCACCTAAATTACTTCGGCTACTCTAAATCATCACCAACTAACCCTTACCACAACAAACTAAACCCAATCACTTTTAAATTACAAAAAAATGCTAGTAACCATAGCAAACTATGCCAAACTCACCTAAATTACTTCGGCTATCAAAAATCACCCCCAACTATCCCTTACCACAACAAACCAAACCATATCATCTTAAAATTACAAAAAAAGGTGTACAAATCATAACAAACTATGCCAGACTCGCCTAAATTACTTCGGCTACTCTAAATCATCACCAACTAAACCTTACCACAACAAACTAAACCCAATCACTTTTAAATTACAAAAAAATGCTTGTAACCATAGCAAACTATGCCAAACTCACCTAAGTTACTTCGGCTACCATAAATTATCACCAACTAACCCTTACCACAACAAACTAAACCCAATCACTTTTAAATTACAAAAAAATTCTACTAACCATAGCAAACTATGTCAAACTCACCTAAATTACTTCGGCTATCAAAAATCACCCCCAACTACACTTTACAGCAATAAACTAAGCCCAGTCACTTTAAAATTACAAAAAATTGCTAAAAATCATAACAAACTATACCAGAATCATCTAAATTACTTCGGCTACCGTAAATCACGCCCAACTATCCCTTACCACAACAAACCAAACCATATCATCTTTAAATTACAAAAAAAGGTGTACAAATCATAATAAACTATCCTAGACTCACCTAAATTACTTCGGCTACTCTAAATCATCACCAACTAACCCTTACTACAACAAACTAAACCCAATCACATTTAAATTACAAAAAAATGCTAGTAACTATAGCAAACTATGCCAAACTCACCTAAATTACTTCGGCTACCATAAATCATCACCAACTAACCCTTACCACAACAAACTAAACCCAATCACTTTTAAATTACAAAAAAATGCTACTAACCATAGCAAACTATGCCAAACTCACCTAAATTACTTCGGCTATCAATAATCACCCCCAACTACACTTTACAGCAACAAACTAAGCCCAATCACTTTAATATTTCAAAAAAATGCTAAAAATCATAACAAACTATACCAGAATCACCTAAATTACTTCGGCTACCGTAAATCACCCCCAACTATCCCTTACCACAACAAACCAAACCGTATCATCTTAAAATTACAAAAAAAGTGTACAAATCATAACAAACTATGCCAGACTCACCAAAATTACTTCGGCTACTCTAAATCATCACCAACTAACTCTTACCACAACAAACTAAACCCAATCACTTTTAAATTACAAAAAAATGCTAGTAACCATAGCAAACTATGCCAAACTCACCGAAATTACTTCGGCTACCATAAATCATCACCAACTAACCCTTACCACAACAAACTAAACCCAATCACTTTTAAATTACAAAAAAATGCTACTAACCGTAGCAAACTATGCCAAACTCACCTAAATTACTTCGGCTATCAAAAATCACCACCAACTACACTTTACAGCAATAAACTAAGCCCAATCAATTTAAAATTACAAAAAAATGCTAAAAATCATAACAAATTATACCAGAATCACTTAAATTACTTCGGCTACCGTAAATCACCCCCAACAATCCCTTACCACAACAAACCAAACCATATCATCTTTAAATTACAAAAAAAGGTGTACAAATCATAACAAACTATGCCAGACTCACCTAAATTACTTCGGCTACTCTAAATCATCACCAACTAACCCTTACCACAACAAACTAATCCCAATCACTTTAAAATTACAAAAAAATGCTAGTTACCATAGCAAGCTATGCCAAACTCACCTAAATTACTTCGGTTATCAAAAATCACCCCCAACTAAACTTTACAGCAATAAACTAAATTCAATCACTTTTAAATTACAAAAAAATGCTACTAACCATAGCAAACTATGCCAAACTCACCTAAATTACTTACTAAAAATCTTAACAAACTATACCAGAATCACCTAAATTACTTCAGCTACCGTAAATCACCCCCAACTATCCCTTACCACAACAAACCAAACCATATCATCTTAAAATTACAAAAAAAGGTGTACAAATCATAACAAACTATGCCAGACTCACCTAAATTACTTCGGCTACTCTAAATCATCACCAACTAACCCTTACCACAACAAACTAAACCCAATCACTTTAAAATTACAAAAAAATGCTAGTTACCATAGCAAGCTATGCCAAACTCACCTAAATTACTTCGGCTACCATAAATCATCACCAACTAACCCTTACCACAACAAACTAAACCCAATCACTTTTAAATTACAAAAAAATGCTACTAACCATGGCAAACTATGTCAAACTCACCTAAATTACTTCGGCTATCAAAAATCACCGCCAACTACACTTTACAGCAATAAACTAAGCCCAGTTTCTTTAAAATTACAAAAAATTGCTAAAAATCATAACAAACTATACCAGAATCACCTAAATTACTTCGGCTACCGTAAATCACGCCCAACTATCCCTTACCACAACAAACCAAACCATATCATCTTTAAATTACAAAAAAAGGTGTACAAATCATAATAAACTATGATAGACTCACCTAAATTACTTCGGCTACTCTAAATCATCACCAACTAACCCTTACTACAACAAACTAAACCCAATCACATTTAAATTACAAAAAAATGCTAGTAACCATAGCAAACTATGCCAAACTCACCTAAATTACTTCGGCTACCATAAATCATCACCAACTAACCCTTACCACAACAAACTAAACCCAATCACTTTTAAATTACAAAAAAATGCTACTAACTATAGCAAACTATGCCAAACTCACCTAAATTACTTCGGCTATCGAAAATCACCCCCAACTACACTTTACAGCAACAAACTAAGCCCAATCACTTTAATATTTCAAAAAAATGCTAAAAATCATAACAAACTATACCAGAATCACCTAAATTACTTCGGCTACCGTAAATCACCCCCAACTATCCCTTACCACAACAAACCAAACCATATCATCTTAAAATTACAAAAAAAGGTGTACAAATCATAACAAACTATGCCAGACTCACCTAAATTACTTCGGATACTCTAAATCATCACCAACTAACCCTTACCACAACAAACTAAACCCAATCACTTTTAAATTACAAAAAAATGCTAGTAACCATAGCAAACTATGCCAAACTCACCTAAATTACTTCGGCTACCATAAGTCATCACCAACTAACCCTTACCACAACAAACTAAACCCAATCACATTTAAATTACAAAAAAATGCTACTAACCATAGCAAACTATGCCAAACTCACCTAAATTACTTCGGCTATCAAAAATCACCCCCAACTACATTTACAGCAACAAACTAAGCCCAATCACTTTAAAATTACAAAAAAATGCTAAAAATCATAACAAACTATACCAGAATCACCTAAATTACTTCGGCTACCGTAAATCACCCCCAACTATCCCTTACCACAACAAACCAAACCATATCATCTTAAAATTACAAAAAAAGTTGTACAAATCATAACAAACTATGCTAGACTCACCTAAATTACTTCGGCTACTCTAAATCATCACCAACTAACCCTTACTTCAACAAACTAAACCCAATCACTTTTAAATTACAAAAAAATGCTAGTAACCATAGCAAACTATGCCAAACTCACCTAAATTACTTCGGCTACCATAAATCATCACCAACTAACCCTTGCCACAACAAACTAAACCCATTCACTTTTAAATTACAAAAAAATGCTACTAACCATAGCAAACTATGCCAAACTCACCTAAATTACTTCGGCTATCAAAAATCACCCCCAACTATCCCTTACCACAACAAACCAAACCATATCATCTTAAAATTACAAAAAAAGGTGTACAAATCATAACAAACTATGCCAGACTCGCCTAAATTACTTCGGCTACTCTAAATCATCACCAACTAAACCTTACCACAACAAACTAAACCCAATCACTTTTAAATTACAAAAAAATGCTTGTAACCATAGCAAACTATGCCAAACTCACCTAAGTTACTTCGGCTACCATAAATTATCACCAACTAACCCTTAACACAACAAACTAAACCCAATCACTTTTAAATTACAAAAAAATTCTACTAACCATAGCAAACTATGTCAAACTCACCTAAATTACTTCGGCTATCAAAAATCACCCCCAACTACACTTTACAGCAATAAACTAAGCCCAGTCACTTTAAAATTACAAAAAATTGCTAAAAATCATAACAAACTATACCAGAATCATCTAAATTACTTCGGCTACCGTAAATCACGCCCAACTATCCCTTACCACAACAAACCAAACCATATCATCTTAAAATTACAAAAAAAGTGTACAAATCATAACAAACTATGCCAGACTCACCAAAATTACTTCGGCTACTCTAAATCATCACCAACTAACTCTTACCACAACAAACTAAACCCAATCACTTTTAAATTACAAAAAAATGCTAGTAACTATAGCAAACTATGCCAAACTCACCGAAATTACTTCGGCTACCATAAATCATCACCAACTAACCCTTACCACAACAAACTAAACCCAATCACTTTTAAATTACAAAAAAATGCTACTAACCATAGCAAACTATGCCAAACTCACCTAAATTACTTCGGCTATCGAAAATCACCCCCAACTACACTTTACAGCAACAAACTAAGCCCAATCACTTTAATATTTCAAAAAAATGCTAAAAATCATAACAAACTATACCAGAATCACCTAAATTACTTCGGCTACCGTAAATCACCCCCAACTATCCCTTACCACAACAAACCAAACCGTATCATCTTAAAATTACAAAAAAAGTGTACAAATCATAACAAACTATGCCAGACTCACCAAAATTACTTCGGCTACTTTAAATCATCACCAACTAACTCTTACCACAACAAACTAAACCTAATCACTTTTAAATTACAAAAAAATGCTAGTAACCATAGCAAACTATGCCAAACTCACCGAAATTACTTCGGCTACCATAAATCATCACCAACTAACCCTTACCACAACAAACTAAACCCAATCACTTTTAAATTACAAAAAAATGCTACTAACCGTAGCAAACTATGCCAAACTCACCTAAATTACTTCGGCTATCAAAAATCACCACCAACTACACTTTACAGCAATAAACTAAGCCCAATCAATTTAAAATTACAAAAAAATGCTAAAAATCATAACAAATTATACCAGAATCACTTAAATTACTTCGGCTACCGTAAATCACCCCCAACAATCCTTTACCACAACAAACCAAACCATATCATCTTTAAATTACAAAAAAAGGTGTACAAATCATAACAAACTATGCCAGACTCACCTAAATTACTTCGGCTACTCTAAATCATCACCAACTAACCCTTACCACAACAAACTAATCCCAATCACTTTAAAATTACAAAAAAATGCTAGTTACCATAGCAAGCTATGCCAAACTCACCTAAATTACTTCGGCTATCAAAAATCACCCCCAACTAAACTTTACAGCAATAAACTAAATTCAATCACTTTTAAATTACAAAAAAATGCTACTAACCATAGCAAACTATGCCAAACTCACCTAAATTACTTACTAAAAATCTTAACAAACTATACCAGAATCACCTAAATTACTTCAGCTACCGTAAATCACCCCCAACTATCCCTTACCACAACAAACCAAACCATATCATCTTAAAATTACAAAAAAAGGTGTACAAATCATAACAAACTATGCCAGACTCACCTAAATTACTTCGGCTACTCTAAATCATCACCAACTAACCCTTACCACAACAAACTAAACCCAATCACTTTTAAATTACAAAAAAATGCTAGTAACCATAGCAAACTATGCCAAACTCACCTAAATTACTTCGGCTACCATAAATCATCACAAACTAACCCTTACCACAACAAACTAAACCCAATCACATTTAAATTACAAAAAAATGCTACTAACCATAGCAAACTATGCCAAACTCACCTAAATTACTTCGGCTATCAAAAATCACCCCAAACTACATTTACAGCAACAAACTAAGCCCAATCACTTTAAAATTACAAAAAAATGCTAAAAATCATAACAATCTATACCAGAATCACCTAAATTACTTCGGCTACCGTAAATCACCCCCAACTATCCCTTACCACAACAAACCAAACCATATCATCTTAAAATTACAAAAAAAGTTGTACAAATCATAACAAACTATGCTAGACTCACCTAAATTACTTCGGCTACTCTAAATCATCACCAACTAACCCTTACTTCAACAAACTAAACCCAATCACTTTTAAATTACAAAAAAATGCTAGTAACCATAGCAAACTATGCCAAACTCACCTAAATTACTTCGGCTACCATAAATCATCACCAACTAACCCTTGCCACAACAAACTAAACCCATTCACTTTTAAATTACAAAAAAATGCTACTAACCATAGCAAACTATGCCAAACTCACCTAAATTACTTCGGCTATCAAAAATCACCCCCAACTATCCCTTACCACAACAAACCAAACCATATCATCTTAAAATTACAAAAAAAGGTGTACAAATCATAACAAACTATGCCAGACTCGCCTAAATTACTTCGGCTACTCTAAATCATCACCAACTAAACCTTACCACAACAAACTAAACCCAATCACTTTTAAATTACAAAAAAATGCTTGTAACCATAGCAAACTATGCCAAACTCACCTAAGTTACTTCGGCTACCATAAATTATCACCAACTAACCCTTACCACAACAAACTAAACCCAATCACTTTTAAATTACAAAAAAATTCTACTAACCATAGCAAACTATGTCAAACTCACCTAAATTACTTCGGCTATCAAACATCACCACCAACTACACTTTACAGCAATAAACTAAGCCCAGTCACTTTAAAATCACAAAAAATTGCTAAAAATCATAACAAACTATACCAGAATCATCTAAATTACTTCGGCTACCGTAAATCACGCCCAACTATCCCTTACCACAACAAACCAAACCATATTATCTTTAAATTACAAAAAAAGGTGTACAAATCATAATAAACTATCCTAGACTCACCTAAATTACTTCGGCTACTCTATATCATCACCAACTAACCCTTACTACAACAAACTAAACCCAATCACATTTAAATTACAAAAAAATGCTAGTAACCATAGCAAACTATGCCAAACTCACCTAAATTACTTCGGCTACCATAAATCATCACCAACTAACCCTTACCACAACAAACTAAACCCAATCACTTTTAAATTACAAAAAAATGCTACTAACCATAGCAAACTATGCCAAACTCACCTAAATTACTTCGGCTATCGAAAATCACCCCCAACTACACTTTACAGCAACAAACTAAGCCCAATCACTTTAATATTTCAAAAAAATGCTAAAAATCATAACAAACTATACCAGAATCACCTAAATTACTTCGGCTACCGTAAATCACCCCCAACTATCCCTTACCACAACAAACCAAACCGTATCATCTTAAAATTACAAAAAAAGTGTACAAATCATAACAAACTATGCCAGACTCACCAAAATTACTTCGGCTACTCTAAATCATCACCAACTAACTCTTACCACAACAAACTAAACCCAATCACTTTTAAATTACAAAAAAATGCTAGTAACCATAGCAAACTATGCCAAACTCACCGAAATTACTTCGGCTACCATAAATCATCACCAACTAACCCTTACCAAAACAAACTAAACCCAATCACTTTTAAATTACAAAAAAATGCTACTAACCGTAGCAAACTATGCCAAACTCACCTAAATTACTTCGGCTATCAAAAATCACCACCAACTACACTTTACAGCAATAAACTAAGCCCAATCAATTTAAAATTACAAAAAAATGCTAAAAATCATAACAAATTATACCAGAATCACTTAAATTACTTCGGCTACCGTAAATCACCCCCAACAATCCCTTACCACAACAAACCAAACCATATCATCTTTCAATTACAAAAAAAGGTGTACAAATCATAACAAACTATGCCAGACTCACCTAAATTACTTCGGCTACTCTAAATCATCACCAACTAACCCTTACCACAACAAACTAATCCCAATCACTTTAAAATTACAAAAAAATGCTAGTTACCATAGCAAGCTATGCCAAACTCACCTAAATTGCTTCGGCTATCAAAAATCACCCCCAACTAAACTTTACAGCAATAAACTAAATTCAATCACTTTTAAATTACAAAAAAATGCTACTAACCATAGCAAACTATGCCAAACTCACCTAAATTACTTACTAAAAATCTTAACAAACTATACCAGAATCACCTAAATTACTTCAGCTACCGTAAATCACCCCCAACTATCCCTTACCACAACAAACCAAACCATATCATCTTAAAATTACAAAAAAAGGTGTACAAATCATAACAAACTATGCCAGACTCACCTAAATTACTTCGGCTACTCTAAATCATCACCAACTAACCCTTACCACAACAAACTAAACCCAATCACTTTAAAATTACAAAAAAATGCTAGTTACCATAGCAAGCTATGCCAAACTCACCTAAATTACTTCGGCTACCATAAATCATCACCAACTAACCCTTACCACAACAAACTAAACCCAATCACTTTTAAATTACAAAAAAATTCTACTAACCATAGCAAACTATGTCAAACTCACCTAAATTACTTCGGCTATCAAAAATCACCGCCAACTACACTTTACAGCAATAAACTAAGCCCAGTTTCTTTAAAATTACAAAAAATTGCTAAAAATCATAACAAACTATACCAGAATCACCTAAATTACTTCGGCTACCGTAAATCACGCCCAACTATCCCTTACCACAACAAACCAAACCATATCATCTTTAAATTACAAAAAAAGGTGTACAAATCATAATAAACTATGATAGACTCACCTAAATTACTTCGGCTACTCTAAATCATCACCAACTAACCCTTACTACAACAAACTAAACCCAATCACATTTAAATTACAAAAAAATGCTAGTAACCATAGCAAACTATGCCAAACTCACCTAAATTACTTCGGCTATCGAAAATCACCCCCAACTACACTTTACAGCAACAAACTAAGCCCAATCACTTTAATATTTCAAAAAAATGCTAAAAATCATAACAAACTATACCAGAATCACCTAAATTACTTCGGCTACCGTAAATCACCCCCAACTATCCCTTACCACAACAAACCAAACCATATCATCTTAAAATTACAAATAAAGGTGTACAAATCATAACAAACTATGCCAGACTCACCTAAATTACTTCGGCTACTCTAAATCATCACCAACTAACCCTTACCACAACAAACTAAACCCAATCACTTTTAAATTACAAAAAAATGCTAGTAACCATAGCAAACTATGCCAAACTCACCTAAATTACTTCGGCTACCATAAATCATCACCAACTAACCCTTACCACAACAAACTAAACCCAATCACATTTAAATTACAAAAAAATGCTACTAACCATAGCAAACTATGCCAAACTCACCTAAATTACTTCGGCTCTCAAAAATCACCCCCAACTACATTTACAGCAACAAACTAAGCCCAATCACTTTAAAATTACAAAAAAATGCTAAAAATCATAACAAACTATACCAGAATCACCTAAATTACTTCGGCTACCGTAAATCACCCCCAACTATCCCTTACCACAACAAACCAAACCATATCATCTTAAAATTACAAAAAAAGTTGTACAAATCATAACAAACTATGCTAGACTCACCTAAATTACTTCGGCTACACTAAATCATCACCAACTAACCCTTACTTCAACAAACTAAACCCAATCACTTTTAAATTACAAAAAAATGCTAGTAACCATAGCAAACTATGCCAAACTCACCTAAATTACTTCGGCTACCATAAATCATCACCAACTAACCCTTGCCACAACAAACTAAACCCATTCACTTTTAAATTACAAAAAAATGCTACTAACCATAGCAAACTATGCCAAACTCACCTAAATTACTTCGGCTATCAAAAATCACCCCCAACTATCCCTTACCACAACAAACCAAACCATATCATCTTAAAATTACAAAAAAAGGTGTACAAATCATAACAAACTATGCCAGACTCGCCTAAATTACTTCGGCTACTCTAAATCATCACCAACTAAACCTTACCACAACAAACTAAACCCAATCACTTTTAAATTACAAAAAAATGCTTGTAACCATAGCAAACTATGCCAAACTCACCTAAGTTACTTCGGCTACCATAAATTATCACCAACTAACCCTTACCACAACAAACTAAACCCAATCACTTTTAAATTACAAAAAAATTCTACTAACCATAGCAAACTATGTCAAACTCACCTAAATTACTTCGGCTATCAAAAATCACCCCCAACTACACTTTACAGCAATAAACTAAGCCCAGTCACTTTAAAATTACAAAAAATTGCTAAAAATCATAACAAACTATACCAGAATCATCTAAATTACTTCGGCTACCGTAAATCACGCCCAACTATCCCTTACCACAACAAACCAAACCATATCATCTTTAAATTACAAAAAAAGGTGTACAAATCATAATAAACTATCCTAGACTCACCTAAATTACTTCGGCTACTCTAAATCATCACCAACTAACCCTTACTACAACAAACTAAACCCAATCACATTTAAATTACAAAAAAATGCTAGTAATCATAGCAAACTATGCCAAACTCACCTAAATTACTTCGGCTACCATAAATCATCACCAACTAACCCTTACCACAACAAACTAAACCCAATCACTTTTAAATTACAAAAAAATGCTACTAACCATAGCAAACTATGCCAAACTCACCTAAATTACTTCGGCTATCGAAAATCACCCCCAACTACACTTTACAGCAACAAACTAAGCCCAATCACTTTAATATTTCAAAAAAATGCTAAAAATCATAACAAACTATACCAGAATCACCTAAATTAATTCGGCTACCGTAAATCACCCTCAACTATCCCTTACCACAACAAACCAAACCGTATCATCTTAAAATTACAAAAAAAGTGTACAAATCATAACAAACTATGCCAGACTCACCAAAATTACTTTGGCTACTCTAAATCATCACCAGCTAACCCTTACCACAACAAACTAAACCCAATCACTTTTAAATTACAAAAAAATGCTAGTAACCATAGAAAACTATGCCAAATTCACCTAAATTACTTCGGCTACCATAAATCATCACCAACTAACCCTTACCACAACAAACTAAACCCAATCACTTTTAAATTACAAAAAAATGCTACTAACCATAGCAAACTATGCCAGACTCACCTAAATTACTTCGGCTATCAAAAATCACCCCCAACTACACTTTACAGCAACAAACTAAGCCCAATCACTTTAATATTACAAAAAAATGCTAAAAATCATAACAAACTATACCAGAATCACCTAAATTACTTCGGCTACCGTAAATCACCCCCAACTATCCCTTACGACAACAAACCAAACCATATCATCTTAAAATTACAAAAAAAAGTGTACAAATCATACCAAACTCTGCCAGACTCACCTAAATTACTTCGGCTACTCTATATTCATTACCAACTAGCCCTTACCACAACAAACTAAACCCAATCACTTTTAAATTACAAAAAAATGCTAGTAACCATAACAAACTATGCCAAACTCATCTAAATTACTTCGGCTACCATAAATCATTACCAACTAACCCTTACCACAACAAACTAAACCCAATCACTTTTAAATTACAAAAAAATGCTACTAACCATAGCAAACTATGCCAAACTCACCTAAATTATTTCGGCCGTCAAAAATCACACCCAACTACACTTTACAGCAACAAACTAATCCCAATCACTTTAAAATTACAAAAAAATGCTAAAAATCATAACAAACTATACCAGAATCACCTAAATTACTTCGGTTTCCGTAAATCACCCCCAACTATCCCTTACGACAACAAACCAAACCATATCATCTTAAAATTACAAAAAAAAGTGTACAAATCATAACAAACTATGCCAGACACAATTAAATTACTTTGGCTACTCTAAATCATCACCAGCTAACCCTTACCACAACAAACTAAACCCAATCACTTTTAAATTACAAAAAAATGCTAGTAACCATAGCAAACTATGCCAAATTCACCTAAATTACTTCGGCTACCATAAATCATCACCAACTAACCCTTACCACAACAAACTAAACCCAATCACTTTTAAATTACAAAAAAATGCTACTAACCATAGCAAACTATGCCAGACTCACCTAAATTACTTCGGCTATCAAAAATCACCCCCAACTACACTTTACAGCAACAAACTAAGCCCAATCAATTTAATATTACAAAAAAATGCTAAAAATCATAACAAACTATACCAGAATCACCTAAATTACTTCGGCTACCGTAAATCACCCCCAACTATCTCTTACCACAACAAACCAAACCATACCATCTTAAAATTACAAAAAAAGGTGTACAAATCATAACAAACTATGCCAGACTCACCTAAATTACTTCGGCTACTCTAAATCATCACCAGCTAACCCTTACCACAACAAACTAAACCCAATCACTTTTAAATTACAAAAAAATGCTAGTAACCATAGCAAACTATGCCAAATTCACCTAAATTACTTCGGCTACCATAAATCATCACCAACTAACCCTTACCACAACAAACTAAACCCAATCACTTTTAAATTACAAAAAAATGCTACTAACCATAGCAAACTATGCCAGACTCACCTAAATTACTTCGGCTATCAAAAATCACCCCCAACTACACTTTAAAGCAACAAACTAAGCCCAATCAATTTAATATTACAAAAAAATGCTAAAAATCATAACAAACTATACCAGAATCACCTAAATTACTTCGGCTACCGTAAATCACCCCCAACTATCTCTTACCACAACAAACCAAACCATATCATCTTAAAATTACAAAAAAAGGTGTACAAATCATAACAAACTATGCCAGACTCACCTAAATTACTTCGGCTACTCTAAATCATCACCAGCTAACCCTTACCACAACAAACTAAACCCAATCACTTTTAAATTACAAAAAAATGCTAGTAACCATAGCAAACTATGCCAAATTCACCTAAATTACTTCGGCTACCATAAATCATCACCAACTAACCCTTACCACAACAAACTAAACCCAATCACTTTTAAATTACAAAAAAATGCTACTAACCATAGCAAACTATGCCAGCCTCACCTAAATTACTTCGGCTATCAAAAATCACCCCCAACTACACTTTACAGCAACAAACTAAGCCCAATCACTTTAATATTACAAAAAAATGCTAAAAATCATAACAAACTATACCAGAATCACCTAAATTACTTCGGCTACCGTAAATCACCCCCAACTATCCCTTACGACAACAAACCAAACCATATCATCTTAAAATTACAAAAAAAAGTGTACAAATCATACCAAACTCTGCCAGACTCACCTAAATTACTTCGGCTACTCTATATTCATTACCAACTAGCCCTTACCACAACAAACTAAACCCAATCACTTTTAAATTACAAAAAAATGCTAGTAACCATAACAAACTATGCCAAACTCATCTAAATTACTTCGGCTACCATAAATCATTACCAACTAACCCTTACCACAACAAACTAAACCCAATCACTTTTAAATTACAAAAAAATGCTACTAACCATAGCAAACTATGCCAAACTCACCTAAATTACTTCGGCCGTCAAAAATCACACCCAACTACACTTTACAGCAACAAACTAATCCCAATCACTTTAAAATTACAAAAAAATGCTAAAAATCATAACAAACTATACCAGAATCACCTAAATTACTTCGGCTTCCGTAAATCACCCCCAACTATCCCTTACGACAACAAACCAAACCATATCATCTTAAAATTACAAAAAAAAGTGTACAAATCATAACAAACTATGCCAGACACAATTAAATTACTTTGGCTACTCTAAATCATCACCAGCTAACCCTTACCACAACAAACTAAACCCAATCACTTTTAAATTACAAAAAAATGCTAGTAACCATAGCAAACTATGCCAAATTCACCTAAATTACTTCGGCTACCATAAATCATCACCAACTAACCCTTACCACAACAAACTAAACCCAATCACTTTTAAATTACAAAAAAATGCTACTAACCATAGCAAACTATGCCAGACTCACCTAAATTACTTCGGCTATCAAAAATCACCCCCAACTACACTTTACAGCAACAAACTAAGCCCAATCAATTTAATATTACAAAAAAATGCTAAAAATCATAACAAACTATACCAGAATCACCTAAATTACTTCGGCTACCGTAAATCACCCCCAACTATCTCTTACCACAACAAACCAAACCATACCATCTTAAAATTACAAAAAAAGGTGTACAAATCATAACAAACTATGCCAGACTCACCTAAATTACTTCGGCTACTCTAAATCATCACCAGCTAACCCTTACCACAACAAACTAAACCCAATCACTTTTAAATTACAAAAAAATGCTAGTAACCATAGCAAACTATGCCAAATTCACCTAAATTACTTCGGCTACCATAAATCATCACCAACTAACCCTTACCACAACAAACTAAACCCAATCACTTTTAAATTACAAAAAAAAGCTACTAACCATAGCAAACTATGCCAGACTCACCTAAATTACTTCGGCTATCAAAAATCACCCCCAACTACACTTTAAAGCAACAAACTAAGCCCAATCAATTTAATATTACAAAAAAATGCTAAAAATCATAACAAACTATACCAGAATCACCTAAATTACTTCGGCTACCGTAAATCACCCCCAACTATCTCTTACCACAACAAACCAAACCATATCATCTTAAAATTACAAAAAAAGGTGTACAAATCATAACAAACTATGCCAGACTCACCTAAATTACTTCGGCTACTCTAAATCATCACCAGCTAACCCTTACCACAACAAACTAAACCCAATCACTTTTAAATTACAAAAAAATGCTAGTAACCATAGCAAACTATGCCAAATTCACCTAAATTACTTCGGCTACCATAAATCATCACCAACTAACCCTTACCACAACAAACTAAACCCAATCACTTTTAAATTACAAAAAAATGCTACTAACCATAGCAAACTATGCCAGACTCACCTAAATTACTTCGGCTATCAAAAATCACCCCCAACTACACTTTACAGCAACAAACTAAGCCCAATCACTTTAATATTACAAAAAAATGCTAAAAATCATAACAAACTATACCAGAATCACCTAAATTACTTCGGCTACCGTAAATCACCCCCAACTATCCCTTACGACAACAAACCAAACCATATCATCTTAAAATTACAAAAAAAAGTGTACAAATCATACCAAACTCTGCCAGACTCACCTAAATTACTTCGCCTACTCTATATTCATTACCAACTAGCCCTTACCACAACAAACTAAACCCAATCACTTTTAAATTACAAAAAAATGCTAGTAACCATAACAAACTATGCCAAACTCATCTAAATTACTTCGGCTACCATAAATCATTACCAACTAACCCTTACCACAACAAACTAAACCCAATCACTTTTAAATTACAAAAAAATGCTACTAACCATAGCAAACTATGCCAAACTCACCTAAATTACTTCGGCCGTCAAAAATCACACCCAACTACACTTTACAGCAACAAACTAATCCCAATCACTTTAAAATTACAAAAAAATGCTAAAAATCATAACAAACTATACCAGAATCACCTAAATTACTTCGGCTTCCGTAAATCACCCCCAACTATCCCTTACGACAACAAACCAAACCATATCATCTTAAAATTACAAAAAAAAGTGTACAAATCATAACAAACTATGCCAGACTCAATTAAATTACTTTGGCTACTCTAAATCATCACCAGCTAACCCTTACCACAACAAACTAAACCCAATCACTTTTAAATTACAAAAAAATGCTAGTAACCATAGCAAACTATGCCAAATTCACCTAAATTACTTCGGCTACCATAAATCATCACCAACTAACCCTTACCACAACAAACTAAACCCAATCACTTTTAAATTACAAAAAATGCTACTAACCATAGCAAACTATGCCAGACTCACCTAAATTACTTCGGCTATCAAAAATCACCCCCAACTACACTTTACAGCAACAAACTAAGTCCAATCAATTTAATATTACAAAAAAATGCTAAAAATCATAACAAACTATACCAGAATCACCTAAATTACTTCGGCTACGGTAAATCACCCCCAACTATCCCTTACCACAACAAACCAAACCATATCATCTTAAAATTACAAAAAAAAGTGTACAAATCATACCAAACTCTGCCAGACTCACCTAAATTACTTCGGCTACTCTATATTCATCACCAACTAGCCCTTACCACAACATCTAAACCCAATCACTTTTAAATTACAAAAAAATGCTAGTAACCATAACAAACTATGCCAAACTCATCTAAATTACTTCGGCTACCATAAATCATCACCAACTAACCCTTACCACAACAAACTAAACCCAATCACTTTTAAATTACAAAAAAATGCTACTAACCATAGCAAACTATGCTAAACTCACCTAAATTACTTCGGCTATCAAAAATCACCCCCAACAACACTTTACAGCAACAAACTAAGCCCAATCACTTTAAAATTACAAAAAAATGCTAAAAATCATAACAAACTATACCAGAATCACCTAAATTACTTCGGCTACCGTAGATCACCCCCAACTATCACTTACCACAACAAACCAAACCATATCATCTTAAAATTACAAAAAAAAATGTACAAACCATATCAAACTATGCCAGACTCACCTAAATTACTTTGGCTACTCTAAATCATCACCAACTAACCCTTACCACAACAAACTAAACCCAATCACTTTTAAATTACCAAAAAATTCTAGTAACCATAGCAAACTATGCCAAACTCACCTAAATTACTTCGGCTACCATAAATCATCACCAACTAACCATTACCACAACAAACTAAACCCAATCACTTTTAAATTACAAAAAAATGCTAGTAACCATAGCAAACTATGCCAAATTCACCTAAATTACTTCGGCTACCATAAATCATCACCAACTAACCCTTACCACAACAAACTAAACCCAATCACTTTTAAATTACAAAAAAATGCTACTAACCATAGCAAACTATGCCAGACTCACCTAAATTACTTCGGCTATCAAAAATCACCCCCAACTACACTTTACAGCAACAAACTAAGCCCAATCAATTTAATATTACAAAAAAATGCTAAAAATCATAACAAACTATACCAGAATCACCTAAATTACTTCGGCTACCGTAAATCACCCCCAACTATCCCTTACCACAACAAACCAAACCATATCATCTTAAAATTACAAAAAAAAGTGTACAAATCATACCAAACTCTGCCAGACTCACCTAAATTACTTCGGCTACTCTATATTCATCACCAACTAACCCTTACCACAACAAACTAAACCCAATCACTTTTAAATTACAAAAAAATGCTAGTAACCATAACAAACTATGCCAAACTCATCTAAATTACTTCGGCTACAATAAATCATCACCAAGTAACCCTTACCACAACAAACTAAACCCAATCACTTTTAAATTAAAAAAAATGCTACTAACCATAGCAAACTATGCCAAACTCACCTAAATTACTTCGTCTATCAAAAATCACCCCCAACTACACTTTATAGCAACAAACTAAACCCAATCACTTTAAAATTACAAAAAAATGCTAAAAATCATAACAAACTATGCCAGAATCACCTAAATTACTTCGGCTTCCGTAAATCACCCCCAACTATCCCTTACCACAACAAACCAAACCATATCATCTTAAAATTACAAAAAAAGGTGTACAAACCATAACAAACTATGCCAGACTCACCTAAATTACTTCGGCTACTCTAAATCATCACCAACTAACCCTTACCACTACAAACTAAACCCAATCACTTTTAAATTACAAAAAAATGCTAGTAACCATAGCAAACTATGCCAAACTCACCTAAACTACTTCGGCTACCATAAATCATCACCAACTAACCATTACCACAACAAACTAAACCCAATCACTTTTAAATTACAAAAAAATGCTACTTACCATAGCAAACTATGCCAAATTAACCTATATTACTTCGGCTATCAAAAATCGCCCCCAACTAAACTTTACAGCAACAAACTAAGCCCAATCACTTTAAAATTACAAAAAAATGCTAAAAATCATAACAAACTATACCAGAATCACCTAAATTACTTCGGCTACCGTAAATCACCCCCAACTATCCCTTACCACAACAAACCAAACCATATCATCTTAAAATTACAAAAAATGGTGTACAAATCATAACAAACTATGCCAGACTCACCTAAATTACTTCGGCTACTCTAAATCATCACCAACTAACCCTTACCACAACAAACTAAACCCAATCACTTATAAATTACAAAAAAATGCTAGTAACCATAGCAAACTATGCCAAACTCACCTAAATTACTTCGGCTACCATAAATCATCACCAACTAACCCTTACCACAACAAACTAAACCCAATCAGTTTTAAATTACAAAAAATGCTACTAACCATAGCAAACTATGCCAAACTCACCTAAATTACTTCGGCTATCAAAAATCAAACCCAACTATACTTTACAGCAATAAACTAAGCCCAATTACTTTAAAATTACAAAAAAATTATAAAAATCATAACTAACTATACCAGAATCACCTAAATTACTTCGGCTACCGTAAATCACCCCCAACTATCCCTTACCACAACAAACCAAACCATATCATCTTAAAATTACAAAAAAAGGTGTACAAATCATAACAAACTATGCCAGACTCACCTAAATTACTTCGGCTACTCTAAATCATCACCAGCTAACCCTTACCACAACCAACTAAACCCAATCACTTTTAAATTACAAAAAAATGTTAGTAACCATAGCAAACTATGCCAAACTCACCTAAATTACTTCGGCTATCATAAATCATCACCAACTAACCCTTACCACAACAAACTAAACCCAATCACATTTAAATTACAAAAAAATGCTACTAACCATAGCAAACTATGCCAAACTCACCTAAATTACTTCGGCTATCAAAAATCACCCCTAACTACACTTTACAGCAACAAACTAATCCCAATCACTTTAAAATTACAAAAAAATGCTAAAAATCATAACAAACTATTCCAGAATCACCTAAATTACTTCGGCTTCCGTAGATCACCCCCAACTATCCCTTACGACAACAAACCAAACCATATCATCTTAAAATTACAAAAAAAAGTGTACAAATCATAACAAACTATGCCAGACTCAATTAAATTACTTTGGCTACTCTAAATCATCACCAGCTAACCCTTACCATAACAAACTAAACCCAATCACTTTTAAATTACAAAAAAATGCTAGTAACTATAGCAAACTATGCCAAATTCACCTAAATTACTTCGGCTACCATAAATCATCACCAACTAACCCTTACCACAACAAACTAAACCCAATCACTTTTAAATTACAAAAAAATGCTACTAACCATAGCAAACTATGCCAGACTCACCTAAATTACTTCGGCTATCAAAAATCACCCCCAACTACACTTTACAGCAACAAACTAAGCCCAATCACTTTAATATTACAAAAAAATGCTAAAAATCATAACAAACTATACCAGAATCACCTAAATTACTTCGGCTACCGTAAATCACACCCAACTATCCCTTACCACAACAAACCAAACCATATCATCTTAAAATTACAAAAAAAGTGTACAAATCATACCAAACTCTGCCAGACTCACCTAAATTACTTCGGCTACTCTATATTCATCACCAACTAGCCCTTACCACAACAAACTAAACCCAATCACTTTTAAATTACAAAAAAATGCTAGTAACCATAACAAACTATGCCAAACTCATCTAAATTACTTCGGCTACCATAAATCATCACCAACTAACCTTTACCACAACAAACTAAACCCAATCACTTTTAAATTACAAAAAAATGCTACTAACCATAGCAAACTATGCCAAACTCACTTAAATTACTTCGGCTATCAAAAATCACCCCCAACAACACTTTACAGCAACAAACTAAGCCCAATCGCTTTAAAATTACAAAAAAATGCTAAAAATCGTAACAAACTATACCACAATCACCTAAATTACTTCGGCTACCGTAAATCATCCCCAACTATCCCTTACCACAACAAACCAAACCATATCATCTTAAAATTACAAAAAAAAGGTGTACAAATCATAACAAACTATGCCAGACTCACCTAAATTACTTCGGCTACTCTAAATCATCACCAGCTAATCCTTACCACAACAAACTAAACCCAATCACTTTTAAATTACAAAAAAATGCTAGTAACCATAGCAAAATATGCCAAACTCACCTAAATTACTTCGGCTACTTTAAATCATCACCAACTAACCCTTACCACAACAAACTAAACCCAATCAGTTTTAAATTACAAAAAAATGCTACTAACCATAGCAAACTATGCCAAACTCACCTAAATTACTTCGTCTATAAAAAATCACCCCCAACTACATTTTATAGCAACAAACTAAGCCCAATCACTTTAAAATTACAAAAAAATGCTAAAAATCATAACAAACTATGCCAGAATTAAATTACTTTGGCTACTCTAAATCATCACCAGCTAACCCTTACCACAACAAACTAAACCCAATCACTTTTAAATTACAAAAAAATGCTAGTAACCATAGCAAACTATGCCAAATTCACCTAAATTACTTCGGCTACCATAAATCATCACCAACTAACCCTTACCACAACAAACTAAACCCAATCACTTTTAAATTACAAAAAAATGCTACTAACCATAGCAAACTATGCCAAACTCACCTAAATTACTTCGGCTATCAAAAATCACCCCCAACTACACTTTACAGCAACAAACTAAGTCCAATCAATTTAATATTACAAAAAAATGCTAAAAATCATAACAAACTATACCAGAATCACCTAAATTACTTCGGCTACGGTAAATCACCCCCAACTATCCCTTACCACAACAAACCAAACCATATCATCTTAAAATTACAAAAAAAAGTGTACAAATCATACCAAACTCTGCCAGACTCACCTAAATTACTTCGGCTACTCTATATTCATCACCAACTAGCCCTTACCACAACATCTAAACCCAATCACTTTTAAATTACAAAAAAATGCTAGTAACCATAACAAACTATGCCAAACTCATCTAAATTACTTCGGCTACCATAAATCATCACCAACTAACCCTTACCACAACAAACTAAACCCAATCACTTTTAAATTACAAAAAAATGCTACTAACCATAGCAAACTATGCTAAACTCACCTAAATTACTTCGGCTATCAAAAATCACCCCCAACAACACTTTACAGCAACAAACTAAGCCCAATCACTTTAAAATTACAAAAAAATGCTAAAAATCATAACAAACTATACCAGAATCACCTAAATTACTTCGGCTACCGTAGATCACCCCCAACTATCACTTACCACAACAAACCAAACCATATCATCTTAAAATTACAAAAAAAAATGTACAAACCATATCAAACTATGCCAGACTCACCTAAATTACTTTGGCTACTCTAAATCATCACCAACTAACCCTTACCACAACAAACTAAACCCAATCACTTTTAAATTACAAAAAAATGCTAGTAACCATAGCAAACTATGCCAAACTCACCTAAATTACTTCGGCTACCATAAATGATCACCAACTAACCATTACCACAACAAACTAAACCCAATCACTTTTAAATTACAAAAAAATGCTAGTAACCATAGCAAACTATGCCAAATTCACCTAAATTACTTCGGCTACCATAAATCATCACCAACTAACCCTTACCACAACAAACTAAACCCAATCACTTTTAAATTACAAAAAAATGCTACTAACCATAGCAAACTATGCCAGACTCACCTAAATTACTTCGGCTATCAAAAATCACCCCCAACTACACTTTACAGCAACAAACTAAGCCCAATCAATTTAATATTACAAAAAAATGCTAAAAATCATAACAAACTATACCAGAATCACCTAAATTACTTCGGCTACCGTAAATCACCCCCAACTATCCCTTACCACAACAAACCAAACCATATCATCTTAAAATTACAAAAAAAAGTGTACAAATCATACCAAACTCTGCCAGACTCACCTAAATTACTTCGGCTACTCTATATTCATCACCAACTAACCCTTACCACAACAAACTAAACCCAATCACTTTTAAATTACAAAAAAATGCTAGTAACCATAACAAACTATGCCAAACTCATCTAAATTACTTCGGCTACAATAAATCATCACCAAGTAACCCTTACCACAACAAACTAAACCCAATCACTTTTAAATTAAAAAAAATGCTACTAACCATAGCAAACTATGCCAAACTCACCTAAATTACTTCGTCTATCAAAAATCACCCCCAACTACACTTTATAGCAACAAACTAAACCCAATCACTTTAAAATTACAAAAAAATGCTAAAAATCATAACAAACTATGCCAGAATCACCTAAATTACTTCGGCTTCCGTAAATCACCCCCAACTATCCCTTACCACAACAAACCAAACCATATCATCTTAAAATTACAAAAAAAGGTGTACAAACCATAACAAACTATGCCAGACTCACCTAAATTACTTCGGCTACTCTAAATCATCACCAACTAACCCTTACCACTACAAACTAAACCCAATCACTTTTAAATTACAAAAAAATGCTAGTAACCATAGCAAACTATGCCAAACTCACCTAAACTACTTCGGCTACCATAAATCATCACCAACTAACCATTACCACAACAAACTAAACCCAATCACTTTTAAATTACAAAAAAATGCTACTTACCATAGCAAACTATGCCAAATTAACCTATATTACTTCGGCTATCAAAAATCGCCCCCAACTAAACTTTACAGCAACAAACTAAGCCCAATCACTTTACAATTACAAAAAAATGCTAAAAATCATAACAAACTATACCAGAATCACCTAAATTACTTCGGCTACCGTAAATCACCCCCAACTATCCCTTACCACAACAAACCAAACCATATCATCTTAAAATTACAAAAAATGGTGTACAAATCATAACAAACTATGCCAGACTCACCTAAATTACTTCGGCTACTCTAAATCATCACCAACTAACCCTTACCACAACAAACTGAACCCAATCACTTATAAATTACAAAAAAATGCTAGTAACCATAGCAAACTATGCCAAACTCACCTAAATTACTTCGGCTACCATAAATCATCACCAACTAACCCTTACCACAACAAACTAAACCCAATCAGTTTTAAATTACAAAAAATGCTACTAACCATAGCAAACTATGCCAAACTCACCTAAATTACTTCGGCTATCAAAAATCAAACCCAACTATAATTTACAGCAATAAACTAAGCCCAATTACTTTAAAATTACAAAAAAATTATAAAAATCATAACTAACTATACCAGAATCACCTAAATTACTTCGGCTACCGTAAATCACCCCCAACTATCCCTTACCACAACAAACCAAACCATATCATCTTAAAATTACAAAAAAAGGTGTACAAATCATAACAAACTATGCCAGACTCACCTAAATTACTTCGGCTACTCTAAATCATCACCAGCTAACCCTTACCACAACCAACTAAACCCAATCACTTTTAAATTACAAAAAAATGTTAGTAACCATAGCAAACTATGCCAAACTCACCTAAATTACTTCGGCTATCATAAATCATCACCAACTAACCCTTACCACAACAAACTAAACCCAATCACATTTAAATTACAAAAAAATGCTACTAACCATAGCAAACTATGCCAAACTCACCTAAATTACTTCGGCTATCAAAAATCACCCCTAACTACACTTTACAGCAACAAACTAATCCCAATCACTTTAAAATTACAAAAAAATGCTAAAAATCATAACAAACTATTCCAGAATCACCTAAATTACTTCGGCTTCCGTAGATCACCCCCAACTATCCCTTACGACAACAAACCAAACCATATCATCTTAAAATTACAAAAAAAAAGTGTACAAATCATAACAAACTATGCCAGACTCAATTAAATTACTTTGGCTACTCTAAATCATCACCAGCTAACCCTTACCATAACAAACTAAACCCAATCACTTTTAAATTACAAAAAAATGCTAGTAACTATAGCAAACTATGCCAAATTCACCTAAATTACTTCGGCTACCATAAATCATCACCAACTAACCCTTACCACAACAAACTAAACCCAATCACTTTTAAATTACAAAAAAATGCTACTAACCATAGCAAACTATGCCAGACTCACCTAAATTACTTCGGCTATCAAAAATCACCCCCAACTACACTTTACAGCAACAAACTAAGCCCAATCACTTTAATATTACAAAAAAATGCTAAAAATCATAACAAACTATACCAGAATCACCTAAATTACTTCGGCTACCGTAAATCACACCCAACTATCCCTTACCACAACAAACCAAACCATATCATCTTAAAATTACAAAAAAAGTGTACAAATCATACCAAACTCTGCCAGACTCACCTAAATTACTTCGGCTACTCTATATTCATCACCAACTAGCCCTTACCACAACAAACTAAACCCAATCACTTTTAAATTACAAAAAAATGCTAGTAACCATAACAAACTATGCCAAACTCATCTAAATTACTTCGGCTACCATAAATCATCACCAACTAACCTTTACCACAACAAACTAAACCCAATCACTTTTAAATTACAAAAAACTGCTACTAACCATAGCAAACTATGCCAAACTCACTTAAATTACTTCGGCTATCAAAAATCACCCCCAACAACACTTTACAGCAACAAACTAAGCCCAATCGCTTTAAAATTACAAAAAAATGCTAAAAATCATAACAAACTATACCACAATCACCTAAATTACTTCGGCTACCGTAAATCATCCCCAACTATCCCTTACCACAACAAACCAAACCATATCATCTTAAAATTACAAAAAAAGGTGTACAAATCATAACAAACTATGCCAGACTCACCTAAATTACTTCGGCTACTCTAAATCATCACCAGCTAATCCTTACCACAACAAACTAAACCCAATCACTTTTAAATTACAAAAAAATGCTAGTAACCATAGCAAAATATGCCAAACTCACCTAAATTACTTCGGCTACTTTAAATCATCACCAACTAACCCTTACCACAACAAACTAAACCCAATCAGTTTTAAATTACAAAAAAATGCTACTAACCATAGCAAACTATGCCAAACTCACCTAAATTACTTCGTCTATAAAAAATCACCCCCAACTACATTTTATAGCAACAAACTAAGCCCAATCACTTTAAAATTACAAAAAAATGCTAAAAATCATAACAAACTATGCCAGAATTAAATTACTTTGGCTACTCTAAATCATCACCAGCTAACCCTTACCACAACAAACTAAACCCAATCACTTTTAAATTACAAAAAAATGCTAGTAACCATAGCAAACTATGCCAAATTCACCTAAATTACTTCGGCTACCATAAATCATCACCAACTAACCCTTACCACAACAAACTAAACCCAATCACTTTTAAATTACAAAAAAATGCTACTAACCATAGCAAACTATGCCAGACTCACCTAAATTACTTCGGCTATCAAAAATCACCCCCAACTACACTTTACAGCAACAAACTAAGCCCAATCACTTTAATATTACAAAAAAATGCTAAAAATCATAACAAACTATACCAGAATCACCTAAATTACTTCGGCTACCGTAAATCACCCCCAACTATCCCTTACCACAACAAACCAAACCATATCATCTTAAAATTACAAAAAAAAGTGTACAAATCATACCAAACTCTGCCAGACTCACCTAAATTACTTCGGCTACTCTATATTCATCACCAACTAGCCCTTACCACAACAAACTAAACCCAATCACTTTTAAATTACAAAAAAATGCTAGTAACCATAACAAACTATGCCAAACTCATCTAAATTACTTCGGCTACCATAAATCATCACCAACTAACCCTTACCACAACAAACTAAACCCAATCACTTTTAAATTACAAAAAAATGCTACTAACCATAGCAAACTATGCCAAACTCACCTAAATTACTTCGGCTATCAAAAATCACCCCCAACAACACTTTACAGCAACAAACTAAGCCCAATCACTTTAAAATTACAAAAAAATGCTAAAAATCATAACAAACTATACCAGAATCACCTAAATTACTTCGGCTACTCTAAATCATCACCAACTAACCCTTACCAGAACAAACTATACCCAATCATTTTAAATTACAAAAAAATGCTAGTAACTATAGCAAACTATGCCAAACTCACCTAAATTACTTCGGCTACCATAAATCATCACGAACTAACCCTTACCACAACAAACTAAACCCAATTATTTTTAAATTACAAAAAAATGCTACTAACCATAACAAACTATGCCAAACTCACCTAAATTATTTCGGCTATCAAAAATCACACCCAGCTACACTTTACAGCAATAAACTAAGCCCAACCACTTTAAAATTACAAAAAAATGATAAAAATCATAACAAACTATACCAGAATCACCTAAATTACTTCGGCTACCGTAAATCACCCCGAACTATCCCTTACCACAACAAACCAAACCATATCATCTTAAAATTACAAAAAAAGGTGTACAAATCATAACAAACTATGCCAGAATCACCTAAATTACTTCGGCTACTCTAAATCATCACCAACTAACCCTTACCACAACAAACTAAACCCAATCACTTTTAAATTACAAAAAAATGCTAGTAACCATAGCAAACTATGCCAAACTCACCTAATTACTTCGGCTATCAAAAATCACCGCCAACTACACTTTACAGCAACAAACTAAGCCCAATCACTTTAAAATTACAAAAAAATGCTAAAAATCATAACAAACTATACCAGAATCACCTAAATTACTTCGGCTACCGTAAATCACCCCCAACTATCCCTTACCACAACAAACCAAACCATATCATCTTAAAATTACAAAAAAAGGTGTACAAATCATAACAAACTATGCCAGACTCACCTAAATTACTTCGGCTACTCTAAATCATCACCAACTAAACCTTACCACAACAAACTAAACCCAATCACTTTTAAATTACAAAAAAATGCTACTAACCATAGCAAACTATGCCAAACTCACCTAAATTACTTCGGCTATCAAAAATCACCCCCAACTACACTTTACAGCAACAAACTAAGCCCAATCACTTTAAAATTAAAAAAAAATGCTAAAAATCATAACAAACTATACCAGAATCACCTAAATTACTTCGGCTGCCGTAAATCACCCCCAACTATCCCTTACCACAACAAACCAAACCATATCATCTTAAAATTACAAAAAAGGTGTACAAATCATAACAAACTATGCCAGACTCACCTAAATTACTTCGGCTAATCTAAATCATCACCAACTAACCCTTACCACAACAAACTAAACCCAATCACTTTTAAATTACAAAAAAATGCTAGTAACCATAGCAAACTATGCCAAACTAACCTAAATTACTTCGGCTACCATAAATCATCACCAACTAACCCTTACCACAACAAACTAAACCCAATCACTTTTAAATTACAAAAAAATGCTACTAACCATGGCAAACTATGCCAAACTCACCTAAATTACTTCGGCTAGCAAAAATCACCCCAACTACACTTTACAGCAACGAACTAAGCCCAATCACTTTAAAATTATAAAAAAAATGCTAAAAATCATTACAAACTATACCAGAATCACCTAAATTACTTCGGCTACCGTAAATCACCCCCAACTATCCCTTACCACAACAAACCAAACCATATCATCTTAAAATTACAAAAAAAGGTGTACAAATCATAACAAACTATGCCAGACTCACCTAAATTACTTCGGCTACTCTAAATCATCACCAACTAACCCTTACCACAACAAACTAAACCCAATCACTTTTACATTACAAAAAAATGCTAGTAACCATAGCAAACTATGCCAAACTCACCTAAATTACTTCGGCTACCATAAATCATCACCAACTAACCCTTACCACAACAAACTAAAACCAATAATTTTTAAATTACAAAAAAATGCTACTAACCATAGCAAACTATGCCAAACTAAACTAAATTACTTCGGCTATCAAAAATCGCCCCCAACTACACTTTACAGCAACAAACTAAGCCAAATCACTTTAAAATTACAAAAAAATGCTAAAAATCATAACGAACTATACCAGAATCACCTAAATTACTTCGGCTACCGTAAATCACCCCCAACTATCCCTTACCACAACAAACCAAACCATATCATCTTAAAATTACAAAAAAAGGTGTACAAATCATAACAAACTATGCCAGACTTACCTAAATTACTTCGGCTACTCTAAATCATCACCAACTAACCCTTACCACAAAACTATACCCAATCGTTTTAAATTACAAAAAAATGCTAGTAACCATAGCAAACTATGCCAAACTCACCTAAATTACTTCGGCTACCATAAATCATCACCAACTAACCCTTACCACAACAAACTAAACCCAATCACTTTTAAATTACAAAAAAATGCTACTAACCATAGCAAACTATGCCAAACTCACCTAAATTACTTCGGCTATCAAAAATCACCCCCAACTACACTTTACAGCTACAAACTAATCCCAATCACTTTAAAGTTACAAAAAAATGCTAAAAATCATAACAAACTATACCAGATTCACCTAAATTACTTCGGCTTCCGTAAATCACCCCCAACTATCCCTTACGACAACAAACCAAACCATAACATCTTAAAATTACAAAAAAAAGTGTACAAATCATAACAAACTATGCCAGACTCAATTAAATTACTTTGGCTACTCTAAATCATCACCAGCTAACCCTTACCACAACAAACTAAACCCAATCACTTTTAAATTACAAAAAAATGCTAGTAACCATAGCACACTATGCCAAATTCACCTAAATTACTTCGGCTACCATAAATCATCACCAACTAACCCTTACCACAACAAACTAAACCCAATCACTTTTAAATTACAAAAAAATGCTACTAACCATAGCAAACTATGCCAGACTCACCTAAATTACTTCGGCTATCAAAAATCACCCTCAACTACACTTTACAGCAACAAACTAAGCCCAATCACTTTAATATTACAAAAAAATGCTAAAAATCATAACAAACTATACCAGAATCACCTAAATTACTTCGGCTACCGTAAATCACCCCCAACTATCCCTTACCACAACAAACCAAACCATATCATCTTAAAATTACAAAAAAAGGTGTACAAATCATAACAAACTCTGCCAGACTCACCTAAATTACTTCGGCTACTCTATATTCATCACCAACTAACCCTTACCACAACAAACTAAACCCAATCACTTTTAAATTACAAAAAAATGCTAGTAACCATAACAAACTATGCCAAACTCACCTAAATTACTTCGGCTACCATAAATCATCACCAACTAACCCTTACCACAACAAACTAAACCCAATCACTTTTAAATTACAAAAAAATGCTACTAACCATAGCAAACTATGCCAAACTCACCTAAATTACTTCGGCTATCAAAAATCAACCCCAACTACACTTTACAGCAACGAACTAAGCCCAATCACTTTAAAATTACAAAAAAATGCTAAAAATCATAACAAACTATACCAGAATCACCTAAATTACTTCGGCTACCGTAAATCACCCCGACTATCCCTTACCACAACAAACCAAACCATATCATCTTAAAATTACAAAAAAAGGTGTACAAATCATAACAAACTATGCCAGACTCACCTAAATTACTTCGGCTACTCTAAATCATCACCAACTAACCCTTACCACAACAAACTATACCCAATCATTTTAAATTACAAAAAAATGCTAGTAACCATAGCAAACTATGCCAAACTCACCTAAATTACTTCGGCTACCATAAGTCATCACCAACTAACCCTTACCACAACAAACTAAACCCAATCAATTTTAAATTACAAAAAAATGCTACTAACCATAGCAAACTATGCCAAACTCAAATAAATTATTTCGGCTATCAAAAATCACACCCAGCTACACTTTACAGCAATAAACTAAGCCCAATCACTTTAAAATTACAAAAAAATGATAAAAATCATAACAGACTATACCAGAATCACCTAAATTACTTCGGCTACCGTAAATCACCCCCAACTATCCCTTACCACAACAAACCAAACCATATCATCTTAAAATTACAAAAAAAGGTGTACAAATCATAACAAACTATGCCAGACTCACCTAAATTACTTCGGCTACTCTAAATCATCACCAACTGACCCTTACCACAACAAATTAAACCCAATCACTTTTAAATTACAAAAATATGCTAGTAACCATAGCAAACTATGCCAAACTCACCTAAATTACTTTGGCTACCATAAATCATCACCAACTAACCCTTACCACAACAAACTAAACCCAATCACTTTTAAATTACAAAAAAATGCTACTAACCATAGCGAACTATGCCAAACTCACCTAATTACTTCGGCTATCAAAAATCACCCCCAACTACACTTTACAGCAACAAACTAAGCCCAATCACTTTAAAATTACAAAAAAATGTTAAAAATCATAACAAACTATACCAGAATCACCTAAATTACTTCGGCTACCGTAAATCACCCCCAACTATCCCTTACCACAACAAACCAAACCATATCATCTTAAAATTACAAAAAAAGGTGTACAAATCATAACAAACTATGCCAGACTCACCAAAATTACTTCGGCTACTCTAAATCATCACCAACTAACCCTTACCACAACAAACTAAACCCAATCACTTTTAAATTACAAAAAAATGCTAGTAACCATAGCAAACTATGCCAAACACACCTAAATTACTTCGGCTATTATAAATCATCACCAACTAACCCTTACCACAACAAACTAAACCCAATCATTTTTAAATTACAAAAAAATGCTACTAACCATAGCAAACTATGCCAAACTCACCTAAATTACTTTGGCTACCATAAATCATCACCAACTAACCCTTACCACATCAAACTAAACCCAATCACTTTTAAATTACAAAAAAATGCTACTAACCATAGCGAACTATGCCAAACTCACCTAATTACTTCGGCTATCAAAAATCACCCCCAACTACACTTTACAGCAACAAACTAAGCCCAATCGCTTTAAAATTACAAAAAAATGTTAAAAATCATAACAAACTATACCAGAATCACCTAAATTACTTCGGCTACCGTAAATCACCCCCAACTATACCGTACCACAACAAACCAAACCATATCATCTTAAAATTTAAAAAAAAGGTGTACAAATCATAACAAACTATGCCAGACTCACCTAAATTACTTCGGCTACTCTAAATCATCATCAACTAACCCTTACCACAACAAACTAAACCCAATCACTTTTAAATTACAAAAAAATGCTAGTAACCATAGCAAACTATGCCAAACTCACCTAAATTACTTCGGCAACAATAAATCATCACCAACTAACCCTTACCACAACAAACTAAACCCAATCATTTTAAATTACAAAAAAATGCCAGTAACCATAGCAAACTATGCCAAACTCACCTAAATTACTTCGGCTACCATAAATCATCACCAACTAACCCTTACCACAACAAACTAAACCCAATCACTTTTAAATTACAAAAAAATGCTACTAACCATAGCAAACTATGCCAAACTCACCTAAATTACTTCGGCTATCAAAAATCACCCCCAACTACACTTTACAGCAACAAACTAATCCCAATCACTTTAAAATTACAAAAAAATGCTAAAAATCATAACAAACTATACCAGATTCACCTAAATTACTTCGGCTTCCGTAAATCACCCCCAACTATCCCTTACGACAACAAACCAAACCATATCATCTTAAAATTACAAAAAAAAGTGTACAAATCATAACAAACTATGCCAGACTTAATTAAATTACTTTGGCTACTCTAAATCATCACCAGCTAACCCATACCACAACAAACTAAACCCAATCACTTTTAAATTACAAAAAAATGCTAGTAACCATAGCAAACTATGCCAAATTCACCTAAATTACTTCGGCTACTATAAATCATCACCAACTAACCCTTACCACAACAAACTAAACCCAATCACTTTTAAATTACAAAAAAATGCTACTAACCATAGCAAACTATGCCAGACTCACCTAAATTACTTCGGCTATCAAAAATCACCCTCAACTACACTTTACAGCAACAAACTAAGCCCAATCACTTTAATATTACAAAAAAATGCTAAAAATCATAACAAACTATACCAGAATCACCTAAATTACTTCGGCTACCGTAAATCTAACCCAACTATCCCTTATCACAACAAACCAAACCATATCATCTTAAAATTACAAACAAAGGTGTACAAATCATAACAAACTCTGCCAGACTCACCTAAATTACTTCGGCTACTCTATATTCATCACCAACTAACCCTTACCACAACAAACTAAACCCAATCAATTTTAAATTACAAAAAAATGCTAGTAACTATAACAAACTATGCCAAACTCACCTAATTACTTCGGCTATCAAAAATCACCCCCAACTACACTTTACAGCAACAAACTAAGCCCAATCACTTTAAAATTACAAAGATATGTTAAAAATCATAACAAACTAAACCAGAATCACCTAAATTACTTCGGCTACCGTAAATCACCCCCAACTATCCCGTACCACAACAAACCAAACCATATCATCTTAAAATTACAAAAAAAGGTGTACAAATCATAACAAACCATGCCAGACTCACCTAAATTACTTCGGCTACTCTAAATCATCACCAACTAACCCTTACCACAACAAACTAAACCCAATCACTTTTAAATTACAAAAAAATGCTAGTAACCATAGCAAACTATGCCAAATTCACCTAAATTACTTCGGCAACAATAAATCATCACCAACTAACCCTTACCACAACAAACTAAACCCAATCAATTTTAAATTACAGAAAAATGCTACTAACCATAGCAAGCTAGGCCAAACTCACCTAAATTACTTCGGCTATCAAAAATTGCCCCCAACTACACTTTACAGCAACAAACTAAGCCCTATCACTTTAAAATTACAAAAAAATGCTAAAAATCATAACAAACTATACCAGAATCACCTAAATTATTTCGGCTACCGTAAATCACCCCCAACTATCCCTTACCACAACAAACCAAACCATATCATCTTTAAATTACAAAAAAAGGTGTACAAATCATAACAAACTATGCCAGACTCACCTAAATTACTTCGGCTACTCTAAATCATCACCAACTAACCCTTACCACAACAAACTAAACCCAATCACTTTTAAATTACAAAAAAATGCTACTAACCATAGCAAACTATGTCAAACTCACCTAAATTACTTCGGCTATCAAAAATCACCCCCAACTACACTTTACAGCAACAAACTAAGCCCAATCACTTTAAAATTACAAAAAAATGTTAAAAATCATAACAAACTATACCAGAATCACCTAAATTACTTCGGCTACCGTAAATCACCCCCAACTATCCCTTACCAAAACAAACCAAACCATATCATCTTAAAATTACAAAAAAAGGTGTACAAATCATAACAAACTATGCCAGACTCACCTAAATTACTTCGGCTACTCTAAATCATCACCAACTAACCCTTACCACAACAAACTAAACCCAATCACTTTTAAATTACAAAAAAATGCTACTAACCATAGCAAACTATGCCAAACTCACCTAAATTGTTTCGGCTATCAAAAATCACACCCAGCTACACTTTACAGCAATAAACTAAGCCCAATCACTTTAAAATTACAAAAAAATTATAAAAATCATAACAAACTATACCAGAATCACCTAAATTACTTCGGCTACCGTAAATCACCCCCAACTATCCCTTACCACAACAAACCAAACCATATCATCTTAAAATTACAAAAAAAGGTGTACAAATCATAACAAACTATGCCAGACTCACCTAAATTACTTCGGCTACTCTAAATCATCACCAACTAACCCTTACCACAACAAACTATACCCAATCATTTTAAATTACAAAAAAATGCCAGTAACCATAGCAAACTATGCCAAACTCACCTAAATTACTTCGGCTACCATAAATCATCACCAACTAACCCTTACCACAACAAACTAAACCCAATCACTTTTAAATTACAAAAAAATGCTACTAACCATAGCAAACTATGCCAAACTCACCTAAATTACTTCGGCTATCAAAAATCACCCCCAACTACACTTTACAGCAACAAACTAATCCCAATCACTTTAAAATTACAAAAAAATGCTAAAAATCATAACAAACTATACCAGATTCACCTAAATTACTTCGGCTTCCGTAAATCACCCCCAACTATCCCTTACGACAACAAACCAAACCATATCATCTTAAAATTACAAAAAAAAGTGTACAAATCATAACAAACTATGCCAGACTTAATTAAATTACTTTGGCTAGTCTAAATCATCACCAGCTAACCCATACCACAACAAACTAAACCCAATCACTTTTAAATTACAAAAAAATGCTAGTAATTATAGCAAACTATGCCAAATTCACCTAAATTACTTCGGCTACTATAAATCATCACCAACTAACCCTTACCACAACAAACTAAACCCAATCACTTTTAAATTACAAAAAAATGCTACTAACCATAGCAAACTATGCCAGACTCACCTAAATTACTTCGGCTATCAAAAATCACCCTCAACTACACTTTACAGCAACAAACTAAGCCCAATCAATTTAATATTACAAAAAAATGCTAAAAATCATAACAAACTATACCAGAATCACCTAAATTACTTCGGCTACCGTAAATCACCCCCAACTATCCCTTACCACAACAAACCAAACCATATCATCTTAAAATTACAAAAAAAGGTGTACAAATCATAACAAACTCTGCCAGACTCACCTAAATTACTTCGGCTACTCTATATTCATCACCAACTAACCCTTACCACAACAAACTAAACCCAATCACTTTTAAATTACAAAAAAATGCTAGTAACTATAACAAACTATGCCAAACTCACCTAAATTACGTCGGCTACCATAAATCATCACCAACTAACCCTTACCACAACAAACTAAACCCAATCACTTTTAAATTACAAAAAAATGCTACTAACCATAGCAAACTATGCCAAACTCACCTAAATTACTTCGGCTATCAAAAATCACCCCAACTACACTTTACAGCAACAAACTAATTCCAATCACTTTAAAATTACAAAAAAATGCTAAAAATCATAACAAACTATACCAGAATCACCTAAATTACTTCGGCTACCGTAAATCACCCCGACTATCCCTTACCACAACAAACCAAACCATATCATCTTAAAATTACAAAAAAAGGTGTACAAATCATAACAAACTATGCCAGACACACCTAAATTACTTCGGCTACTCTAAATCATCACCAACTAACCCTTACCACAACAAACTATACCCAATCATTTTAAATTACAAAAAAATGCTAGTAACCATAGCAAACTATGCCAAACTCACCTAAATTACTTCGGCTACCATAAATCATCACCAACTAACCCTTACCACAACAAACTAAACCCAATCATTTTTAAATTACAAAAAAATGCTACTAACCATAGCAAACTATGCCAAACTCACCTAAATTATTTCGGCTATCAAAAATCACACCCAGCTACACTTTACAGCAATAAACTAAGCCCAATCACTTTAAAATTACAAAAAAAATGATAAAAATCATAACAGACTATACCAGAATCACCTAAATTACTTCGGCTACCGTAAATCACCCCCAACTATCCCTTACCACAACAAACCAAACCATATCATCTTAAAATTACAAAAAAAGGTGTACAAATCATAACAAACTATGCCAGACTCACCTAAATTACTTCGGCTACTCTAAATCATCACCAACTAACCCTTACCACAACAAACTAAACCCAATCACTTTTAAATTACAAAAAAATGCTAGTAACCATAGCAAACTATGCCAAACTCACCTAAATTACTTTGGCTACCATAAATCACCCCCAACTATCCCTTAACACAACAAACCAAACCATATCATCTTAAAATTACAAAAAAAGGTGTACAAATCATAACAAACTATGCCAGACTCACCTAAATTACTTCGGCTACTCTAAATCATCACCAACTAACCCTTACCACAACAAACTAAACCCAATCACTTTTAAATTACAAAAAAATGCTAGTAACCATAGCAAACTATTCCAAACTCACCTAAATTACTTCGACTACCATAAATCATCACCAACTAACCCTTACCACAACAAACTAAACGCAATCACTTTTAAATTACAAAAAAATGCTACTAACCATAGCAAACTATGCCAAACTCACCTAAATTACTTCGGCTATCAAAAATCACCCCCAACTACACTTTACAGCTACAAACTAAGCCCAATCACTTTAAAATTACAAAAAAATGTTAAAAATCATAACAAACTATACCAGAATCACCTAAATTACTTCGGCTACCGTAAATCACCCCCAACTATCCCTTACCACAACAAACCAAACCATATCATCTTAAAATTACAAAAAAAGGTGTACAAATCATAACAAACTATGCCAGACTCACCTAAATTACTTCGGCTACTCTAAATCTTCACCAACTAACCCTTACCACAACAAACTAAACCCAATCACTTTTAAATTACAAAAAAATGCTACTAACCATGGCAAACTATGCCAAACTCACCTAAATTACTTCGGCTATCAAAAATCACCCCCAACTACACTTTACAGCAACGAACTAAGCCCAATCACTTTAAAATTACAAAAAAATTGCTAAAAATCATTACAAACTATACCAGAATCACCTAAATTACTTCGGCTACCGTAAATCACCCCCAACTATCCCTTACCACAACAAACCAAACCAAATCATCTTAAAATTACAAAAAAAGGTGTACAAATCATAACAAACTATGCCAGACTCACCTAAATTACTTCGACTACTCTAAATCATCACCAACTCACCCTTACCACAACAAACTAAACCCAATCACTTTTACATTAACAAAATATGCTAGTAACCATAGCAAACTATGCCAAACTCACCTAAATTACTTCGGCTACCATAAATCATCACCAACTAACCCTTACCACAACAAACTAAACCCAATCATTTTTAAATTACAAAAAAATGCTACTAACCATAGCAAACTATGCCAAATTAAACTAAATTACTTTGGCTATCAAAAATCGCCCCCAACTACACTTTACAGCAACAAACTAAGCCCAATCACTTTAAAATTACAAAAAAATGCTAAAAATCATAACGAACTATACCAAAATCACCTAAATTACATCGGCTACCGTAAATCACCCCCAACTATCCCTTACCACAACAAACCAAACCATATCATCTTAAAATTACAATAAAAGGTGTACAAATCATAACAAACTATGCCAGACTCACCTAAATTACTTCGGCTACTCTAAATCATCACCAACTAACCCTTACCACAACAAACTAAACCCAATCATTTTTAAATTACAAAAAAATGCTAGTAATCATAGCAAACTATGCCAAACTCACCTAAATTACTTCGGCTACCATAAATCATCACCAACTAACCCTTACCACAACAAACTAAACCCAATCACTTTTAAATTACAAAAAAATGCTACTAACCATAGCAAACTATGCCAAACTCAACTAAAATACTTCGGCTATCAAAAATCACCCCCAACTACACTTTACAGCAACAAACTAAGCCCAATCACTTTAAAATTACAAAAAAATGTTAAAAATCATAACAAACTATACCAGAATCACCTAAATTTCTTCGGCTACCGTAAATCACCCCCAACTATCCCTTACCACAACAAACGAAACTTTATCATCTTAAAATTACAAAAAAAGTTGTACAAATCATAACAAACTATGCCAGACTCATTTAAATTACTTCGGCTACTCTAAATCATCACCAAGTAACCCTTACCACAACAAACTAAACCCAATCACTTTTAAATTACAAAAAAATGCTAGTAACCATAGCAAACTATGCCAAACTCACCTATATTACTTCGGCTACCATAAATCATCACCAACTAACCCTTCCCACAACAAACTAAACCCAATCACTTCTAAATTACAAAAAAATGCTACTAACCATAGCAAACTATGCCAAACTCACCTCAATTACTTCGGCTATCAAAAATCACCCCCAACTACACTTTACAGCAACAAACTAAGCCCAATCACTTTGAAATTACAAAAATATGCTAAAAATCATAACAAACTATACCAGAATCACCTAAATTACTTCGGCTACCGTAAATCACCCCCAACTATCCCTTACCACAACAAACCAAACCATATCATCTTAAAATTACAATAAAAGGTGTACAAATCATAACAAACTATGCCAGACTCACCTAAATTACTTCGGCTACTCTAAATCTTCACCAACTAACCCTTACCACAACAAACTAAACCCAATCAATTTTAAATTACAAAAAAATGCTACTAATCATAGCAAACTATGCCAAACTCACCTAAATTACTTCGGCTACCATAAATCATCACCAACTAACCCTTACCACAACAAACTAAACCCAATCACTTTTAAATTACAAAAAAATGCTACTAACCATAGCAAACTATGCCAGACTCACCTAAATTACTTCGGCTATCAAAAATCACCCCCAACTACATTTTAAAGCAACAAACTAAGCCCAATCAATTTAATATTACAAAAAAATGCTAAAAATCATAACAAACTATACCAGAATCACCTAAATTACTTCGGCTACCGTAAATCACCCCCAACTATCTCTTACCACAACAAACCAAACCATATCATCTTAAAATTACAAAAAAAGGTGTACAAATCATAACAAACTATGCCAGACTCACCTAAATTACTTCGGCTACTCTAAATCATCACCAGCTAACCCTTACCACAACAAACTAAACCCAATCACTTTTAAATTACAAAAAAATGCTAGTAACCATAGCAAACTATGCCAAATTCACCTAAATTACTTCGGCTACCATAAATCATCACCAACTAACCCTTACCACAACAAACTAAACCCAATCACTTTTAAATTACAAAAAAATGCTACTAACCATAGCAAACTATGCCAGACTCACCTAAATTACTTCGGCTATCAAAAATCACCCCCAACTACACTTTACAGCAACAAACTAAGCCCAATCACTTTAATATTACAAAAAAATGCTAAAAATCATAACAAACTATACCAGAATCACCTAAATTACTTCGGCTACCGTAAATCACCCCCAACTATCCCTTACGACAACAAACCAAACCATATCATCTTAAAATTACAAAAAAAAGTGTACAAATCATACCAAACTCTGCCAGATTCACCTAAATTACTTCGCCTACTCTATATTCATTACCAACTAGCCCTTACCACAACAAACTAAACCCAATCACTTTTAAATTACAAAAAAATGCTAGTAACCATAACAAACTATGCCAAACTCATCTAAATTACTTCGGCTACCATAAATCATTACCAACTAACCCTTACCACAACAAACTAAACCCAATCACTTTTAAATTACAAAAAAATGCTACTAACCATAGCAAACTATGCCAAACTCACCTAAATTACTTCGGCCGTCAAAAATCACACCCAACTACACTTTACAGCAACAAACTAATCCCAATCACTTTAAAATTACAAAAAAATGCTAAAAATCATAACAAACTATACCAGAATCACCTAAATTACTTCGGCTTCCGTAAATCACCCCCAACTATCCCTTACGACAACAAACCAAACCATATCATCTTAAAATTACAAAAAAAAGAGTACAAATCATAACAAACTATGCCAGACTCAATTAAATTACTTTGGCTACTCTAAATCATCACCAGCTAACCCTTACCACAACAAACTAAACCCAATCACTTTTAAATTACAAAAAAATGCTAGTAACCATAGCAAACTATGCCAAATTCACCTAAATTACTTCGGCTACCATAAATCATCACCAACTAACCCTTACCACAACAAACTAAACCCAATCACTTTTAAATTACAAAAAAATGCTACTAACCATAGCAAACTATGCCAGACTCACCTAAATTACTTCGGCTATCAAAAATCACCCCCAACTACACTTTACAGCAACAAACTAAGTCCAATCAATTTAATATTACAAAAAAATGCTAAAAATCATAACAAACTATACCAGAATCACCTAAATTACTTCGGCTACGGTAAATCACCCCCAACTATCCCTTACCACAACAAACCAAACCATATCATCTTAAAATTACAAAAAAAAGTGTACAAATCATACCAAACTCTGCCAGACTCACCTAAATTACTTCGGCTACTCTATATTCATCACCAACTAGCCCTTACCACAACATCTAAACCCAATCACTTTTAAATTACAAAAAAATGCTAGTAACCATAACAAACTATGCCAAACTCATCTAAATTACTTCGGCTACCATAAATCATCACCAACTAACCCTTACCACAACAAACTAAACCCAATCACTTTTAAATTACAAAAAAATGCTACTAACCATAGCAAACTATGCTAAACTCACCTAAATTACTTCGGCTATCAAAAATCACCCCCAACAACACTTTACAGCAACAAACTAAGCCCAATCACTTTAAAATTACAAAAAAATGCTAAAAATCATAACAAACTATACCAGAATCACCTAAATTACTTCGGCTACCGTAGATCACCCCCAACTATCACTTACCACAACAAACCAAACCATATCATCTTAAAATTACAAAAAAAAATGTACAAACCATATCAAACTATGCCAGACTCACCTAAATTACTTTGGCTACTCTAAATCATCACCAACTAACCCTTACCACAACAAACTAAACCCAATCACTTTTAAATTACAAAAAAATGCTAGTAACCATAGCAAACTATGCCAAACTCACCTAAATTACTTCGGCTACCATAAATCATCACCAACTAACCATTACCACAACAAACTAAACCCAATCACTTTTAAATTACAAAAAAATGCTAGTAACCATTGCAAACTATGCCAAATTCACCTAAATTACTTCGGCTACCATAAATCATCACCAACTAACCCTTACCACAACAAACTAAACCCAATCACTTTTAAATTACAAAAAAATGCTACTAACCATAGCAAACTATGCCAGACTCACCTAAATTACTTCGGCTATCAAAAATCACCCCCAACTACACTTTACAGCAACAAACTAAGCCCAATCAATTTAATATTACAAAAAAATGCTAAAAATCATAACAAACTATACCAGAATCACCTAAATTACTTCGGCTACCGTAAATCACTCCCAACTATCCCTTACCACAACAAACCAAACCATATCATCTTAAAATTACAAAAAAAAGTGTACAAATCATACCAAACTCTGCCAGACTCACCTAAATTACTTCGGCTACTCTATATTCATCACCAACTAACCCTTACCACAACAAACTAAACCCAATCACTTTTAAATTACAAAAAAATGCTAGTAACCATAACAAACTATGCCAAACTCATCTAAAGTACTTCGGCTACAATAAATCATCACCAAGTAACCCTTACCACAACAAACTAAACCCAATCACTTTTAAATTAAAAAAAATGCTACTAACCATAGCAAACTATGCCAAACTCACCTAAATTACTTCGTCTATCAAAAATCACCCCCAACTACACTTTATAGCAACAAACTAAACCCAATCACTTTAAAATTACAAAAAAATGCTAAAAATCATAACAAACTATGCCAGAATCACCTAAATTACTTCGGCTTCCGTAAATCACCCCCAACTATCCCTTACCACAACAAACCAAACCATATCATCTTAAAATTACAAAAAAAGGTGTACAAACCATAACAAACTATGCCAGACTCACCTAAATTACTTCGGCTACTCTAAATCATCACCAACTAACCCTTACCACTACAAACTAAACCCAATCACTTTTAAATTACAAAAAAATGCTAGTAACCATAGCAAACTATGCCAAACTCACCTAAACTACTTCGGCTACCATAAATCATCACCAACTAACCATTACCACAACAAACTAAACCCAATCACTTTTAAATTACAAAAAAATGCTACTTACCATAGCAAACTATGCCAAATTAACCTATATTACTTCGGCTATCAAAAATCGCCCCCAACTAAACTTTACAGCAACAAACTAAGCCCAATCACTTTAAAATTACAAAAAAATGCTAAAAATCATAACAAACTATACCAGAATCACCTAAATTACTTCGGCTACCGTAAATCACCCCCAACTATCCCTTACCACAACAAACCAAACCATATCATCTTAAAATTACAAAAAATGGTGTACAAATCATAACAAACTATGCCAGACTCACCTAAATTACTTCGGCTACTCTAAATCATCACCAACTAACCCTTACCACAACAAACTAAACCCAATCACTTATAAATTACAAAAAAATGCTAGTAACCATAGCAAACTATGCCAAACTCACCTAAATTACTTCGGCTACCATAAATCATCACCAACTAACCCTTACCACAACAAACTAAACCCAATCACTTTTAAATTACAAAAAATGCTACTAACCATAGCAAACTATGCCAAACTCACCTAAATTACTTCGGCTATCAAAAATCAAACCCAACTATACTTTACAGCAATAAACTAAGCCCAATTACTTTAAAATTACAAAAAAATGATAAAAATCATAACTAACTATACCAGAATCACCTAAATTACTTCGGCTACCGTAAATCACCCCCAACTATCCCTTACCACAACAAACCAAACCATATCATCTTAAAATTACAAAAAAAGGTGTACAAATCATAACAAACTATGCCAGACTCACCTAAATTACTTCGGCTACTCTAAATCATCACCAGCTAACCCTTACCACAACAAACTAAACCCAATCACTTTTAAATTACAAAAAAATGTTAGTAACCATAGCAAACTATGCCAAACTCACCTAAATTACTTCGGCTATCATAAATCATCACCAACTAACCCTTACCACAACAAACTAAACCCAATCACATTTAAATTACAAAAAAATGCTACTAACCATAGCAAACTATGCCAAACTCACCTAAATTACTTCGGCTATCAAAAATCACCCCTAACTACACTTTACAGCAACAAACTAATCCCAATCACTTTAAAATTACAAAAAAATGCTAAAAATCATAACAAACTATTCCAGAATCACCTAAATTACTTCGGCTTCCGTAGATCACCCCCAACTATCCCTTACGACAACAAACCAAACCATATCATCTTAAAATTACAAAAAAAAGTGTACAAATCATAACAAACTATGCCAGACTCAATTAAATTACTTTGGCTACTCTAAATCATCACCAGCTAACCCTTAGCATAACAAACTAAACCCAATCACTTTTAAATTACAAAAAAATGCTAGTAACTATAGCAAACTATGCCAAATTCACCTAAATTACTTCGGCTACCATAAATCATCACCAACTAACCCTTACCACAACAAACTAAACCCAATCACTTTCAAATTACAAAAAAATGCTACTAACCATAGCAAACTATGCCAGACTCACCTAAATTACTTCGGCTATCAAAAATCACCCCCAACTACACTTTACAGCAACAAACTAAGCCCAATCACTTTAATATTACAAAAAAATGCTAAAAATCATAACAAACTATACCAGAATCACCCAAATTACTTCGGCTACCGTAAATCACCCCCAACTATCCCTTACCACAACAAACCAAACCATATCATCTTAAAATTACAAAAAAAGTGTACAAATCATACCAAACTCTGCCAGACTCACCTAAATTACTTCGGCTACTCTATATTCATCACCAACTAGCCCTTACCACAACAAACTAAACCCAATCACTTTTAAATTACAAAAAAATGCTAGTAACCATAACAAACTATGCCAAACTCATCTAAATTACTTCGGCTACCATAAATCATCACCAACTAACCTTTACCACAACAAACTAAACCCAATCACTTTTAAATTACAAAAAAATGCTACTAACCATAGCAAACTATGCCAAACTCACTTAAATTACTTCGGCTATCAAAAATCACCCCCAACAACACTTTACAGCAACAAACTAAGCCCAATCGCTTTAAAATTACAAAAAAATGCTAAAAATCATAACAAACTATACCACAATCACCTAAATTACTTCGGCTACCGTAAATCATCCCCAACTATCCCTTACCACAACAAACCAAACCATATCATCTTAAAATTACAAAAAAAGGTGTACAAATCATAACAAACACTGCCAGACTCACCTAAATTACTTCGGCTACTCTAAATCATCACCAACTAACCCTTACCACAAAACTATACCCAATCGTTTTAAATTACAAAAAAATGCTAGTAACCATAGCAAACTATGCCAAACTCACCTAAATTACTTCGGCTACCATAAATCATCACCAACTAACCCTTACCACAACAAACTAAACCCAATCACTTTTAAATTACAAAAAAATGCTACTAACCATAGCAAACTATGCCAAACTCACCTAAATTACTTCGGCTATCAAAAATCACCCCCAACTACACTTTACAGCTACAAACTAATCCCAATCACTTTAAAGTTACAAAAAAATGCTAAAAATCATAACAAACTATACCAGATTCACCTAAATTACTTCGGCTTCCGTAAATCACCCCCAACTATCCCTTACGACAACAAACCAAACCATATCATCTTAAAATTACAAAAAAAAGTTTACAAATCATAACAAACTATGCCAGACTCAATTAAATTACTTTGGCTACTCTAAATCATCACCAGCTAACCCTTACCACAACAAACTAAACCCAATCACTTTTAAATTACAAAAAAATGCTAGTAACCATAGCACACTATGCCAAATTCACCTAAATTACTTCGGCTACCATAAATCATCACCAACTAACCCTTACCACAACAAACTAAACCCAATCACTTTTAAATTACAAAAAAATGCTACTAACCATAGCAAACTATGCCAGACTCACCTAAATTACTTCGGCTATCAAAAATCACCCTCAACTACACTTTACAGCAACAAACTAAGCCCAATCACTTTAATATTACAAAAAAATGCTAAAAATCATAACAAACTATACCAGAATCACCTAAATTACTTCGGCTACCGTAAATCACCCCCAACTATCCCTTACCACAACAAACCAAACCATATCATCTTAAAATTACAAAAAAAGGTGTACAAATCATAACAAACTCTGCCAGACTCACCTAAATTACTTCGGCTACTCTATATTCATCACCAACTAACCCTTACCACAACAAACTAAACCCAATCACTTTTAAATTACAAAAAAATGCTAGTAACCATAACAAACTATGCCAAACTCACCTAAATTACTTCGGCTACCATAAATCATCACCAACTAACCCTTACCACAACAAACTAAACCCAATCACTTTTAAATTACAAAAAAATGCTACTAACCATAGCAAACTATGCCAAACTCACCTAAATTACTTCGGCTATCAAAAATCACCCCCAACTACACTTTACAGCAACGAACTAAGCCCAATCACTTTAAAATTACAAAAAAATGCTAAAAATCATAACAAACTATACCAGAATCACCTAAATTACTTCGGCTACCGTAAATCACCCCGACTATCCCTTACCACAACAAACCAAACCATATCATCTTAAAATTACAAAAAAAGGTGTACAAATCATAACAAACTATGCCAGACTCACCTAAATTACTTCGGCTACTCTAAATCATCACCAACTAACCCTTACCACAACAAACTATACCCAATCATTTTAAATTACAAAAAAATGCTAGTAACCATAGCAAACTATGCCAAACTCACCTAAATTACTTCGGCTACCATAAATCATCACCAACTAACCCTTACCACAACAAACTAAACCCAATCACTTTTAAATTACAAAAAAATGCTACTAACCATAGCGAACTATGCCAAACTCACCTAATTACTTCGGCTATCAAAAATCACCCCCAACTACACTTTACAGCAACAAACTAAGCCCAATCACTTTAAAATTACAAAAAAATGTTAAAAATCATAACAAACTATACCAGAATCACCTAAATTACTTCGGCTACCGTAAATCACCCCCAACTATCCCTTACCACAACAAACCAAACCATATCATCTTAAAATTACAAAAAAAGGTGTACAAATCATAACAAACTATGCCAGACTCACCTAAATTACTTCGGCTACTCTAAATCATCACCAACTAACCCTTACCACAACAAACTAAACCCAATCACTTTTAAATTACAAAAAAATGCTAGTAACCATAGCAAACTATGCCAAACACACCTAAATTACTTCGGCTATTATAAATCATCACCAACTAAACCTTACCACAACAAACTAAACCCAATCATTTTTAAATTACAAAAAAATGCTACTAACCATAGCAAACTATGCCAAACTCACCTAAATTATTTCGGCTATCAAAAATCACACCCAGCTACAATTTACAGCAATAAACTAAGCCCAATCACTTTAAAATTACAAAAAAAATTATAAAAATCATAACAAACTATAGCAGAATCACCTAAATTACTTCGGCTACCGTAAATCACCCCCAACTATCCCTTACCACAACAAACCAAACCATATCATCTTAAAATTACAAAAAAAGGTGTACAAATCATAACAAACTATGCCAGACTCACCTAAATTACTTCGGCTATCAAAAATCACCCCCAACTACACTTTACAGCAACAAACTAAGTCCAATCAATTTAATATTACAAAAAAATGCTAAAAATCATAACAAACTATACCAGAATCACCTAAATTACTTCGGCTACGGTAAATCACCCCCAACTATCCCTTACCACAACAAACCAAACCATATCATCTTAAAATTACAAAAAAAAGTGTACAAATCATACCAAACTCTGCCAGACTCACCTAAATTACTTCGGCTACTCTATATTCATCACCAACTAGCCCTTACCACAACATCTAAACCCAATCACTTTTAAATTACAAAAAAATGCTAGTAACCATAACAAACTATGCCAAACTCATCTAAATTACTTCGGCTACCATAAATCATCACCAACTAACCCTTACCACAACAAACTAAACCCAATCACTTTTAAATTACAAAAAAATGCTACTAACCATAGCAAACTATGCTAAACTCACCTAAATTACTTCGGCTATCAAAAATCACCCCCAACAACACTTTACAGCAACAAACTAAGCCCAATCACTTTAAAATTACAAAAAAATGCTAAAAATCATAACAAACTATACCAGAATCACCTAAATTACTTCGGCTACCGTAAGTCACCCCCAACTATCCCTTACCACAACAAACCAAACCATATCATCTTAAAATTACAAAAAATGGTGTACAAATCATAACAAACTATGCCAGACTCACCTAAATTACTTCGGCTACTCTAAATCATCACCAACTAACCCTTACCACAACAAACTAAACCCAATCACTTATAAATTACAAAAAAATGCTAGTAACCATAGCAAACTATGCCAAACTCACCTAAATTACTTCGGCTACCATAAATCATCACCAACTAACCCTTACCACAACAAACTAAACCCAATCACTTTTAAATTACAAAAAATGCTACTAACCATAGCAAACTATGCCAAACTCACCTAAATTACTTCGGCTATCAAAAATCAAACCCAACTATACTTTACAGCAATAAACTAAGCCCAATTACTTTAAAATTACAAAAAAATGATAAAAATCATAACTAACTATACCAGAATCACCTAAATTACTTCGGCTACCGTAAATCACCCCCAACTATCCCTTACCACAACAAACCAAACCATATCATCTTAAAATTACAAAAAAAGGTGTACAAATCATAACAAACTATGCCAGACTCACCTAAATTACTTCGGCTACTCTAAATCATCACCAGCTAACCCTTACCACAACAAACTAAACCCAATCACTTTTAAATTACAAAAAAATGTTAGTAACCATAGCAAACTATGCCAAACTCACCTAAATTACTTCGGCTATCATAAATCATCACCAACTAACCCTTACCACAACAAACTAAACCCAATCACATTTAAATTACAAAAAAATGCTACTAACCATAGCAAACTATGCCAAACTCACCTAAATTACTTCGGCTATCAAAAATCACCCCTAACTACACTTTACAGCAACAAACTAATCCCAATCACTTTAAAATTACAAAAAAATGCTAAAAATCATAACAAACTATTCCAGAATCACCTAAATTACTTCGGCTTCCGTAGATCACCCCCAACTATCCCTTACGACAACAAACCAAACCATATCATCTTAAAATTACAAAAAAAAGTGTACAAATCATAACAAACTATGCCAGACTCAATTAAATTACTTTGGCTACTCTAAATCATCACCAGATAACCCTTACCATAACAAACTAAACCCAATCACTTTTAAATTACAAAAAAATGCTAGTAACTATAGCAAACTATGCCAAATTCACCTAAATTACTTCGGCTACCATAAATCATCACCAACTAACCCTTACCACAACAAACTAAACCCAATCACTTTCAAATTACAAAAAAATGCTACTAACCATAGCAAACTATGCCAGACTCACCTAAATTACTTCGGCTATCAAAAATCACCCCCAACTACACTTTACAGCAACAAACTAAGCCCAATCACTTTAATATTACAAAAAAATGCTAAAAATCATAACAAACTATACCAGAATCACCCAAATTACTTCGGCTACCGTAAATCACCCCCAACTATCCCTTACCACAACAAACCAAACCATATCATCTTAAAATTACAAAAAAAGTGTACAAATCATACCAAACTCTGCCAGACTCACCTAAATTACTTCGGCTACTCTATATTCATCACCAACTAGCCCTTACCACAACAAACTAAACCCAATCACTTTTAAATTACAAAAAAATGCTAGTAACCATAACAAACTATGCCAAACTCACCTAAATTACTTCGGCTACCATAAATCATCACCAACTAACCCTTACCACAACAAACTAAACCCAATCACTTTTAAATTACAAAAAAATGCTACTAACCATAGCAAACTATGCCAAACTCACCTAAATTACTTCGGCTATCAAAAATCACCCCCAACTACACTTTACAGCAACGAACTAAGCCCAATCACTTTAAAATTACAAAAAAATGCTAAAAATCATAACAAACTATACCAGAATCACCTAAATTACTTCGGCTACCGTAAATCACCCCGACTATCCCTTACCACAACAAACCAAACCATATCATCTTAAAATTCCAAAAAAAGGTGTACAAATCATAACAAACTATGCCAGACTCACCTAAATTACTTCGGCTACTCTAAATCATCACCAACTAACCCTTACCACAACAAACTATACCCAATCATTTTAAATTACAAAAAAATGCTAGTAACCATAGCAAACTATGCCAAACTCACCTAAATTACTTCGGCTACCATAAATCATCACCAACTAACCCTTACCACAGCAAACTAAACCCAATCAATTTTAAATTACAAAAAAATGCTACTAACCATAGCAAACTATGCCAAACTCACCTAAATTATTTCGGCTATCAAAAATCACACCCAGCTACAATTTACAGCAATAAACTAAGCCCAATCACTTTAAAATTACAAAAAAATGATAAAAATCATAACAGACTATACCAGAATCACCTAAATTACTTCGGCTACCATAAATCACCCCCAACTATCCCTTACCACAACAAACCAAACCATATCATCTTAAAATTACAAAAAAAGTTGTACAAATCATAACAAACTATGCCAGACTCACCTAAATTACTTCGGCTACTCTAAATCATCACCAACTAACCCTTACCACAACAAACTAAACCCAATCACTTTTAAATTACAAAAATATGCTAGTAACCATAGCAAACTATGCCAAACTCACCTAAATTACTTTGGCTACCATAAATCATCACCAACTAACCCTTACCACAACAAACTAAACCCATTCACTTTTAAATTACAAAAAAATGCTACTAACCATAGCGAACTATGCCAAACTCACCTAATTACTTCGGCTATCAAAAATCACCCCCAACTACACTTTACAGCAACAAACTAAGCCCAATCACTTTAAAATTACAAAAAAATGTTAAAAATCATAACAAACTATACCAGAATCACCTAAATTACTTCGGCTACCGTAAATCACCCCCAACTATCCCTTACCACAACAAACCAAACCATATCATCTTAAAATTACAAAAAAAGGTGTACAAATCATAACAAACTATGCCAGACTCACCTAAATTACTTCGGCTACTCTAAATCATCACCAACTAACCCTTACCACAACAAACTAAACCCAATCACTTTTAAATTACAAAAAAATGCTAGTAACCATAGCAAACTATGCCAAACACACCTAAATTACTTCGGCTATTATAAATCATCACCAACTAACCCTTACCACAACAAACTAAACCCAATCATTTTTAAATTACAAAAAAATGCTACTAACCATAGCAAACTATGCCAAACTCACCTAAATTATTTCGGCTATCAAAAATCACCCCAGCTACAATTTACAGCAATAAACTAAGCCCAACCACTTTAAAATTACAAAAAAATTATAAAAATCATAACAAACTATAGCAGAATCACCTAAATTACTTCGGCTACCGTAAATCACCCCCAACTATCCCTTACCACAACAAACCAAACCATACCATCTTAAAATTACAAAAAAAAGGTGTACAAATCATAACAAACTATGCCAGACTCACCTAAATTACTTCGGCTCCTCTAAATCATCACCAACTAACCCTTACCACAACAAACTAAACCCAATCACTTTTAAATTACAAAAAAATGCTAGTAACCATAGCAAACTATGCCAAACACACCTAAATTACTTCGGCTATTATAAATCATCACCAACTAACCCTTACCACAACAAACTAAACTCAATCATTTTTAAATTACAAAAAATTGCTACTAACCATAGCAAACTATGCCAAACTCACCTAAATTATTTCGGCTATCAAAAATCACACCCAGCTACAATTTACAGCAATAAACTAAGCCCAATCACTTTAAAATTACAAAAAAATTATAAAAATCATAACAAACTATAGCAGAATCACCTAAATTACTTCGGCTACCGTAAATCACCCCGACTATCCCTTACCACAACAAACCAAACCATATCATCTTAAAATTACAAAAAAAGGTGTACAAATCATAACAAACTATGCCAGACTCACCTAAATTACTTCGCCTACTCTATATTCATTACCAACTAGCCCTTACCACAACAAACTAAACCCAATCACTTTTAAATTACAAAAAAATGCTAGTAACCATAACAAACTATGCCAAACTCATCTAAATTACTTCGGCTACCATAAATCATTACCAACTAACCCTTACCACAACAAACTAAACCCAATCACTTTTAAATTACAAAAAAATGCTACTAACCATAGCAAACTATGCCAAACTCACCTAAATTACTTCGGCCGTCAAAAATCACACCCAACTACACTTTACAGCAACAAACTAATCCCAATCACTTTAAAATTACAAAAAAATGCTAAAAATCATAACAAACTATACCAGAATCACCTAAATTACTTCGGCTTCCGTAAATCACCCCCAACTATCCCTTACGACAACAAACCAAACCATATCATCTTAAAATTACAAAAAAAGTGTACAAATCATAACAAACTATGCCAGACTCAATTAAATTACTTTGGCTACTCTAAATCATCACCAGCTAACCCTTACCACAACAAACTAAACCCAATCACTTTTAAATTACAAAAAAATGCTAGTAACCATAGCAAACTATGCCAAATTCACCTAAATTACTTCGGCTACCATAAATCATCACCAACTAACCCTTACCACAACAAACTAAACCCAATCACTTTTAAATTACAAAAAAATGCTACTAACCATAGCAAACTATGCCAGACTCACCTAAATTACTTCGGCTATCAAAAATCACCCCCAACTACACTTTACAGCAACAAACTAAGTCCAATCAATTTAATATTACAAAAAAATGCTAAAAATCATAACAAACTATACCAGAATCACCTAAATTACTTCGGCTACGGTAAATCACCCCCAACTATCCCTTACCACAACAAACCAAACCATATCATCTTAAAATTACAAAAAAAAGTGTACAAATCATACCAAACTCTGCCAGACTCACCTAAATTACTTCGGCTACTCTATATTCATCACCAACTAGCCCTTACCACAACATCTAAACCCAATCACTTTTAAATTACAAAAAAATGCTAGTAACCATAACAAACTATGCCAAACTCATCTAAATTACTTCGGCTACCATAAATCATCACCAACTAACCCTTACCACAACAAACTAAACCCAATCACTTTTAAATTACAAAAAAATGCTACTAACCATAGCAAACTATGCTAAACTCACCTAAATTACTTCGGCTATCAAAAATCACCCCCAACAACACTTTATAGCAACAAACTAAGCCCAATCACTTTAAAATTACAAAAAAATGCTAAAAATCATAACAAACTATACCAGAATCACCTAAATTACTTCGGCTACCGTAGATCACCCCCAACTATCACTTACCACAACAAACCAAACCATATCATCTTAAAATTACAAAAAAAAATGTACAAACCATATCAAACTATGCCAGACTCACCTAAATTACTTTGGCTACTCTAAATCATCACCAACTAACCCTTACCACAACAAACTAAACCCAATCACTTTTAAATTACAAAAAAATGCTAGTAACCATAGCAAACTATGCCAAACTCACCTAAATTACTTCGGCTACCATAAATCATCACCAACTAACCATTACCACAACAAACTAAACCCAATCACTTTTAAATTACAAAAAAATGCTAGTAACCATAGCAAACTATGCCAAATTCACCTAAATTACTTCGGCTACCATAAATCATCACCAACTAACCCTTACCACAACAAACTAAACCCAATCACTTTTAAATTACAAAAAAATGCTACTAACCATAGCAAACTATGCCAGACTCACCTAAATTACTTCGGCTATCAAAAATCACCCCCAACTACACTTTACAGCAACAAACTAAGCCCAATCAATTTAATATTACAAAAAAATGCTAAAAATCATAACAAACTATACCAGAATCACCTAAATTACTTCGGCTACCGTAAATCACCCCCAACTATCCCTTACCACAACAAACCAAACCATATCATCTTAAAATTACAAAAAAAAGTGTACAAATCATACCAAACTCTGCCAGACTCACCTAAATTACTTCGGCTACTCTATATTCATCACCAACTAACCCTTACCACAACAAACTAAACCCAATCACTTTTAAATTACAAAAAAATGCTAGTAACCATAACAAACTATGCCAAACTCATCTAAATTACTTCGGCTACAATAAATCATCACCAAGTAACCCTTACCACAACAAACTAAACCCAATCACTTTTAAATTAAAAAAAATGCTACTAACCATAGCAAACTATGCCAAACTCACCTAAATTACTTCGTCTATCAAAAATCACCCCCAACTACACTTTATAGCAACAAACTAAACCCAATCACTTTAAAATTACAAAAAAATGCTAAAAATCATAACAAACTATGCCAGAATCACCTAAATTACTTCGGCTTCCGTAAATCACCCCCAACTATCCCTTACCACAGCAAACCAAACCATATCATCTTAAAATTACAAAAAAAGGTGTACAAACCATAACAAACTATGCCAGACTCACCTAAATTACTTCGGCTACTCTAAATCATCACCAACTAACCCTTACCACTACAAACTAAACCCAATCACTTTTAAATTACAAAAAAATGCTAGTAACCATAGCAAACTATGCCAAACTCACCTAAACTACTTCGGCTACCATAAATCATCACCAACTAACCATTACCACAACAAACTAAACCCAATCACTTTTAAATTACAAAAAAATGCTACTTACCATAGCAAACTATGCCAAATTAACCTATATTACTTCGGCTATCAAAAATCGCCCCCAACTAAACTTTACAGCAACAAACTAAGCCCAATCACTTTAAAATTACAAAAAAATGCTAAAAATCATAACAAACTATACCAGAATCACCTAAATTACTTCGGCTACCGTAAATCACCCCCAACTATCCCTTACCACAACAAACCAAACCATATCATCTTAAAATTACAAAAAATGGTGTACAAATCATAACAAACTATGCCAGACTCACCTAAATTACTTCGGCTACTCTAAATCATCACCAACTAACCCTTACCACAACAAACTAAACCCAATCACTTATAAATTACAAAAAAATGCTAGTAACCATAGCAAACTATGCCAAACTCACCTAAATTACTTCGGCTACCATAAATCATCACCAACTAACCCTTACCACAACAAACTAAACCCAATCACTTTTAAATTACAAAAAATGCTACTAACCATAGCAAACTATGCCAAACTCACCTAAATTACTTCGGCTATCAAAAATCAAACCCAACTATACTTTACAGCAATAAACTAAGCCCAATTACTTTAAAATTACAAAAAAATGATAAAAATCATAACTAACTATACCAGAATCACCTAAATTACTTCGGCTACCGTAAATCACCCCCAACTATCCCTTACCACAACAAACCAAACCATATCATCTTAAAATTACAAAAAAAGGTGTACAAATCATAACAAACTATGCCAGACTCACCTAAATTACTTCGGCTACTCTAAATCATCACCAGCTAACCCTTACCACAACAAACTAAACCCAATCACTTTTAAATTACAAAAAAATGCTAGTAACCATAGCAAACTATGCCAAACTCACCTAAATTACTTCGGCTACCATAAATCATCACCAACTAACCCTTACCACAACAAACTAAACCCAATCACTTTTAAATTACAAAAAAATGCTACTAACCATAGCAAACTATGCCAAACTCACCTAAATTACTTCGGCTATCAAAAATCACCCCCAACTACACTTTACAGCTACAAACTAATCCCAATCACTTTAAAGTTACAAAAAAATGCTAAAAATCATAACAAACTATACCAGATTCACCTAAATTACTTCGGCTTCCGTAAATCACCCCCAACTATCCCTTACGACAACAAACCAAACCATATCATCTTAAAATTACAAAAAAAAGTGTACAAATCATAACAAACTATGCCAGACTCAATTAAATTACTTTGGCTACTCTAAATCATCACCAGCTAACCCTTACCACAACAAACTAAACCCAATCACTTTTAAATTACAAAAAAATGCTAGTAACCATAGCACACTATGCCAAATTCACCTAAATTACTTCGGCTACCATAAATCATCACCAACTAACCCTTACCACAACAAACTAAACCCAATCACTTTTAAATTACAAAAAAATGCTACTAACCATAGCAAACTATGCCAGACTCACCTAAATTACTTCGGCTATCAAAAATCACCCTCAACTACACTTTACAGCAACAAACTAAGCCCAATCACTTTAATATTACAAAAAAATGCTAAAAATCATAACAAACTATACCAGAATCACCTAAATTACTTCGGCTACCGTAAATCACCCCCAACTATCCCTTACCACAACAAACCAAACCATATCATCTTAAAATTACAAAAAAAGGTGTACAAATTATAACAAACTCTGCCAGACTCACCTAAATTACTTCGGCTACTCTATATTCATCACCAACTAACCCTTACCACAACAAACTAAACCCAATCACTTTTAAATTACAAAAAAATGCTAGTAACCATAACAAACTATGCCAAACTCACCTAAATTACTTCGGCTACCATAAATCATCACCAACTAACCCTTACCACAACAAACTAAACCCAATCACTTTTAAATTACAAAAAAATGCTACTAACCATAGCAAACTATGCCAAACTCACCTAAATTACTTCGGCTATCAAAAATCACCCCCAACTACACTTTACAGCAACGAACTAAGCCCAATCACTTTAAAATTACAAAAAAATGCTAAAAATCATAACAAACTATACCAGAATCACCTAAATTACTTCGGCTACCGTAAATCACCCCGACTATCCCTTACCACAACAAACCAAACCATATCATCTTAAAATTACAAAAAAAGGTGTACAAATCATAACAAACTATGCCAGACTCACCTAAATTACTTCGGCTACTCTAAATCATCACCAACTAACCCTTACCACAACAAACTATACCCAATCATTTTAAATTACAAAAAAATGCTAGTAACCATAGCAAACTATGCCAAACTCACCTAAATTACTTCGGCTACCATAAATCATCACCAACTAACCCTTACCACAACAAACTAAACCCAATCAATTTTAAATTACAAAAAAATGCTACTAACCATAGCAAACTATGCCAAACTCAAATAAATTATTTCGGCTATCAAAAATCACACCCAGCTACACTTTACAGCAATAAACTAAGCCCAATCACTTTAAAATTACAAAAAAATGATAAAAATCATAACAGACTATACCAGAATCACCTAAATTACTTCGGCTACCGTAAATCACCCCCAACTATCCCTTACCACAACAAACCAAACCATATCATCTTAAAATTACAAAAAAAGGTGTACAAATCATAACAAACTATGCCAGACTCACCTAAATTACTTCGGCTACTCTAAATCATCACCAACTAACCCTTACCACAACAAACTAAACCCAATCACTTTTAAATTACAAAAATATGCTAGTAACCATAGCAAACTATGCCAAACTCACCTAAATTACTTTGGCTACCATAAATCATCACCAACTAACCCTTACCACAACAAACTAAACCCAATCACTTTTAAATTACAAAAAAATGCTACTAACCATAGCGAACTATGCCAAACTCACCTAATTACTTCGGCTATCAAAAATCACCCCCAACTACACTTTACAGCAACAAACTAAGCCCAATCACTTTAAAATTACAAAAAAATGTTAAAAATCATAACAAACTATACCAGAATCACCTAAATTACTTCGGCTACCGTAAATCACCCCCAACTATCCCTTACCACAACAAACCAAACCATATCATCTTAAAATTACAAAAAAAGGTGTACAAATCATAACAAACTATGCCAGACTCACCTAAATTACTTCGGCTACTCTAAATCATCACCAACTAACCCTTACCACAACAAACTAAACCCAATCACTTTTAAATTACAAAAAAATGCTAGTAACCATAGCAAACTATGCCAAACACACCTAAATTACTTCGGCTATTATAAATCATCACCAACTAACCCTTACCACAACAAACTAAACCCAATCATTTTTAAATTACAAAAAAATGCTACTAACCATAGCAAACTATGCCAAACTCACCTAAATTATTTCGGCTATCAAAAATCACACCCAGCTACAATTTACAGCAATAAACTAAGCCCAATCACTTTAAAATTACAAAAAAAATTATAAAAATCATAACAAACTATAGCAGAATCACCTAAATTACTTCGGCTACCGTAAATCACCCCCAACTATCCCTTACCACAACAAACCAAACCATATCATCTTAAAATTACAAAAAAAGGTGTACAAATCATAACAAACTATGCCAGACTCACCTAAATTACTTCGGCTATCAAAAATCACCCCCAACTACACTTTACAGCAACAAACTAAGTCCAATCAATTTAATATTACAAAAAAATGCTAAAAATCATAACAAACTATACCAGAATCACCTAAATTACTTCGGCTACGGTAAATCACCCCCAACTATCCCTTACCACAACAAACCAAACCATATCATCTTAAAATTACAAAAAAAAGTGTACAAATCATACCAAACTCTGCCAGACTCACCTAAATTACTTCGGCTACTCTATATTCATCACCAACTAGCCCTTACCACAACATCTAAACCCAATCACTTTTAAATTACAAAAAAATGCTAGTAACCATAACAAACTATGCCAAACTCATCTAAATTACTTCGGCTACCATAAATCATCACCAACTAACCCTTACCACAACAAACTAAACCCAATCACTTTTAAATTACAAAAAAATGCTACTAACCATAGCAAACTATGCTAAACTCACCTAAATTACTTCGGCTATCAAAAATCACCCCCAACAACACTTTACAGCAACAAACTAAGCCCAATCACTTTAAAATTACAAAAAAATGCTAAAAATCATAACAAACTATACCAGAATCACCTAAATTACTTCGGCTACCGTAGATCACCCCCAACTATCACTTACCACAACAAACCAAACCATATCATCTTAAAATTACAAAAAAAAATGTACAAACCATATCAAACTATGCCAGACTCACCTAAATTACTTCGGCTACTCTAAATCATCACCAACTAACCCTTACCACTACAAACTAAACCCAATCACTTTTAAATTACAAAAAAATGCTAGTAACCATAGCAAACTATGCCAAACTCACCTAAACTACTTCGGCTACCATAAATCATCACCAACTAACCATTACCACAACAAACTAAACCCAATCACTTTTAAATTACAAAAAAATGCTACTTACCATAGCAAACTATGCCAAATTAACCTATATTACTTCGGCTATCAAAAATCGCCCCCAACTAAACTTTACAGCAACAAACTAAGCCCAATCACTTTAAAATTACAAAAAAATGCTAAAAATCATAACAAACTATACCAGAATCACCTAAATTACTTCGGCTACCGTAAATCACCCCCAACTATCCCTTACCACAACAAACCAAACCATATCATCTTAAAATTACAAAAAATGGTGTACAAATCATAACAAACTATGCCAGACTCACCTAAATTACTTCGGCTACTCTAAATCATCACCAACTAACCCTTACCACAACAAACTAAACCCAATCACTTATAAATTACAAAAAAATGCTAGTAACCATAGCAAACTATGCCAAACTCACCTAAATTACTTCGGCTACCATAAATCATCACCAACTAACCCTTACCACAACAAACTAAACCCAATCACTTTTAAATTACAAAAAATGCTACTAACCATAGCAAACTATGCCAAACTCACCTAAATTACTTCGGCTATCAAAAATCAAACCCAACTATACTTTACAGCAATAAACTAAGCCCAATTACTTTAAAATTACAAAAAAATGATAAAAATCATAACTAACTATACCAGAATCACCTAAATTACTTCGGCTACCGTAAATCACCCCCAACTATCCCTTACCACAACAAACCAAACCATATCATCTTAAAATTACAAAAAAAGGTGTACAAATCATAACAAACTATGCCAGACTCACCTAAATTACTTCGGCTACTCTAAATCATCACCAGCTAACCCTTACCACAACAAACTAAACCCAATCACTTTTAAATTACAAAAAAATGTTAGTAACCATAGCAAACTATGCCAAACTCACCTAAATTACTTCGGCTATCATAAATCATCACCAACTAACCCTTACCACAACAAACTAAACCCAATCACATTTAAATTACAAAAAAATGCTACTAACCATAGCAAACTATGCCAAACTCACCTAAATTACTTCGGCTATCAAAAATCACCCCTAACTACACTTTACAGCAACAAACTAATCCCAATCACTTTAAAATTACAAAAAAATGCTAAAAATCATAACAAACTATTCCAGAATCACCTAAATTACTTCGGCTTCCGTAGATCACCCCCAACTATCCCTTACGACAACAAACCAAACCATATCATCTTAAAATTACAAAAAAAAGTGTACAAATCATAACAAACTATGCCAGACTCAATTAAATTACTTTGGCTACTCTAAATCATCACCAGCTAACCCTTACCATAACAAACTAAACCCAATCACTTTTAAATTACAAAAAAATGCTAGTAACTATAGCAAACTATGCCAAATTCACCTAAATTACTTCGGCTACCATAAATCATCACCAACTAACCCTTACCACAACAAACTAAACCCAATCACTTTCAAATTACAAAAAAATGCTACTAACCATAGCAAACTATGCCAGACTCACCTAAATTACTTCGGCTATCAAAAATCACCCCCAACTACACTTTACAGCAACAAACTAAGCCCAATCACTTTAATATTACAAAAAAATGCTAAAAATCATAACAAACTATACCAGAATCACCCAAATTACTTCGGCTACCGTAAATCACCCCCAACTATCCCTTACCACAACAAACCAAACCATATCATCTTAAAATTACAAAAAAAGTGTACAAATCATACCAAACTCTGCCAGACTCACCTAAATTACTTCGGCTACTCTATATTCATCACCAACTAGCCCTTACCACAACAAACTAAACCCAATCACTTTTAAATTACAAAAAAATGCTAGTAACCATAACAAACTATGCCAAACTCATCTAAATTACTTCGGCTACCATAAATCATCACCAACTAACCTTTACCACAACAAACTAAACCCAATCACTTTTAAATTACAAAAAAATGCTACTAACCATAGCAAACTATGCCAAACTCACTTAAATTACTTCGGCTATCAAAAATCACCCCCAACAACACTTTACAGCAACAAACTAAGCCCAATCGCTTTAAAATTACAAAAAAATGCTAAAAATCATAAAAAACTATACCACAATCACCTAAATTACTTCGGCTACCGTAAATCATCCCCAACTATCCCTTACCACAACAAACCAAACCATATCATCTTAAAATTACAAAAAAAGGTGTACAAATCATAACAAACACTGCCAGACTCACCTAAATTACTTCGGCTACTCTAAATCATCACCAACTAACCCTTACCACAAAACTATACCCAATCGTTTTAAATTACAAAAAAATGCTAGTAACCATAGCAAACTATGCCAAACTCACCTAAATTACTTCGGCT